>LPNX010730326.1:553001-589764 GCA_001517045.1 Pseudotsuga menziesii | reverse complement strand
TTTGATCATGATTTTTCATGTATATTAACAAGATTGTGCATGTATATAATTAATTTTAAACTTTTTAAATTAAAGAAACATAATTTTAAATAGGTCTTGTGTAGAGATATAAAGTATCTATTTTAAATTGTTTCCAATTGCAAAGACCTAGAAGAATAAATATTTCCTTTTCTTTTCTTTTATCTTATTTAAATTAAAATTTTCATAAAAATTGATAAGAATTGGTGTTTTATTTAATTGAAAGATCATAGCTTGTCCCAAACATTTAGAATAAGTATTCTTAAAACCTAGCTTGAGTCAAAATAAGATTGAGCTTGGATTGAGCTTTTATTAATTTGTTTGAAGTATAAAATTGTATAAAGAAGGACAAATTAAATATTTAAATAATTTATCTCAATCCACCAAAAGCCCAAAAATTCACTTACACAATGAATGATCAAAAACTTGGAGAAGTTGTCGAAACATAATATCAATCCAACAAAGTCAAGCCAAAGCATGCAATCAACTTAGATAAGGTCTTCCAAGGGTATGTAAGTATTGAAGAGAAACTAGGAAGTGACAAGGTTCAAACGGCACATCATTCAAATCATCAAAACCTCATGAAATGAAAAACCAAGTCAAGAAAAAGCGCAAAAAGGTAATAAATCTAACGAATGAAATCATGAAACTGCACTCTCAAACCAAGCAAGATAAGATGAAAGAAAACCCAAAAGCTAAATATTTACAAAATTTACAATGGGGCCCCTTTATTATTATAAAATCAAGGGGAGTTGTTGGGGTGCCAACAGGTCGTTGATAGATTCTCAAAGATGGCCATAATGGCGGCCTGCAAGAATAATATCATAGTAGAAGCCACTACTAAACTCTTCTTTGAACAAGTGTGGGTACACTTTGAGATCCCACAACCTATAATATCAGACCAGGACAGCAGGTTCCTTAGTACATTCTAGTTTATCCTATGGTCAATGCTAAACACCAAGATGACAAAGTTCACATCTTTCCATCCCCAGACTGATGGCCAGACAGAGGTCGTCGATAGGATGATCATACACATTTTGCGCATGTACAAATCAAAGCATCCATGCACATGGGATGAGAGACTCCCCTATGTACAACATAGCTATAACTGGGTCCTCCACATCTCAACCAACCACAGCCCCTTTCAGGTGGGCTTGGGATTCCAGCCACTATGTCCCATTAATGTAGCGATGCCATTTGCAGCTACTCAGGATGATTCAGCTCATGTCCAGTCTAAAGTTTCCAAGACGAATAGCTTCATTGAGTGCAATTAGCACATTTTCCAACAGGTTCATGACATATTGGACAGATCCAATGCTAAGTACAAGCAGCGACATGATCAACATCAGGTACAACACAAATTCCAAGTGGGAAACAAAGTGTGGCTACATTTGCAGAAGGCGCGCCTCACTAGACCCCACTGCAAGATTTTCCCACACTAATATGGGCCATACACCATCACCAAATATGTCAGTAACAATGCCTTCGAGCTCAGTATTCAATGTGGACCGCCTTCGACCCTAATTTCCACATCTACTGGACACATCAGACGTGGAAAAACAACTCACACCAACAAAGTTAAACCCTGACTACATGGAACAAGCCACAACTGATCAAAATTATGGACACACAGATCAAGAACATCCACCAGCAGAATATCTAGCTATATCAAGTTGTCAAAGCATGCCAACTCCTTCACTAGGGAAAGTAGCTCACTAGGGACCAAGTTCAACAAAAGTTTCCTCATCTCATGGAGGAACTCAACGCAATGGGGACCATTGCTTATTAGGGGGGAGGAATGATCCAGGAGGATATTGGTGGCCGCCCACCTATTCCACTTGGACCCCCACCATTGTTTCTTTCATTTTCCCAGTTTCCTTAAATGTAGCACAATTTATTATTTTTGGCAGTTTTCGGGTCCTAAACTTCTGGAGCTGTTTTGAGGCCTTAAATGACATTTTTTTGGCATTGAATGGTTGAGAAAATATGAGTCCACTCTAAACTTCATATTTTCCATTTATGGATGTATTCCTTAAATAGATCTTTCTAACGATGTATCATGCGCGTCAAACAAAGGTAGTATGCTAAAGTTACAACATCGAGAAATTGATGTACCAAGTTACCCAACGGGGCCCACATTCTGGCGTTTCACCTCCTAGGGTTAGGTTTTTGGATGTGTAGGGTTTCCATTGTTTCTCAATAATATATAGGCCTTCGAGCCTCATTGTAACATAGAGTTCATAGGCATGTAGCCGCCACATCTCTTCTCAAAGATAAGCTACCAGCACTCTAGCTAGTTTATTTCCATTCTATATGTAACCAAGTTTCAGTTATTGATTAATGAAATGCAGTGTTATTTCCACTGCATATTTTTTTCTGTGGTTATTTGTGTATTCTGTTTCGTTCCTACATAAATCCGGATCAATTCCACCCTTAATTTTAATGGAAATCAAGGCAATTGGTACATACTAACAATCATGAATAGATTTGTTGGAGTCAAAAGAAATGTAGAATTCATTTTCCAAGAAACATTAATGGATTTCCTTAACAAATAAAAAGGATTCCTGCCATTGAGGCATGCAAGCTCCAGGGTACCTAAAAATGTCTCAAGTTTCAAACCCAGAAAATGTTTTGAAGTCGATGGGTTGAAACTTGCTAGAAGGAGAGCCTTAATAAATCTCCCATCATCCAGCTGAGCACAGAACAAAATATATTTTTGCAGAAATGAAGTAGACACCACCAACAAATTTTATTATGGAGCCTAGCCAGCCAATCACCTGGTTTTCTAACTAGATCCTTGCTAGACTATTCCGGACAAGTGGTTTTCACAGTAAAGCTTATTTTTCTTTTTACTTTTTTTTATCCTTATTTTTTTTTATTTCCTAAACTACCCTATGCTACTCGAAGTAGAAATATTCTTTCAAGTGTATGCGTACTTCCAATGTAGCCACCTACAAATCAGGAGTTCTAAAACATTCTTGTTCACATAATGTATATGAACAAATTCCATGATATGAGGAACTAGCTTCTCATATGATCTGGATTTCAAAAATTGTTGAAAAGTAAAAGGCTGGAACTGAGAAACTGTCTTAGTCCATATCTTAATAGATTCCTGATTTTCTTGGATTCTTATTTTAATATCCCTTATTTCTAATCCAAGTTGATATTCTCCCTCTCATACTAGGAAAGCAAGAAATTCTGTAATTTAAGGTTCTAGTTGTTCTCCTTCTTCAACTGCTTTCCATGATTCTTGAGCTCCCTCATCAAATGAGGAAGGATAAATATATAGATCAAGATCTTCATGTTGAGGATACTTATGGATTTGATGCCCATTTTGGAATATGCATTTTCTTCAGTTATTGACCTGATACTGCAACAAGGATTAAAGAAACCCTTTGTAGTAATAATCCCTTCTCTACTCAACAAATTTTTGAACATCCTTAAACTTGTACTAGTTCAAATGTCTTGCTTCGTAGGGGGTTAGTAACATGGTTCTTACAGCACACAAATGTTTCGAATTTTTTTTTTAACTAAATTAAACTATTTGTAGGAAAATTATTCATGCAGGAAATCAAATGCATTCATTATAGAATTGTAAAAGCAAAGAAACTAAGTTGAAATTAAGTGTTGTGGGTGGAAACTAGCCTAATATTTTAAATAATCTAATATGCAATCGAAAACTAAAAGAAATCCAACTCTACACTATGAAACCATAACTGAAAAACACTCCTACTTGAAAGAAATCTTAATTTTGCTGAAGAAAATACACTCTTTCATACTATTGAAAGGAGAAACACACTTGCCTCAAAAATAACTGCAAGAAAGGGAACTACCTAGATTTCAAAAAAAACAAAAACAGATATGCCTGGAATTAAACTGTGTGAGAGTAAACTATCTATATTTGTAGAAAGGGAAACATGCCCTAAGTAAATCAAACTTTCCAGAAGAACACATTTGTGGAAGAACAACAAAAAGGATTTGGGCACCCCACTATAGTGGATGCTCAGGTTCTTACCTCTTGTCTTACCGTTATCCCCTCCCCCTTATTTTGTAATGTAAAAGAAGCCTATCTACCTAGACTCCAATCCCTTTAGTACCTCCCCGAAAATAATGGCAAAATGTTGAGTAAATATATCACTACAAATAGCCTTCATAAAATGTCAACCCAGGTACGTAAACTTTGAGGCACAAGCACTGTATATGCAGGATTAGGGCCTATCTAGATCTAATCTTTTTTTTTGGTAAGCATAGAAATTTATATTACTGAATAGTACAAAAATATAATACAGTCGGGCCCAGCCAGCAGAGAGACTGTTGGCCCAAGCAAAGCTTTTAGAGAGATAATCTTCCCACAATTCTAAAAGCCCATCCCTTTTCTCCCCTAGACATCGAAGACCCCAAAAATGAATTCTCCATGGGGCATAAAACCAATAATCTACATAACCTCAGCATGGAGAAAAGCTCACTAGAGGATATCCTGACCAGTTCATATTATACCATACAAGGAAGGATATAATCAAAACAGAAACTGGATCAAAAGGAAATCTTGGTTTCGCATCATCAACCTATTCATGACCATAGTCGTTTCCTAGACTGGGTAACACTTTGAAAAAAAGAACAAATAGACAACCAAACGGAGCCACCAAACCTTACTGATGCGCTGGGTCTGTCGGGGAGGGAGGCAGTGGCTGCAGGGTGTTCGCCCAATCTGTCGAGCAGCTCACTTCCTATGGTATCCAACAAATGGAAGCCAACTAAGGATTCTTTCTGTCCATTTCTGATAATAGACAGTGCTTCATGAATACCCTTTTCCATCTAAAGTTTGGCTTGGATTTCCCTGACCAGTAGTATGCGTCCCGTCCAAAATGGGCTGGCAATGAGCGGTCAACCCTGGTGGGTCTCGTACTCACGAACTAGATTGACAACCTTTATGGATATCATGGCTTCCACCCTTGCAGGGGTTTCTGCCATGTACTAGGCTCCCCAATTGAACACCAGCAAGGATGGTCCACTCTCCATCGGGGAGTTAGTTCTTGCAGATCCGACCAAAAGGGAATTGCCTTCAATCTAGTTTCTCCTAGTCTCCTGGCTACTCCTCCTGAGGGATGATTTTAAGGAACCATACTGATTTAAAAGTGTATAAATGTTGGCGAATATTACCAATTCTTAAAACACCAACTATAAAATGATTGGAGATAATTTTCAAAAAATATTTTAATTTCCAAGGATTTTATATCATTTATATAATAATTTGGTGTTTTTTAGGGTGAAAAAAAATTACCCCATCAAAATTGGGCGAAACGGGGCTTCAAAAAATGCAAAATGGTGAATGTTTTTTGGGAGAAAAACATGGAAAAATAGTCCACTGGGCTAAAATTCGCCCCTAAAATTATCCCTGCGAGTCTTCCTCCTCCCTTGGTGAGACATGTTAATTCGAGGATAAAAGACACAATTGACCTTCTCAGGATAAAAGACATAGACCAAAAAGAGCTGAACTTTGGTGGTCCTCTCCCTTTCCTTAAGCATATAAATAGCTGAACTATTGCTCTAGGTAATGAAGCCCTTAGTTCTCTGTTTCCTCATTTGTTTCCAAATAGATCCTTGGGAAACAGACACCTTAGGGCGCAAAATTTTCCAGTGTATGATCCAATCCCCTGCTACGTGTGAAATATTGGCCATTGATTCCTCCATTAATGGCCTTTTGGTGCTTAACCTATTCTGAAAATCAGTTACAGTACCCATACTTGAGAGCTCCTCACCGGTTAGCCTATAGGTATTGTCCTTTGAAATTTTTTCACACCGTGCGAGCCTGATCCTGATCCTGATCGGATTTTAATGATAGGGGCCAGGTCCCAAATATGCCACCTCCTCGCAAGCTGGCCTTCCACCTTCCTCTTCCTAATCTTTCCCATGCTTCCCATCTATCTACCTCTTCACCGACTCTCGAGTAGTAAATTCCAAGTGGAGGATGTGTCGCCTCGGTATCCCTCGCTCTTGACAAGGAAGTATGAATACATGCTTCTGCATGCCTCATCATGTGGCTAACCGATGGGATTCCTGAGCTAATATGAGGGCCACGTGTGATGGGGGAGGTTGCATGCTATGAGGTAGGAGGTGTAATGATCTCACACCTGTCTTGTCTCGAGGGTTGGTCAGTGTCATCCCCACCATCATCGGCATCTGCCATTCCTAGCATTTTCCCCAAAGCCGCATGTTCCTTTTGTCGATATGTTCTTCTGCATGGATAAAGCTAGCCTTGATAACCCCTTCATTAGCAAGAATGCCTGCCACCCTGTTCCCTGATATTTTTATGTGGAAAAAAACCAACATGAGGGTGTTCCTTAACTGTTCTCTAAGCGTCGAGAGCCTTCCTTCACATCTCCAGTTTTGGGATTCCTGGTTAATGGTTACGCCATGCATAATCCTTTTAGTGAGTTTGATTATCACCATTGAGTCCCCTTCCACTATCAGAGGGGTTCTCTCGTTTTGAATCGCCCAAGTCACTCCGTTTATGAGACCATCTAGCTCCACCAGGTTATTGGTGCTTGATCCAAGGCTTCCCGAGTAGAGACTGAGGATTCTTCCATGAGAGTCCCTTATCACTCCTCCAAAACTCGCAGGGCCGAGGCTTCCCTTGGAGACCACATCAATATTCAGTTTGAAAGCACTGACCAAAGGTTTCTCCCAAAATTCCATGTTGTTCGATTGCGAGACCACCTTGCTGAGGCAAGATTTGTTCAGAGGTAATTGACTTATTCCCCAATCTTGAAGGATTTTTTTTGTTGCATCAGCTTCTAAATCTTCTATCGACCATGCTGTGCGAGTTATAGTTTCTTTTATATGTGCAACCAAGGTTGCCCATATTTATTCCTCCCAACGGTTCCTGTTTTCAAATATTTTTAGATTATGGGTCTTCCATATCTCCCATACCACGAATCCTGGGTATAGATCCCATATTCTATTCAAAATTTTGTTTTTGAATTTGTTCTTGGGACATTCGGCAATATTAAGATTAGGTCTTCCAGAGTATCTGTCATTAGATTTGAACAATCTACTTCCTCTGTCCCAAATCCCAGAAGCTATTGGACATTCGTCCAGCAAATGATTGATGGTTTCATTACTTTTTTCACATAGGATGCATCTTGATGGACCTGGTATCCCATGGCTTTGAATGTTATACTAGGTGAGGATTTTGCGTTTGAGTATGAGCCAATAGAAGGCTGCATCTTTGGGCCATCAATTCCCTCCCCATATTTCCATACACTTGGATTATTTTTCTTGTCTATAGGTTTCATTCATCACCCCAATAGCCTCTTTAATGTTGAATATTCCACGGTTGTAATAACCCCACCGAATTTTGTCTAGACCCTCATGCCAGGGGATCCTTCTGGAACAAAGGTCTGTGTAGAAATTTTCAATGTCCTCTACTGGTGCCATATTTTGCCACCACTCTTTCCTTTTCCATGTCCTGAACACCTTGTCAGAGGACGCGAGGTCCCACAAATCCTTCAGCAGCTTAATCCAACTGAGCTGGGGGTGGGCTTGGAGAGTCAGGATATCCTCCCAATTTTCTATGCACTGCTCTTGGTTCCAAGCCTCACTAACGAACCTAGCAAATTTGTCATCTCTGACCTCCTAGAAGCTATGCCTTTGAATGAGATTACAGTTTTCCTGGGCCACTTTCCATATACTGGAACCTGGGAGATCCTCTCCAAATCTTATCAACACTTGTTTTGGCCAATTATGAGCATATTTGGCGTTTCAGAGCTTCACCCAAGGTTCATCCTCATACATTATCCACTTCCACCATGTCTTCGCTCCCATGGCTTTGTTGGTATCTAGCGGGTCACGAAGAACCAGACCTTCCACATTTTTGGGTTTGCAAACCATTTTCCAGTCTACTAAATCCCATTTCCTATGGTATTCATCCCCTCCCCAAAGAAAGTTCCGCTATATGTTCGTAATTTGTTTAATCGTCAATTTTGGGGCTTCCATAACCGAGAACAAGTACAGTGGCATCGCCTATAGGAAAGAATTCACTAGAATAAGTCTACTTGGAAAGTTAAGGGCTCTGAATGTCCAGAGGCTGAGTTTCTATTTGAGCTTATCCAAAAGTTCATTCCATGAGACCTGTCCGATGATCGATTCTTCCAGTGGAGCTCCTAAGTATTTGGAAGGAAGCCCTCCCTCTGAAAAGCCAAAAATTCTCAAAATATTCCTTTTTTCGTTATTTTTGGTGTATTAAAGAAGTACACTTGAGATTTGGTCTTATTGATTTCCATTCCAATGGCCTCCAAAAAGGTGTCCAGGCCCACCTTGATACTGCGATCCTCTTTAACCATTGACGGCCCCATGAGCATGGTGTCATCAATGAACTGTTGATGTGTTTGGGGTTCCAGCTCCTCGGTGATAGTTAGACCTTTGGTCTTATTTTCCATTCGAAGGTTCTTGAGCATTCTGTCCAGTCCTTTCACCGCTATGATGAACAAAAGAGGGGATAAAGGGTCCCCCTGTCTGATACCTCGAGAGCTTTGGAAGGGTAAAGCAGGAGATCCATTAACCAAAATAGAGAAGAAGGCTAAAGATACCAAATTCATGACCCATCTCGTCCATTGATCAGAGAATCTGAACACCTTGAGCATACCTGCTAAGAATTCCCAATTTAGTTTATCATAAGCTTTGTATAGATCTAGATTAAGAAGCATACCTAGAATTTTCCTGATTTTGACCGAATGAATTGTTTCATGGATTAGGATGATACCATCCAAGATTTGTCTTCCTTTAATAAACCCCACTTGCTTTGGAGAGATGATGAGGGGCAGTAGAGGGCGCAGTCTATTGGCAATGGTTTTGGATATAATTTTGTAAATGACATTGCAGAGAGCGGTTGATATTATCTTCCCATGGCCTTCAATTCCAGACTCTTTGGGTATAAGGGTCAGGAATGTTGCATTTAAAGCTTTCAGAATATTACCCGACCTCCTGGAGTCCTCCACCAGAGACCAGACCTCCTCTTTCAGCTAGTCCCAGCAAGAGGGGAAAAAGTTTGTAGTGAATCCATGAGGTCCAAGCGCTTTAGCTTTCGCCATCTGCTTGATTGATTCTTCTACTTCCTCCATCTCTATAGGTTTCATCAAGAGAAGATTGTGTTATTCTGTAATAACTTGTGGAATATGCCTCAGGGCCTCTCTTTGAGAGTCTTCTCTATCTTCATCTGGTTCCTCCAGAATATTAGAAAAAAATGAATTTAAGGTTCATTCCAAATCTTCCTAGGATTCAACAATTGGGCCTTCTTTAGTTCTTAGCCTCATCAAACGGTTGCTTTGACGGTGGTGGATTGTTGATTTGTGAAAGAAGCTGGTATTTCTTTCTCCTTCCTAGAGCCATTTCACTCTAGCTTTCTGGTTCCAGTATATCTCCTCTTGGTGTTCTCGATGGCTGAATTCCTGGAGTAGAGAGCTTTCCTTCTCCCTGATATCCACCGAGAAAACTGATTGCATGGCTAGAGTTTGAAATTCTTTGATTTTATAGTCCAACTCCATTTTCGCATGGAAAATGTTACCAAAAGATTCTTTGTTCCATTTTTTGATGTTTGTTTTGAGTATTTTTATCTTTTGCTGGAACTGGTACATCTTAGTTCCTCTAATGGTTGGGATTCCCTCCCACCATTCTTTTAATTTTTCTTGAAATTAAGGCTGAAGCATCCAAAAAATTTTGATGCGAAAGGGTCTACGTAGGTTAGCACCCACATTTTCCCATTCCAACTTGATGGGAAAGTGGTCAAAGCAAGCTAAAGGAAAGACCGATGCCTTCAACTCCCCCCCATTCATCATTATGGACTCTAACACCAAAAAGTGGTCTAGCCAGCATGTTATGCCTCTGTCCCCCGTTCTTTTTTTGTTCCAATTAAAAGTGTCCTTATTTTTTCTTACATCAATTAGCTCAAGGTTATCGATCACTTCATTAAAAGAATCATTTATGGGGTTTAACTGTCGAATCCCCCCTTTCTTTTCTTCGAGACTCCTAATCAGGTTGAAGTCTCCTCCTATAATCCAAGGTTTTCCTTCTGTCAAAGTGTTTATCATCCTTAGAGAGTCTAGAAATTTCATTTTCTGCTCTACCCTGGGAGGACCATACACATTGGTAATGAATCCCCAAATGTATGACCCTAAGATGTGAAATGCAGCAGAAAGAGAATGTTGTGTTGCAAAGAAGTTGTAGAGGGAAAGCTCCTTTAGATTCCATAGAATGTCAATACCTCCAGCTACCTTATTGGCATCCATTGCTACAATCTCACATCCTTTCCAGGCTTTTCCTCCTATACTTTTCATATCTGACTCTGAGCATTTAGTTTCTTGCAAGAAAACTACTCCTGGATTTTCTAGTTCAATCTTTCTCCTTAGAAGACGGATTTTCAAGGTGCTTCTACAACATCTAATGTTCTAGGATGTGATCAACATTGGTAACCTATTTATTTGTACGGGATAGGGATGCATATATGATAGGATACTTCCCTGAAGCCACCAATTGGGCCCCAATCATTTGAATTCTTTGCACATTACTATATCTACCTCGGGTTTCTTTCTTTGCTTTTTCCCCCCTGGATCTTTCAGTGATTCTGCCGAGCCCCCTAGAGAATTCATTGCTTGGGTTTGATTATTGTCTTTTCCAGTAGAGTGACTTATTAAGGAATAATCCTCTCTGGGGCCATCTCTGAGCAATATTTCTCTAGCTCGACCAAATCTAAATCTCCTATTTCCATTTCTTCCTCTCCTGTCTCCTGAGTCTTTCTGGTGTCTTCCTTTGATGCCTGATTTCCTTCTTGGATCTAGATTTTTGGGATTGGATCCTTTTCTTGGGATTGCTGAGGAGGGTCAAGTGTAGCACTATCCTTTGTTGCATCCTCTTCACTGGGCTTCTGGATTTGGGTCTGGATGTTGGTCATATTGACAGGATTGGTAGATTCTTGAGGTTCTTAGAGGACTTCAAACATGTTTTGCTTTTGAAATTTCTTTAAAATTTCAGGGTCAGAGGATTTCATGGCTGCTCTCTTCTTGTTTTGGACCCTAGTAAACCCCTCCGCTTCTTTATTTTCTTGGTCCTTAGTTCCCCCTAGTTTCTTGTTTCGTGGACAAACTCTAAATAAATGGGCATGTTGATGGCATCTCCTGCATCTGAATGGGAGTTGTTCATAGTCTATTGCTTGGAACCAATCTTCATCTTCCCATGCAAAATCTATACCATATGGGAGATCTTTTGATATATCAAGATATATACAGATCCTAGCCAGGGATAATTTTAGGGGCGAATTTTAGCCCAGCGGGATATTTTTCCATGTTTTTCTCCCAAAAAACATTCACCATTTTGCATTTTTTGAAGCCCTGTTTCACCCAATTTTGATGGGGTAATTGTTTTTTCACCCTAAAAATCACCAAATTATTATATAAATGATATAAAATCCTTGGAAATTAAAATTTTTTTGAAAAATATCGCCAATCATTTTATAGTTGGCATTTTAAGAATTGGTAATATTCGCCAACATTTATACACTTTTAAATCAGTATGGTTCCTTAAAATCATCCCTAATCCTAGCATACGAGGTGTATCTTCTTTGTCGAGTTTGTTCAGAGACTTTTATAAAATTCCCTAGCAGGTTCCCAATATCCATTAGGATGTTCTGACGAGTATTCCATTGGAAGGGAATACATTCTGATCCAAACCGGGGAAATTGTAAGGTTCTCGTTGTCTAGATTGAATCTTTCTTTCCACGGTCTCAAGAATAGACCCGCAGAGTTAAATAAATATGGTCCACTTTCAAAGATTATGGTTTTGTCCTCCTCATTAAAGAAGATAATAGTGAAGAATCATTTTGCTCCTAGTTGTAGGTCATAGTGGCCTTGATTTTTCCAAGTGGTATTAATCCACAATGTAAGGGTCTTCTCCAAAGGCCAAATCCCTACAAACTTCCCTATGAAAGCCCGCTCCTTCATGTAGCTGATATCTTCTCTGATTCTGGCCGATTTGACTTGTAACTTGGGAACTATCTTTGATTTGGGTAGACATTGCCCCTTTCTTTGGTTCCCTTCCTTTTCCAAGACTTCTTTAATAGTTCTGCTAGTTCCTTCTCCCGCCTTCCCCAATTGGGAGTCAGAGATTGGTCTTTTCCCCTTGTCTTTCTCAATTTCCATATCCATGCTTTGAATAGGGGTCAGAGTCCCCCCGTCCACGGGATCACCCATCCCAGGACCATATCTACTGGTCTTCAGACTAGGACTACGCCCTTGTCCCTACTTCCTGAACACTGCATCTTGTACCCACTGTCAAGTCCTTCCCCCTTGCAGATCATCCATCACCCCCACCCTCTTTGGATCCAACTCCTCCTTCATACTTCTCATAACTTCCTCTATCCTAATCTAATCAAAACTAAGCTGATTTACTCTAATATAGAGATTATTCGAAATGCTTAATACTAAGATTCATAATCTAATAATCATCAAACTCATTTAAATTTAAAATCCCAATGCTAACTGAATACTCTCACATCTAATATCTACAAAACATCCAAATGTCAAGCAGAAATGGAAATACCGTTTAAGCTATCTTCAAAATAATTCTAATACTAAAGCATAAACCAATGAGAACCATTTATCCTAACATAATATAGAAACTAGATTCAATAAGCAGAAAACTACATATTGACTCAAAAAGGAGAATAGGTGACAGAAATTGAACTAGGACTAAATGAACATAAACTACATACTAACACAGAAAATAGAGTATGTGACAGAAAGTGAACTTATGAAATTGATATATCATTTGATACCTCAAAGATCATATTAAATTAGTGAATTTTCTTTTAAGTAATTTAATATTATCATAGAGCGTACTTGTTCATCCTAATCTTTAAAATGGATCACTTCTATAATTGAAACCATTCCGAACTAACTTGCATTTTGAAACTACAACAAAATAAATGTAATTTGCAAAGGATCCTATTATTAAAATCTAGAGCTATATTCTGAAATTAAATCTACAAAAAGACAAAACTAAATTAACTTAAAGCTTAAACCATAATAAAATGAGTGCAATCTACATATTCTATAATTTAGAAGAAAATACAACTAAAGTTCATTTCATTGGGGATCCAATTTTACAGAAGCAATGGATGACTTTAAACTAGAATTTAAATCTACATCTAAACAAATCAAATCTATAACACTAAGAATTCAAAACAATGCTTTTAAATCAATCTACCCTAACATCCGAGCTCGGTTCTAGACTAACAATGTTGTGCACATTATTCCAACAATAATTAAGCAATAAGTAATAGATTCAAGTCTAGTTCCTGAAGTTGCTTGACTAAATACAATTTGTATTTCTAATGAAAACATAAAACAATTAGTTAATCCATCTATCCTTTGCAAAAACTTGAAGTTACAGGGGAAGGGCTTATGGTCTATGTTGGTGGATCCTTGCCTACGAGAACACAAGTCCCTATGGGATTTACAAACTAAGAAATTTAAACTACATGCGTATAAAAGAAAAACATTAACAACAGGAAATGAATCAAATTATAGTCTACAAAATCATCTGTGTATTATAAAGACATCATGACCTCTGTCAAATTCAGAAAAAACCAACACTTGGGTAGTGCAATCCTTCTATTAAAAGTTCATTTTATTTCTGTGTATATATCTATCTCTTACATTTTCGATCCATGGATTTTTATAGCTCAGGAACTGAGATAACAAATCCTGATTTCTTAGTAACTAACTCTATCATCTATTAATGATAAAACTATTTTCATAATGCCCTTCTTGTGCTTCGAAAGATGCTTTGATTTTTCATCTAATAGAAGATCTTCATCTCTATGGCACGTAGTGCCTAGAGATTAAGATTGCATTGATTATACATGAGTCATCAATGAGAATTGAGTTGGGTGGACTTGGTTTTGTTTGAACAAGCTGGCCACATATGAAGTATGGACAATATTCATAATATCTAACCTGCTACTGAATATCAAAGTATGCTACATAAATCAAAGTATGCTGCAGAAATATAATTAGTCACAAATCCTTCAAGAATTATATTTAAGCATAAAATCAAAGGATTTTGATGAATTATCATACCGTACTATACTTGTTGGGTATTTGGGTAGATATGTGAATATATAGGTGAATTTATGGGGTCAAAGGATCAAATCAAGAGATAAAAAGTGTATTTGGAGGATGCTAAGAGATGCAAAGAGTGTCAATATGGAAAGCCAACAAAGAGGAGTCCAATAATCCAAAATACAAACCAGTTTTTAGGTAAGAGGATGTGTGGAAAACTTCCTTATATTTTGGTATATTGGCGGTTTAATAAAAAACACCTCTTCCTCCATCCAAAATAACATAAATGTGATGTGGGTTTCCAATTATACAATAAAATATTTGGGCCTGGGTTAAAATCTTGGGTTAAGAGTTGGATTGAAGAGAATATTAAGCACCTAAAGTTATCATAAAGTCACAAAGGATATCAATGGTGATCTGGTATCAAGAGGAAGAATATAGAAATAGTTCAAAGAATTATATGTAGGGTAGGTTCTAGCTATCACCTACATCAATTTATTAAGGATTTTTATAAATATCTCAAATTTGATTTTTTTTAAGGTTGATATTTTTTTGATGGGAGTATATGGGAGTATATGTCAATGCTGGTGCATATGAAGCAATTTATTGCGGGGAAATTTTTGGAAATGAGTGTTGGTGTAGTGTTTGAATGTCTTTAACAATAATTTGAAATCATGAAATAATGAAAAAGTTAAAGGAGAAAATTAGAATCCTAGTTTTTTGCATTAATGAATTATGTCACAATAATATGCATACATATATAGAGAGAGAGGGAGGGAGAGAGATTGTAGAAACAATTTTTTGTATGTTTGTAAATTCATCATCTATGAGTATGTGTAGTGGTTTTTCAAACAAAGATAAAATATGTTGAATTTGTTATGGTTTATGCATTTGAAACCACTATCTTGGTCACTCCAAACCTAGTTTTTAAGAAGGCTCACAATATGAGATATGACACATAATACATGACACGTGGTGGGATCATTGTTATTAAATGTGAGTGTGTTCTTTTGAAATCAAAAGTTAATAAATGTGATAAGTTCTTACTTACACTTTCAATTTCACTTCACAAAAATGCATGTATGATTTCATGCACTTTCTAGCGGTACAAAATATCGCACATTATTGATGACATTAATTGGTGCAAAAACAAGATCCATCCCTCTAGTGTTGGAATTGTTTTGATCAAAGACATATTACGCCAACTACACACACCCATAGAAACTAATAATTTTCTTACTATAATGAGGGTCGCGGTTCTGGGGAAAATGCACAACGATCAAATTTCAAAAAAAACAAAAAGTCAATGACTGTTGAAAAAGAAAAAGAAAAAAAATTGCATCGACATTCGTCGCTCTAGCGACGAATGTAATATACTTCGCCATAGTGATGAACGTCTATCGCTATAGCAATGTTATGGACTATTTGTCACTATAGCAATGATCATCGGGGACATTCTCATTTTTTCCAAAATTTTAAACTGTCTTCCATGAAAAAAATTGATTTTAACTTATTCATGGAAAACTGTCATGGGAATTT
The DNA here is from genome assembly GCA_001517045.1 of Pseudotsuga menziesii. NCBI lineage: Eukaryota > Viridiplantae > Streptophyta > Pinopsida > Pinales > Pinaceae > Pseudotsuga > Pseudotsuga menziesii. The sequence goes on along the minus strand of LPNX010730326.1, from coordinate 574,096 downwards.
TGAGCCATATGTAGTAATTCTCATATTTTCATTTGGGAGCATGGGGGAAGGTCCTTCTACATCCCAAACTCCTTATTATCAAACCTTGATTATGCCAAAGCTTCCTTTCTTGACAATGTTAAAATTGCCAGATTTGTCAAAGTTGATGAATGACCCTGTGCGGCATAATGTGGCATGGCCACCTGTACCTATTAAAATGCCCTCATAAATTCCTTTGAATGCAAAGCTGGTGAAGATCTAGGTGCACACATTACCACTTTCCACCTTTGGTGCTCTTCAAACTCATTGAACGATGATTCCATTCGGTTGAGGCTCTTTCAAAGAACATTGACTCATGTGGCAGCAAAATGGTAACATAGAACTTCCCTCCACTGCATATGATAGTTTTCTGGATTTAGAGACCATGTTCCTTAACCACTTTCAACTTCCTGTCTGGTATGATGTCGGTACAGACTTGTTGTCAACTTTTAGGAAAAACAAGGCCACACATATTTCTGATCATATACAGGAGTGGCGAAGACGAAAGAGGCTTATAAAAGCCACTATACCTCCCAAGTTTTTGTTAGAGTGGTTCTTAAGATATTTATTGCCTTATATCTCTAAGGACATATCCACTTCAGGGGTGACCACAGAAGAAGAAGCTATCCTCAAGGCCCATCAGTTAGAATTTATTTATGCTCAGTATGGGATTTTGTATGAAATTATTATTGAGGCGCTGAGGTCTACAAATAACACTGAGAAACCCAATCTTGGACCCCATGATTATGGCATGGTTGGTTCAATTAGTTCTCCTACTATAGAGTCACTGACTAAGCAACTCCATGAGTTGTCAATGAAGCAATCTGTAGCAAAGTCATCTAAGGATGCCACCCCCTCACCAAAAAATGAAAATGTTTTTGCATAGTATTCTTAAAAGGGAAATCAACATCCTAGTGGGAAAAAGAAGAAATGGAAGAAGGGTGAGGGTAATCAAAACGAAGCAAAAGCCCACAAACATTGCTGATGGCAGTAAAAAAGACAAGAAAAATGTCAAGTTTCCTTGTAAGTTGTTATAGGGAGACCACCTCACTTATCAATTCCCTCTTATGGAACAAGATTTGAAGTTGGTAAAGAATCAACAACCAGCTGTCCTGAAGGTTCCATTTCCCCAAGGATAGAATGCAGCTTCTGTTTCGAATGCAACCTCTATTTCGGATGCAGCTAGGGGAACTTCTAGTGCTCCTCCTGATAAAAAATATATCAACCTGGTATGATCTAGTACCTTAATCCAAACAATAAATAATAATTATGAATCGGAGGCTCCGGAGAAGGGTAATCCTACTGGTGAAATTTAAAACCATCTCGTTATTGAAAAAACAGTCGATCCAATGCCTAAGATATCAAAAGGTTCCTTTAAGAAAGAATTTCACAACCCTAACGCTAGGGTTTATTCCAACTATTTTGTATTTGAATACTTAGCTCTGAATCCTTTTGTGACATCAGCATTGGAGGTGTTACATATTTTTCCTACTCAGAAAGATTCCCTCTTAGCAGCCATAGGTAGCATGGATTCATCGATCCTGCTGGCAAAGTTTAATCTTTCAGATGTCAAAATTTTCCTGCCATGCCATGTGTCTTTGTTAATTGATGTTTTCCATGGAGGTAAAAACATTGGACATATAGTGGTTAATGAAGGTGCTTCCATGTGCATTATGTGAATGTCTTACTGGAAAGCCTTAGGATCCCCAAATATAGCTCCATTGAACACTCTACTTACTGCTTTCGAAGGAAGGTCTTTTTGTCTGCATGGTATCCTACCAGCTTTCGAAATAAAGTTTGTAGGGAAAGCAGTGGTTGTTGAAGTGAAAGTGATCAATGCCCCATTGCATTATAACTTGATGTTAGGTATAATTTGACCTTACACTATGTGTGAGATCCCCTCGGTCACTCTCTGAGTTGTAATGTTTCCACACGAAGGGAAGTTGGTTACTGTTGACCAACTCAGTTTCACTTAGAAGGGTCATTTAGAGGCTAATGATTCCACAGTACCTTTAATAGATTAGACCAAACTGGTTAATGAGAGCTTAGGGGTTGGAATGTATGCATATTTGATAGGCACATTTGATATCCCAACCCTTTATTAATTACTTAGGTTCTCCAAGTGTAGGGAATTCTATTGTGACAGTTGTTGATAGAAATCATCCTTCGGTCCTTCCTTTCCTTCATAAACATCAAGTTCCCTTATCTATAGTGGAAGTGTTTTATCAAGCTATTTTTAATGCCACTGTCAATTCCATCGCGACTCCTTTTACAGTCTTAGAGGAGTCAAATGAAGCTTATCTACCCGCCTAGGCACAAAAATCTTTGTATTCAAACAATTGCTTAGACATGGCTTTTCCTTCAAACAAAGCCATTTTAGAAGCTATGATAGGACGAGAAAATACTTGTGAATTCCTTCACTATAAGTCCTTGTTTCTTCCAGAGTTGAACATAATTGATAATCAAGAGTTCCATGTGAGACTAGTAGAGGGTGTTGATTCACCAATTAATCCTTTACCAAAGGAGGGATTTTTTTGTTCAGGGGAATATGAAAAATATCTTTGCTACCATTTTGATCAACATATCTGTAAACCCCAATGTCATTGAAAATGTTCATATTGGTGCAAACTTCTCTCCAAAGGAGATTGCCATAAATATTGCCTTGTTTAAGGAATTGTGTGATGTCTTTTCCTCGCCATATGAGGAGATTATAGGAATAGATCCATTTATCATTGAACATGAAATACGCACTTACCCTGATGATAAACATGTTCGACAAAAAATTCCACCTATGAATCCGTGGAAAGAGGCAAACGTTAAGGTTGAAGTGGAGAAACTGCTGAATGTAGGGTTCATTTACCCAATTGCTCTAACGGAATGGGTATCCAATCATGTTCTTGTTGATAAAAAACAAAGGACCATACACGTGTGCAATGATTTTCGTGAATTAAATAAAGTGTGTCTCAAGGACAATTACCCTACACCCTTCATCGATCAGATCATTGATGCTTGTGAGGGTAGTGAGGTATTATCGTTTATGGATGAATTTTATGGGTATAACCAAATTCAAATCAAGTTAGAAGACCAACATAAAACATCCTTCATATGTACTTTGGGGACCTTTTTATACAATAAAACTCCCTTCAGTTTGAAAATTTTCAGAGCTACCTTTCAGCGGGCAATGAATTTTTCCTTCCACTATATTAAAAATATTGTCAAACCTTACTTGGATGATATTCTTTCCCATTATCGCAAGAGGAAGGAACATCCAAATAACCTTCATATGATATTTGAACGATGTAGACATTATAAGATACGCTTGATTCCCCAAAAGTGTGTTTTATGCGTTGAGTCAGGGAGGTAATTAGGGTTTATTGTATCAAACAGAGGAATGCAGGTGGATCCTTTGAAAGTTGAGGCTATTGTAAATATGACTCCTCCTCATTCCATCAGGAAAATTTAGAGACTACATGGGAAATCCAATTTCCTTCAGCGTTTCATAGTCAATTATGCCAAGATAACTAAGGGTTTCATGCACTTGCTTAAGCAGGACACCCCATTTCTATGGGATGAAACTGCGCAACTCAGATTTGAGGAATTAAAGAAGGTTTTGTGGTCAGATCCTTTACTATGTCCACCATATTACACTAGAGATTTTATAGTGTACCTGGTTGCATTGGAGTCGACCATAGGAGCATTTTTAGTTCAGGAGGATGCTAAGCTCCAAGAGCATGTCATCTATTGTCTCGGTCGTGCATTAGCTAGCCCTGAACTTAGGTACTCTCACGTCGAAAAGTTGGATTTGGTGGTTGTTTATGTTGTTCAATGAATTAGACACTATATCTTATTGAGGACCACCATAGTGGTGGAATATGTGAATCATTTCCAATACATTTTATCCCGATGTATAATTGGGGGAAAATTCAATAAGTGGATAGTCATTCTGTAGAAGTTTGACTTCAATTTTCAATCTGTTAAGTCAAAAAAGTCCTTAGTTTTCACAGAACTGATTGCAGAATTCCCTACAGAAGAGGCCATAGTGGTAGAAGAAGACTCATTCCCAGATGAGTATATCTTTGTGATTTCAACAACAGATTCCTATTATGGATATATTTTAGTATATCTCCAAACTCTGAAGTGTCATGCGTCCTTCTCGCGGGAAGATCGATGCATGTTGCAAGTCAATGCTAAAAGCTACCTCATCATCAATGACACCTTATATCGAAGAGGGGTAGATTCTATTTTGCGTCGGTGCCTCACCCACGAGGAAGCAAAGCTTGTCCTGAATGATTTCCATAGTGGAGAGCATGGAGGTCATTTATCTGGGCTAGCAACGGCCCAGAATATTCTGTGTGTTGCCTATTTCTATCCCACTATCTTCAAATATTGTGTGGAAGTTTTAAAGCATTGTCATACTTGTCAGCTTTATACCAGAAAGATGCGGTCACATCCTGCTCCTTTGTTTCCTATCATCATGGTGGGGTCCTTCACCAAGTGGGGGGTAGATTACATGACATGTAATCTAGTTTCTGTTCTGTGGAGAAAATATGTCTTTGTAGACTACTTCACAAAGTGGACAGAGGAAATGCCTACCTTAAAATTTGATCGCAAAACAACAACTTACTTTGTATTCAACCAGATCATTGCTCGTTTCGGTATACCAAAGAATATTTTCATTGACCATAGCAGTCACTTTCAGAACAACATGATGATTGATTTGATCACCATGCTAGGTTTTAGGCAAGATCATTCATCTTTATTTTACCCTCAATCGAACGGACAAGTAGAGGCAGTTAACAAAACCTTGAAAACCATTATAAAGCACACCATTAATGTGATCCGGTCAAATTGGCACATTATGTTGTACCCTACACTTTAGGCATACTAGACTAATGTAAATACTGCTACTAGATTTTCACCATTCCAACTCGTTCACAGAGTGGAAGCAGTTTCACTGATTGAGTGCAAGATTCCATCCCTTAAAATATCTATTCATGTGCTTCCTGATACTACTGATTTAGAAGAATGTTTGCTTCACTTAGAACATATAGATTAACATCGTAGAGATGTCTTGAATGCAAACGAAGCTCACAAGAATAGGGTCAAGAACCAATATGACAAATCCATAAAACCAAGAGTTTTCTCTGAGGGAGAACTTGTCTTTCTCTAGGATCAAGACAAAGAACCACTAGGGGAAGGCAAATTTAAGTCGATGTGGTTAGGTCCCTATGTGGTGTTGAAGGTTTTGAAGAAGGGAGATTATGAATTAAATGATTATGATGGAAATAAGTTTTTGGCGCCTAGAAATGGGCTCTACCTGAAGAATTACTACGCTTAGGCATGGTACTTGTTCTTGTATTTTTATTGTATGTATTTTTATGTACAATAGGTTGTTAGCTGGTTAGTGTTTCTTATACATTCTGTTCATTGTTTCAGATTTCATCCGAGTAGTTAAGATATTTTGCAGATGGTGCTAGATGCCATACTTGTAATCTGGCTTTAGCCGCCTGGATTATCTTTTCACCCACAGGACAATTGGTTGCCTCTGGTGGCGCCTGCTTATGTCCTGCGACTAATAATGTGACTGAGTACATTGTCTTTATTGAGTTGTTATGGGATGCTACACTATGTAGCATTACCTATCTAGAAGTCAGAATTGAATCTCAGCTAGTATTTTCACAACTCAATGGTGATTATCATGTGCAAAACCCTAACTTACTACGTCATTTTTTATGTGTTAGATTGCTTGAAAGAAACTTTGAGTATATTTCATTTAATCACATTTCAAGAAATGAAAACCAAATTACTGATGTATATGTGAATTACATACTAGATTGGCACTTAACACACATATTGTAAAATAAATATGACACATTTGGAACACATGTACATAGCCAACAGTATACATATATACATACATACATATGTGTGTGTGTGTGTGTGTGTGTAAAATATGTCCATAGATATAGTAATTTTTTGATCCGTAGATCCTATCATAAATGTATAAATATACAAAAAATGGAATCATCATCCATATATACCTAAGACTATGCCTGCTCCTCAACCTCCTTGGATGCGGATGCCTCTACAGCCTCCCTGTAATGAACAACAGTCCTAGCTACCCTTCTAAGAAGGAGTATACAGATCGTCGAAACCCCAAGAACATACTCCTACATGATCATGGGGATCCAGTCTATCCACAATGTAGGGATATTTTGGGTTATCTGGCCAAATCCCCCTTGATTAAACGCAGTAAAATGTATTCCCCACCCTGTACGGGTTGCACATATATCCTGGGATTCCCATCAGGGCGCATGGGTCCTACGTATGCATGTAAAAATATAAAAAGGGTCAGAACTTTTATACATATGTATATATCATTTTATGAAAAAAAATCATAAAAATGAAATAATATAAAAAATAAAAAACTTACCTATCTCTCCCCAAGCCTCCCCTTGAGGGAGTACAAGTTCAAGGTCTCCTTGGAAATCTAATCCAACGTATGGAAACTACTCAAGAGAAGGCACCTGTCTTTCCCACCAACTATAGAAATCATCATCATAAACACTTTCGACCCCTCCTCCACCACCTTAGCGGAGAAATATGTCTCCCCATCTCGTAAGTCTGGGTTGACGAGGTAAGAACATTGGCAATGGTACTACAAGGATGAGGGAAAGAACCCTCTCGAAGAAGAATGCTACCAAGATGCTCGCATATCCGAAGTTCTTCCTTCAGCCCTCTTGCAATTAGATATTTGGTTTTTCATGATCGAGACCATCCTCGAACACCAAGAAAACAGCGTGCCCTATATGCATTCCACTACAACCTACATGTGGGTTCGTGTGGCCAAGTGTAATGCAAAAGAACCAGTAACCCTCACTAAAGTACTCACCATCACTTTCATTAGAAAGCTTGTTATATGTGAAATTTGGACGCATGTCCCCGATTTCTATGTACCAGGTAAGCAGTATGTATCAATGTAATCTTGTACACTCATAGGGTCACCACTCTTGCCAGTTTCCTAAAGGTTCATGGGAATGCCTCTATGAGAAATCCCTGTGATGAAATAAAATTCTTCTATTGTAAGTTCCGGTGTCTCTCCCTAAAGGTCAAAGAGACCAACCTCATGGTCCCAATAGTCTACTAGAGTTTCTAGTAAGCGGAATTATGCTCTCATGTTGGATGTACAACAAAATTTAATCTAGCCACTTCGTTGTAATGCTTGCAAATTTGGGGCATCCCGCATTGCCTCTTGATCCATATCTAAAACCATTTTTTGCATGTCAAGTGAACATATTCAACCATTAGAATCCATCAAAAATCATTCTTATGGGTGTGTTTTCAACTTTTTAGAGGTCGCGCAGTATTTGTGACTGTTCTTTCATCACAACGCGAACCATATGCAAGATGCAAGGTAGCAACCCGTGAATAGAACATGTATTCATGACTGCTATTAAGTCAACCCACAAATGTTGCGTAGAGATCTTAGAGCATGCATAAAACCATATATTTTTTCACTAAAAATCAAATTTGAATGGATGGAAATGAGGAGAAAAGAGAGATAACAAACTTGCAACTTGCGGAATTGGAATTCGTCCATCAGTTTGTCCACGGTGATCAACTGAAGTTCAAAGGTAAATTTTGCCAAATATAGTAATTTTACAAATGGTATGTCTATTTTGGGTCTTTGAACTATTTATAATAAAATTTTCAAATTTGTATCCATTGTCTATAGTTTAAAATCAATTTTTAATGTATGGACCAATACCATGGTATTTTTGCTAACTGCAACAAGTCTTGGATCATCGAAAAGTAGTTTTTTGTCGCATATAGGGTAGGATTTAGTCCTCATTGCAGAATTTGCACTTGTACCTTATCTGTCATTAAACCCTAGGATCATTTTTTTGTCCATAGACTATGGTGTAAAACCACTTTTACCTCGTACAAAACATTGTTCCTCTATGGATAGGGCCTCCTTCTCATGGGTACCCTAGTGTATAACACTTTATCGTCTTTTTGGTACCCATGCCGCTGTTATGTTAGGATTGCGGGATCCTTCTTAGCTTTTTTTCATGACAAAATGAGCCTCATTTTTCATCGTTTTACAAGTTATCCCTATTTATAAGGATCCCTGCACTTATGGAGTTTTCTTTAGGCCATGGTCTGACTCCTAAAAATAGACTAGACTGTAGAGTAAACTTATTTGTTCATACTCGTTAAGAATAAGTGAACGAGAATCTACATTGGTGGTAAGTTATCTTTTTCTCGTACCATGTAGATTATTTATGCAAAAGGAATACTCTCTTTTTCTGCGGAATTGAGAAGAGTATCTTTAGGAATAAGTTTATCTATTTTCCAGACCTAAGGGACTAAATTTACGAAAAAGGAGCATCTGGTATGAGCTCGGTTTTCTCTTTTTCATGCTCTAGACCCAAGCATGAAAATGATTCTGAGCGTACTTTATGTCTTTGTCATGCTTGCAAAACCTAAAGAACAAAGCATCGAGTTTATTGTTGTAAGCCCTATTTCTTGTAATCAAATGGATCTTTCTGAGTGATATTTCCTTCCTTCACACTCGTTAAACTCAGACTACATGTCGCTTCTAAAGGTGCATCTGTTTGGTATTATTTTACCCCCTTTTCGGACCTTTCCAACTAAGTATGAAAAAGGTATACCTTAGTCCTCTGGGAGCTAAGAGAGTTCTTTTGTGGATTGTTTTATACTTTTTCAGCCTTGGGAGACTAAACTGTACGAAAAAACACCTCCCTAGAGTCTTCTTCAGAGTTTTCAGACTCTCAAAATATGAAAACACCAACGAGCATGTACTAGTCCGGGCTCATAAAATCCACGAATCGGTGCATATCAAGCATTATTCACTCCCCTCTTCAAGCTTATCAAAAATGAAGAGAGACTTAAGTTGACTTTGTTGGAGTCATTAAAACTTAACAAGAAAGATAAGGAAGAATTACTCTTTTTGGGTTATAAACAATGGCAGCATTTCATCCTTGAACAAAGCACTCTTTTCACTTTCTGCTACTCATGTCCCATTTTATACTTTTAGCTCAACTATTACTTCAATTTTTTACTCCTCCACTTGTCCTTTATACATGGTGAATCTAATCATGTCTCCTACATGATAGATAATTATATTTGTCCTCTCTGCAAGTTAAAAGCTTCCTTGGGTCATCTTTGTGCCATGCTCATTGTTCAAGGATCAATACCTTTATTTGATTATCCTGATTCCCATCATTATCATCTCTGATATTTATTTGTGTCTACCTTCCCTCATCCAGTTTCCTAGTCACTTTGGTGATCAGTTGAAGGATTCATTGCCTTCCCCTCACATCATGGTTTCTCATTAGCACCTCCTGAAGATGAAGACCTAGATTTTTTACGATGGTACCTTAGGATTCACTACAATTATTGGTGAACTCCTTTGCTTCAATTGTTAGCATCACTCATTCACTGACATTCTATTGAGTTCCTTCCATGTTTGAATTCAGCTTCATCTATTCACATGGTAGGTATTGTACTGGTTCCTTTGGATTTGGATGAAGACCTTGGGTTCATATCTTTATAGCCTAAGTTGTGCAAGATTTTTTTATGTTCAATGACACTTCTTCTAGATTTTGAATACTCATCATTGTATATTGTGGCTTCGATCCACCTTTGTATTATACGTGGCCTTGCTTCTCGTATCATATGATGTAATCAAATATTTTAAAGGATCTAGTGTTTCACTTTATTGAATATGGCATCCTCAGATATGATTTTGTATATGACTTTGATGTGTATTATTTCAGGTGCCTCCCTGCAGCCTTGGTAACTGATTTCTCCAGGAATAAATTTTGTAATGTACTTCGGCCATCACTTCCCTCTAACCTCACACATTAGGGAGAATTTGTTATCATGTAAAATAGAACTTCTCTGCTAGAGTAATGACACTCAATGTGTTGCTACACAAAAGGATAAATGGATAGAAGTGCCCAAAACACTATAGATGTGCATGACCTTTGATACATCATCCTCTTACTATCTAGACCTATTTTTTATAAAGTATTTAGGGTGAATTCATGACTTTTTCCATTGCAACCCATGTATCATTCACGATTATTGACATTGTAACCCGCGTATACATCAATAGGGTTGGAATTCACGGGTTTCCCTTATGAAAGTCGCATATCTTACACGACTTGCTATTATTAATAGTCATGAATGCGTTAAATCAAAATTAAAAATATAATCAAGTTTAGTCAAGGACATTTGGGTACTTAATCATAACTATCCCAACTTCCCCAACCATCTCAACCTTCATAACCTCTCTCTTTCCTCATGTATAAATAGAGGGTAGGCGTTGAGGCTAAACATCATTCAATTCTAGAGAAAATTTATGCTACTGGATTTCCTTTAGAGATATTGGAGCAGCATAACTCAATGTCCTTGGATAGCAAAGGAGCACTTGTGTTAGATACTAGTTGTAATCTTACCTTACTTGTTCATCAATAAAGAGAGTCTTTCTTCCAAATTGTCTCTTTGTAATCTTATGTATTATGATTTATGAATTGTCATGTTATTTCATTGTAAGCATATTGTTTCATTGATCATATATACAATATATAAGATATTGTAGGAAATATCTTTCTCTTTGTGTGTTGGAGATTCCCTAGAAGCTGTGGAAGCAATTTGAAGTGAAGAAGAAATCTAGGATCGACCCTCATAAGCAAGGTACACCTATTTTCTAAGTCCATATTTCCCTGTCAAATTCTGAAATAGTTAAATGTCTGCAAGTTAATTTAGTACGTCAGTAACCCCATAGACCCTAGGTTATAAGGTTTTATTATCCTGAACAACACTGCCACCCGACTGTAATGTGCTTCCTAAATCATCTTTACACACTCACTCGAAGGAACCCAGAGATGGACCAGGTGGCATAGCAATATTTTCTGAAGATGAAAGTATTCAATTGGTGTACTTGCACATGAGACTTGATATATGGGAGAGAACTCGAGACAATTGTCATATAGTTGAGGCCACCCATAGGTCTCGTAACCGCAAGAGTTGAGCACCATGGTTAATGCTTCTACTGGAGGATGTCTGAGGAAATTAACGACTCAATTGGTGTTTTCCTTCTTATATTTAATGTTTAGGTGGAACTACTGAAAGTAAGTGGACCAATTATGGTGGTGGTCATTTTGTAACTTTCCTTGGGATTGCATGAACTGCAAGGGATTGTGATAAGTGTGGATGATTGTTTCTTTTCCAAGGATGCAATGCTTCCATTGGCAAAAAGATTAGAAAAAGGAGTAAATTTTCTTGTCATAGGTGGGGTATTTTTATATTGTATCTGAAAGTGTCTCATTGTTATATGCCATTGAATGGCCATGAAAAGTGAGGACCGCACCAATGTCATAGTTCAAAGCATCTATATCGATCTCAAAGGGTTGATGCAGATCTAGTAAGGTAAGGATGGGAACTGAACATGAGCGCTGCTTCAGCCCCTCAAATTCATGTTGTTGTCGCTTGGACTAGATTAACTTGGCCTTAGATCCACCTTTGGTCACCTGGCTAACAGACCAAGCAATATTATAGAATCCCAAAACAAATCTACAATAGAAGTTTGCAAGGCCTAGGAAGCTACGAAGCTCTATGAGAGTCGTCGGGGTTGGACAATCACGAATTTCTTAGATCTTAGTTGGATTTACATGAAAACCATGTTCATCCATGATGTATCCCAAATATTGAACCCTTTCTAAGCCAAATGAGCACTTCTCTATATTGGCATATAACTTTTGTTCTCGCAGGGTGCTAAGGACCTAGTGGATATGCTACAAATGCTCCTCCAATGTTCTACTATAGATGAGGATATCATCTAGATATACGAACAAAAATAAATTGGTGAATGGTTGTAGAATGTCATCCATCATCCTCATGAAGGATATTGGAGCATTAGTCAAGCCAAAAGGCATGAGCAACCACTCAAAAAGGCCTTCCCGATATTTGAAGGAAACGTTCCATACATCGGTTTGCTCAACTGCCACTTGATGATAACCAAACTTCAAGTCAATCTTGCTGATATACTTATCCCCATTGAGTTGTTCAAGGAGGTCATCTATCCAGGGAATGGGATACTAATTTTGGACTATGATCTTTTTTAGATCTCAATATTCAATACATAGTCACCATGTCCCATGTTTCTTCTGTACCAACATGTTTGGGCTCCCACAAGGTGAGGATCCAGGTTAAATGTGTCGCTTTGGGATTAACTAAATCTGGAGTTTGATTTCTTCATTCTCCATCAAGGAACACCTATATACTTTCCCATGAGGTAAATGTGCACCAAGGATCAAATCAATGGAATGCTTGGCCTAGAAATATACTAGAACCTCGACAAGTGTGGTGAAGATGTCTTTATATGCTTCCATGATATTGTCCACCTATTTTTGATGTGTGGAGGGGTTCTATGTGGACCAGAATGAACCACGAAGAGTACAAATTTCTATGTCTGGGAAATTACCTTCTTGCATTGCTTCAATGTGATGTGAGACACTGCATTAGCAAGAAGTGTCTCTAGTATCTTGTAGAGTTTCTTTCCCAAAGTAATAATGAAAATACGAGGTCTAGACTCATAAATAGAATTATTTTTCCACATATATGGTTGTGCTAAATGAACATCACAAAATTCAAGCGAGGAAACATCACACATTACCTCATCTTTGAAGGGATTGATTCCATAGGAGAGGAGAAATTGTTGACTGACGTCAATGTTGTGTCCCTGGCTCAGCCAACCAATGTTGTGAAATTTGGGATGTGGAATCATTGAAAGCTTAAATATTTTGATGACCTCGATAGATATGATTTTCTTATGACTATCAATGTCAACGATGAAATGTAGTGGAGTCCCCTGCACCCATAGTTGTGAATGGAAGAGGCACTCCCATTCCTCTGGATAATATGTCTCTTTTGGTTGGATATTTATGGTTGTGATGGTGGCACTAGGTTCCACATCAATGATATACTTTCCCCTTTCTTTCTTTGCATCATTGTTTGAGTCAGAGTCTGGATCTAAGCATTTTTTCTTGGCCAAGAATGGTTGTTTTGAGCAACATTCATTAGTTTTGTGCCAGTGGATTTTGTGGAACTCACACCACTTGCCAATGTCCTTCTTCGATTTCCCATTACCCTTCTTTTCCTATGGTCTGGAAGGGTTATTAGTACTTTGGTTTTCCTTACTCTATCTTTTGGGTTGTGAATTAGAGCCACATTTTCCCATCTTTTGCTACTGATTTGCAGGCCCAAAATCCTGCTTATTATTTTTCTTAAACTTTTTTTCAATCTTGAAAGCATATCGGTAAGCTTCTCCTAGTGAGGATATGTATAGGAAATGTGTTAGCCAGAAATACAAACCTCCTACGGATAGGAGTTGTTTCCCTAGTCTGAATGGTTCAAATGTAAAACAAAACACAAACACCAAATGTTAAACTTCCCTTAGTTCTGGTTAATCGCTTGAATGAAATACCATGATACTTATCTCAAAGGTTGTCCTCACTATCCTCACAGAAGAACCTGTTAAAGGTGGAAACCAACAAGAGAAATATGATACCATACAATATAATCAACTAGATCTATGCTTGTGACCAAGGAATCAAGCAATATATACAAATGAAACAATAAATATGGGAAAGAAAAGACATTTTTTATTAGAAACGATTGGAGAGACTACAACCTTTATGCCTTGGTGTTGAGAGCTCCTTCCAATGAATCCCTGCCTCCAATAGCTCAATAATTATTTTTACATAGTATGGGTATGGAACAAATTCTTCCTCCTTCTCTCCATGGGGGATGAGCCATTATTTAAAGGCATGGGAGGATAGGAATGGTTGAGGATCTCATGGGTGAGGTGGAAGGGAGATCCAAAAAGGGGGGATCTTGAGCTCCAGTTGGTTCCTAAACCATAGGGATGAGGCTCCAGGAAGGTAAGCTTCGAGAAACCTCTCGAAACTTCTCGTTTTTCCTTGAAAACTCGAGCATCGCTCCTCTAATGAAGCAAACAGGCGGTGTTAATGGGTTAACGCTTCTTGCAATGAGGATGGAAGTGGTGGCACCACTCTTTTCTCATGTATCAGGAGCATTACAAGCTCTTTGATTCTTGGGTAATGCTTTTTGTCAATGGGAAAATAGCGTTACCAACTCAAAACAAGGAAAAACTGTAAGGGGATATTTTTTCCTATCATTTCTCTAGGGAAAACTTTGAGGGATTGGATCAGAAAAGGGAATACCTATCTCATAACATGATGGTGATGATATTTCAGTGTAACAAAATGCATCTCCAACTGAATGTACTTGTGAAGGACATTGCGGTACTTTAGAACCAAGTGTCATTCGAAGTCTCTAATACCCAGCCTTGAGCGCAGGGTATGGAATATATTGGTATACTCTAGCACTGTTTGATCTCTTTCCTAGTGAAATGTCATCCATTGGGTGTATTAGTCATCATAGTTTATGACAAGGTAGAATTACTCTTTGACGACATCAACAAAAGATGCCCAAGTGCGTTATGTATTGAATATTTCATATTCATCCCTTGCATGCCTCTTGCAGTACCCATCCCACCAGTCTTTGATAATGGGGTGGGACTTAAGGAGTCCGAAGGTGATATTTTCACTGTCGGAATAATTTTGAATAGAGAAGTATCCCTCTAATAGACTCAACCATTATCCAAAGCATCTGCATCTATATTTATTTCAAATAAAGGAATGTTAAATTTAACTTGTATCTTGAAGGGATTTGGACCCCTGAAATGGATGCTCATTGAAGGTGCATTCATCATTGTCATCATTCTTCAAAGGATCTGGGAAAATTTATCCATCATCTTGAACCTCTCTCGCACAGGGCTTCCTCGAGAAACATTTTAATAGGATCTCCTGCCCTGTCATCTCTCTTTTCTTCTCCCTCCATGCGAGGCGTCTTAGGAAGATGAGAGGTATCTTCCCCAAGCTCAACTAGTTAGAGACCCAACTCTCAATATTCAGATCTCGTCAGGGGCATTCACTAAGAAACCACAAGAGAAAAATACTATGATATCACTAATTTGGATTTATGTTAGAACAAAATGAAATAGCATATATATATATTCATATACATAGATATATGGCAATAGACATAGTGATACAGTAGACTCAGATTCTATTAAATGAATGAAACTGAACAAACTGTAAAACAAAAGCATCTAGAATGGTGGTAGTTATGTCTCTGAGAAGAGTTATGGTGGCTACGCTCACTCGTGACAAGATGAATACAAAAGGAGTTTGAACGGAATTTTATCATAAATCATTAGAGAGGAATAAACCTTAAACCTAACCCTAGGAGATGAATCATCATAAAGTTTGTGGCCCCAAGGTGGTTAGTTGAACAATCAACTTCTCGGGGTCATAACTTTTGCATACAATCTTTGTTTGGGGCGCTCGATATCTCGTTGGAAAGGTTGACCCGATATTTACAACTAATAGGTACAAATGAATTCCAAAGACAATAATTTGGCCCCATGAATCGAAAAAAATGTCATATAGGGCCTCAAAATGGAATCAGAAGTTTGGGACCCGAAAAAACGTTGAAAATTACAAGAAAATTGCCAAAATGGAAAATTGTTTTGAGCCAGTGGAATAGGTCGGTGGCCACCTATACCCATATGGATCATGGATACTCTTGGATATTCCTTTCTCTACTTGTGAATACACACATGTTATGGAATAAAAGGACTCTCTACATGGTACATCTATCTTACCATGCTCAATCATAGTATCAAAATGAAAAATCTATATCCTTCAATTTCATACTAAAACAAACTGATATGCAATGATTTCTCTACTCGAGCGCATGACATAAATTCCAAACTAAGATATTCATTTTTCATCATCCTACCATGAACTAGAATGTAATTAAAGAGAACCAAAAAAATCTTACCCAAGTTCTTGATGTATGCTTTGCTCATGTAAGAAAGTGAAGTGATAGGTGCATCAATCAATTCAATGCTCAGGTATAAAAGATCCAAGTAGGAACATCGAACACCAGAAAAAGATTCTTGCACAATGTGTTCTTCCAAATGAATTTGTTGATGATGATGAGGGTGGAAATGATTTTTTGGGAGGTACTAAACCTTATGTGTCTCACTCTTCTTGAGAGGTGTCTCTATTCCCCATATTTACATGTGAAATTCCCAGCTGGAATAGTTGAGACCAAGAATGATTTATGGGCCCCAAGTGAATATTGAAATGGGGATGTGTCTCTTAATCCCCTCTCTACACTACCTAATATTAAATAAAATGTTCTTGGTAAGACTCTTAATTATCCAAACAAGAGAATAGTGAGTCCATCCATCAATTACTTTCCCACATATGAAACTAAACTATTGTTCCACATTGACATACTCTTGCAAGTGAAGGGTGGTTTTCCCTCCTGGATACCATTGATAATGTTGCATACTCTCATACTTTAATGCTGTCAATAAAAAAATGTCACTGGATGGAATTCCTAGATCCCATTTCTTTTGCATAATTCCATCTAACCTTATTGTCATTGGATCTGAAAGTGCTTGGATCTCACCTTGTGCCAATTTTCTTATAGCATGCATGGATGTCTTCAACCTACCATGAATGCAAGTTGGAATTTTCTTACTTAGTGATTCAAAATATTCCATGTATTGGTACACACTATCCATGGAGGCATGAGGATAGGAGATATATAATGGTTGCAGAATATATCTTTGTTGCAGCCCCATGCCAAGGCAATGTCAGGTAAAACAAAAAGTTCATTGCATAAACAAAGAAATATTTTTCCTCCCAAGATATTCATTTCAATGATTCTTATGGAAATTGAACCCAGTGTTAGAACAATGACACTCACATCAATTGCCAATTGCACATGCAAAATTACTCACAAAAGAGACTGAATATGGAGCTGAACACTAAACTGTATTGAATAAGTGTACAATATCCAACCCTATGAAGTCATAGGCTGCCATGATAAATAATTACATGAGGTAATCAAATGCATGAATATGCCATTCGAATCTAGTCAAAAGCAGGCTTACTAAATCTAAGCAAATCCCCCATAGGTGCATAAAGCAGTTTCCAAAACTGTCTAGGAGCTCACAAATTGGAAAAATAAATTAGGAAAGATAATAGTGGATGGAAGGAAAACTCATACATGCTTTTCATAGGAGAAAAGAGTGGAGGATGTGTAGGACAAAAAACAAGTTAACCTCACCTAGTCAAACTTTCCCAATTGCCTTAAAACACTGAAAAAGTAGGCAATAAAGCAGAAAAAGCAGACATGCGCTAGGGAGGCCAGGAATAAAGTAGATTTGATTCTAGGAGGTTACCCAAGCACTCCATGACTCAAAATTATCAAGTTTTACCACTATGGATGTGTAGATGACAACTTGCATAAGGTGGAATATGGAAACTAGGCAAATAAGACAAAAATGGATTAATTAATGTCAAAGGTAGCTAACTATGGGTTGATTATTCTAACACCCCCCCTTAAGCCTGACTTATGAGTAATATATTAGAAAATTATAGGGCCTAGCAACAAGTCTTAGTCACCCTTTACATACTGCATGTCCATTTAACCAAGGAAAGAGGCAAAAACCCAGTGGGAAAATCCTCCCTTAAACATGGACTGTAAAACAAAATTTGGAAATCTTGTCATCACTCATGCTTCACAACATGATCAGAAATCCCCAGCAGTGATTTGAGATTGTTGAATGTCTTCTCACAAAATTATTTGGTGAAGATATCAGCTACTTGTTCTGAATATGAACAGAAGAGTAGGTGAATGGTGCCATCATGCACAAGCTGTCTGATGTAGTGCATATGGATCTCAATGTGTTTGGTTCTCTGCTTCTGAACTGGATCATTGCAGATTTGAATGGTACTATGATTATCATAGTAGATAGTAGTTGATTATTCTGATTTGAAGCCACACTCTCCAAGTAACCCCTGCAACCATAAACATTGAGTTGTTGCATTTACAACTCCTCTGTACTCTGCTTCTGTAGATGAGAGTGCAATGGCACTCTGTTTCTTGCTTGACCAAATGATTGGCCCTTCTGCAAGCATGAACACATATCCTGATTTTGAATTTCTTTCTGTGTTGTCACCTGCCCAATCACTGTCAGTAAACCCAATCAAATCAAGATCAGATTTAGCTTTATAGAAGATCCCATGTGTCCTTGTTCCTTGAACAAAGTTAAGGATCCTTTTGGCTGCTTTCCAATGGATCTCATGAGGCTGATCCATGTATCTAGAAGCCACACTTACTACATAAGAAATATCAGGTCTAGTATGTGTAATATACAACAAACATCCAATCAATTTCCTATACAGTGTATTGTTTACCATAGGTGAAGAATCAGCTTCTTCAAGCTTCACTCCTGAAAGGAAAGGATTCTTGCTTGGCTTGCGATCCTTCATTTTGAATTTGTTCAGAAAATCTAAGTAATACTTGGAATGGTGCACCTTGATTCCAGCTTTGGTTTGAGCAATCTCAAGCCCCAAGAATTGGCTCAATAGCCCCAAATCTGTCATGGAGAAGGCTTGGTTCATTGCACCCTTCAAGGAAGCAATTTCATCCTTTGAGCTTCCTGTAATGAGGAGGTCATCAACATATAAAACAATGATCATTAATGAACCATTAATCAACTTCAAATAGACATTTGGATCTGATTTTCATCGAACAAAATTCAGTGATAGCAGAAAGCGATCAATCTTGGCATACCAAGCCCTGGGGGCTTGCTTAAGCCCATACAATGACTTCTTTAGCCTGCACACAAGAGATGGGTTAGTAGAAAATTATTGAGGCTGCTGCATGTATATATCTTTAGTGAGATCTCCATTTAGGAAGGCACACTTTACATCCATGTGATGTACCTCCCATTTCTTTGAAGATGCAATGGCTAAGGCTAGCCTGATAGAGTCCATCTTTGCCACTGGTGCAAAGGTCTCATTGTAGTCTATGCCATGAGCCTGTGAGTAGCCCTTGGCTACAAATATGGCCTTGTACTTCAGAGGTAAACCATCAGCAGAAAATTTGGTCTTGTACACCCACTTACACTGAACTAGCTTCCTCCCTAGGGGAAGATCAACCAGCTCCCAAGTGTTGCTCTTTTGGAGTGAGATGAACTCTTCCTTCATGGATGATTACCATCTTGGATCTCCTGCTGCATATTCATATTTCTGAGGATCGGATTCCACCATCATATAGCATTTCTCAACAAACATAGGATCTTTCATGCATAGAGCACTCTCAAATTGAGATCTAGTCCTCCTAGGGTCATTAGGATTTCCAGCTAGCTCTCCAGCTGCATGAATGGTATTGGCTGCCCATTTTGGCCTTGTAGGGCTGTTAGGATCTGCAATAAAATAATCACTATCAGACATATCAGAATCATCATGTTCAACTATCTCTTCACTTACATTCAGAGGTTCTGGTGGTGAAGAGACTTCTCCAATTTCCACTGCTGCTAGGGGTTCTTCTTGAAACTGAACACACCTTTCAATGAAGGATTTGTTTGTGCTCAAATTGATCAGCTTGTACCCTTTTGAATCTTCATAGTACCCAACAAATAGACACTCTTGGATTTGGGGCTGCAAAGCCTTTCTCTTTTCTATTGGAATTCTAGCCCAAGCCCTTGAGCCAAAAATCCTGAAATGGGTCACATCTGGCTTGTGCCCACTCCATGCTTCGAAAGAAGTCATACCATCAAGTTGTTTATGAGGCACCCTATTCTGGATATAGGCTGCATATTTTATAGCTTCGGCCCAGTACTTTGGTGGCAAAGTCTTAGCCTCCATCATGCAGGTTGCCATCTCTTTCAGTGATCTATTCTTCCTCTCAGCAACACCATTCTGTTGTGGTGTGTAAGGGATAGAATTCTGCATCTGCACAATATTGAATAAACTCAGACTTGACATACTCACCACCATTTTCAGATCCGAGGACCTTGAGTTTCCTCCCAGACTGGTTTTCAACCAAATCCTTAAAGACTTTGAAGAGGCCAAAAACTTCAGACTTATGTTTCAAGAAGTAAACCCAGCAATACCTGGAAAATTCATCTATGAAAGTCAATGCATATTTGGCCTGATTCATGGACATATGAGGGAATGGTCCAGCAACATCACTGTGGATCAACTCAAGAGGTGCAGAGGTTCTCTCATGACTAGCTCTCTCAAATTTATGCTCTGGGTGTTTTCCTAGGATGCAACCTTGACAGACTCCTTTGGAAAATTTTATCTTGGGTAACCCTATGACCATCTCTTTTTCACTAAGATCAGAAAGATATTTGTAATTTAGGTGGCCAAATATTTAATGCCAAAGCTTGCTTGCCTCATTAGCATGAATCAGAAGAGCAGAGGGGTTTGAGTAGGGTAGGAAGTGTGAGAACATGTATACCTTCGAAGTATGATTTGCAACTCCTTTTGCAATGACTTTACCACTTGAGATCTCTGTGATCTCAACTTCATCAAGGGAGAATATGACCTTCTTTGGAGACCCAGTGTGAGTCATCTGATACACTGATAAGAGGTTAGAGGCAAGACTTGGAACATACAACACATTGCTGAACTTACCATGATCAAGATCAATCCTCCCTTTGCCCAAACTTTCAGTGAGAGAGTCATCTCCCAGTACTATTGGTGGACCTTTCAACATGTCAAGTGAGGTGAATTCCTCCTTGGTTGAAACCATATGTCTTGAAGCTCCAGAATCAATGATGAAACTAGGTGAGCTTGATGTGCTAGCAACCAATGCATGAACTCTCTCTCTGTCTTCTGAACTTGATCCTCATTCCCTCTTCTTTGAGCTGTCTAGAAAGGAGATGCCATTATTCTCCAGGATTTGGGTCAGCATGTCTATTTGCTTCTTCATGCAGGAGCTCTCAGAATGATTTCCCTTACTGCAGTATGTGCACTTGATCATTTCTCCTTTGTTATTCTTCTTCTGGTAGTTCTTCTTGGAACCTTGAGGCTCCTCCGAAGACTTGTTCTTGTCTCTCTTTTGCTCAGGTGGCTTTTTAGATTTCT
>LPNX010730326.1:442153-552926 GCA_001517045.1 Pseudotsuga menziesii | reverse complement strand
GAGCTTGGTCTTTGGATGGTTTGATGGTGCCCATCATCACCAATTTATCTTGTTCTTGTGTGAGAGATTCCATGAAATCTGCAAGGCTAGGCATATTCCAGGTTTGAGCTGTCAACTTTGTGGCATAGAAGGTTGAAAAAAACACTGAATAGTTAGGGCCAAGATTTGAGAGTATGGCCAAGACCAGCTGATCATCCTTCTTTTCAATCCCACATTGTTTTACCTGCAAAACAAGTGCTTTGAACTTGGAGAAATAGAGTTGCAGGGATTCAAATCTATTTGGACTCAGGGAGATCAGTTCATTTTCGATTTGATGTCCCCTCATCTCATCTATCTTTCCAAAAAGATCAAAAATATTCTCCCATACTTCATTCGGTGATGTCAATCCATCAATATGGAAAAGGAGGTCTCTGGATATACTTAGACACAAGAGACCATAGGCCTCATCCCTCCTGTTGTGCCATTTTATCTTCTCTGCAGCTACATTGGGCTCTACTTCTGTTGCCATAGTCACTCTGTAGAGGCCTTTCACTCTCAACAGTATCTCCATCTCTTATTTCCATTCAAAGAAGTTAAATGGAGTCAAGATGATCTTCTGAGATTGATCCATAGCTCAGAAATTGTCCCGACAGTCAGTAGAAGGCTCCCAGTCAATGATGTCGAACCTGCAAAACAAATTGGAAGGAGAGAAATCGATATAAAAAGGATCTGATACCATGTGTAAATTGAACCCATTGTTAGAACAATTACACTCACATCAATTGCCAATTGCACATGCAAAATTACTCACAAAAGAGACTGAATATCATAGATGAACACTAAACTGTATTGAATAAGTGTACAATAGCCAACCCTGTGAAGTCATAGGCTGCGACAATAAATAATTACATGAGGGATTTGAATGCATGAAGATTCCATTCGAATCTAGTCAAAAGCAGGCTTACTAAATCTAAGCAAATCCCCCATAGGTGCATAAAGCAGGTTCCAAAACTATCTAGGAGCTCACGAATTGGAAAAATAAATTAGGCAAGCTAATAGTGGATGGAAGGACAACTCATACATGCTTTTAATAGGAGAGAAGAGTGGAGGATGTGTAGGACAAAAAACAAGTTAACCTCACCTAGTCAAACTTTCCCAATTGCCTTAAAACACTGAAAAAGCAGGCAATAAAGCAAAAAAAGTAGACATGCGCTAGGGAGGCCAAGAATAAAGTAGATTTGATTCTAGGAGGTTTCCCAAGCACTCCATGACTCAAAATTAGTAATTTTTACCACTATGGATGTGTAGATGACAACTTGCATAAGGTGGAATATGGAAACTAGGCAAATAAGACAAAAATGGATTAATTAATGTCTAAGGAAGCTAACTATGGGTTGATTATTCTAACAATTCTTATATCCACCCATTCAATGGATGAATAAGAAATTTCATTTTATGATCCACATGGGATATGATCATCCACTTCCTTCAAAGTGAAAGATCCCTTCCACATAGGAAGCTCATGGGGTCCTCCTTCCAAGACATGACTAAATAAAAATTCTTTATAGATGCAAGCAAGACTTGTGAATCCTTGAGTCTCCATCTACACTACGTACTCACCTTTCCAATCCAATGATAAATAAGTGTATTTTCTTACAGATCTGAATGGTATGTCTAGCTGAATGTACTTCTGGAATGAAACAAGTGTTTGCACAATATATTCTATTGCATCTTCCTTCACCAACACTTGCAAATCTGAACTTTCTCATGTTCATCCTACACATGAGATTCATTCGTCATACCTAAAACATTTCCTTCCATGCAAGGTGAAAGGTGTGGTACATTTAACTCCTTCTGAATTTGATAGGTATACAACTTTGACTCCTTAAGAACTCTTTGAGTGCTCTCCAAAGAACCATATGTAGCCTCCAATTTTCTACCAATCCTTTCTGCTTCATCTTCCTCCTTTTTGAGTGCATGATGGTAAATTTTAGTCATTTCAGGAAGATGATTTCTATCTGATAGTAGGTTCATGTAGCTTTCCTTCATCTTGTCCATTGTTTCCTTAATAGTTTCCAATTCCCCAATAAATATTCTCCTTCAAACTCTCCTCCTAAAAATTTCCAACAACATCTAGTCACCAAGTTATTGATGTCAATTAAGTTCTTCATGGATACCATAATCTTGTCTTCAACCTCCTTTAGTGATCCACCCAAATGGTGTGTCTCACAAACATGATCGTTCGTAATGTTGTATTCTTCGAAGGGATGAAACCTTGGGATCACCTCTTCATGCTTCCCATGAAGATGACTCGGACAAGCATGCTCTCCTTCTCCACTGCAGTCACTTTGTAGTGACTTTCTCTCCTCATAGTTGTCCTTTATTTGGCAGCCCTCATATGAAGGTGAGATATTCTCATTCTCTAATGGATCATGTGGCTGCAAGTAAGCATGGTTTCTACAAAAATCATAACTTCCATCATCCTTGTGCTCAGTATTTTCCTCTTCCTTGCTTGGAGACATGTAGAAACTTGATTCCTCCCTGCACTAGCTAGGACAACAAACATCCACTTATGCATATACTTTGGATTACTTTGGTACTACTAACCGCACTTCCTTGCACACACTATTAACCATGTACGCAACCCTTTCTTCATTTTTTTGCAGTAGGGGTCCTTGAATAACTTTTTCATCCCAAGAAAGTAGTAATCTTGGAAAGATATGTTGATTTTTTTGAGCAACATCGAGAGCTATTCTCTTAGGAGAATGGAGACACCTGGTCTGAGACCAAGGTGTGGAATCAACCTAGATTTGAATGACCATTATATTGAATGGGGATATATAGTCTGGGTCCACGATATGAACCCAGTACAGCACTGGGGGGGCTCAATCTTGAGTTGAGTGACCATTATGTTGAACGGTGACATATTTCCTGGGACCAAGATGTGGAACCAGTCTAGCACTGGTAGAATCAACCTAGATCTTAGTGGCCATTATTTTTAATGGAGGCACTTGGCCAGTTACAAAGAATTCACCTAATCTGGGACTAGGGACTCATCCTGAGGTTGAGGTCCATTCTCCAGGAGAATGGAGGCACTTGGTTTGTTACCAAGTATTTGACCTAATGTCAAATTATGCAGCCTATGGCCAAGGCACCTGGTATGTTACCAAGAAGACACTATAAGCCCTAGACTAGGTCTAGGAATGTGTGACACTCTAGCCCTCGATCAGTGGGATTTGTGATCTTCTCAAATGATTATATACCCTTGGTTAAGACACCTTAATACCTAATCTTAGTATCACACAGAGTGTTAAATAAAAACTTTAGTAATTCTCTCTTTTTATGATGATGTACCTGAGTGGAGATCAAATACCACATTGACCACTTGTATTGACCACATGGCACTTGAAGAATATATAAAGACCCTTAGTACCACTAAGGTTTCAAAGTGAAATTGCAAAAATACATTTATTGCCACTAAAGGAAAAAGTCAAAATTAGAAAAGAATAAAATAATATTATTTTGATATTTCTAATTTTGGTCCACATACAGGTGACTCAAAGGATATAAAAGAAAATCAATCCATTTCATTATTATACACACACTTTCTCACAAAGATACAACTTCTCAAACTGAAGATTTCACAGGTGACTGAAGAAAAGGAAGTTTGATGTGATTCCCTAGCATGGATGAGTCTAGCTATGGAATTCACACTTTTTTTTCATGAACCCTAAGCTAGGGTTTCAATAGAAACAAGTTTTTATCAGTTTGGTGATATAGTGTTTAATCCTACCTCCTCTTCTATTCATGACTCCTTCACCAACAAAATATCTGGGCATAACAAGAATCTCACAAGCATGTTCTACAGTCCACCAAGCAGTAGCAAGAATCTCATGGGCAACCCTATTTCTCCTTGGGATGCCCCTCTCTTCTTTCGGGAAGGGTTTGACCATCCTCTTGCACCTTCAGGTAGCCTATTACAGGCATACCCGTGATTTTTTTTACCTATGGCTAACCCTCGGGTATCTTATAGGAAGACCCAAGAGGGATTTCATGGCCACAAAGACCTCTAGCAATCCTATTGGCATACCCGTGAGGATCTTGCAGCAGTCTATAGGAATTTTACTATACAGGCCTCTAAGAAGCATATGCTCCAGCCCTAAAGGGCCTTGACTAAGTCATTCTATCCTCTGGGAAGTAGTATAGCAGCACAATAGAGTAGCAAGGAAGAGCAGAGCAGCCGGGCAGAACAGGGCAGCACAACAGCAGACATGCAGGAGAGAGAACTAGTTTCAGGCAGGATTTTTTATAGATCCAGGTAGAAGTTAAACCAAACTAGGAAGAGGAAGAAAAAAAGATCCAAGTAGGGTCTGAACAGTTTTGGAAGAAGAGAAAAGATTAGGGAAACAAGCCCTAATTTTTGTAAAAAACCAATTTGGTATTTTTGTGGAAAAAATGATCTTCTGTGTAATTGTGGTACAACCCAGTTAGGGTTTGTGGATTTTTTGGAAAAACTCAGTCATATAATTTACAAGATGAATTACTAATGATTTTGGGGTTTTTCTTCTTTAAAGGATTCCCCAGTGAAAATTCATGTGTTCAATGTGTTGATGTATTGATGTTGTTTACTACACTTGTCATTTGTTTATGTTAGTCTGCAAATTTTAAAAGTATTCATGCTAATGCTAAAAATTCAACAAGATAAGACCTCCCTTGTCTCTTCTTTAAAGCATAATATTCCATGAAATACTGGAAGGATTCCTTAGAGTTCTTTAAGCCAAAAATTTGACCGACAACACTTGTATATATATTACATATGACTTTATGATATGATGGAATACATAAGTCATCAACATCATCCCTAATTAATATACCTAAGGAATTGCATGAGGGATCTTCATAGCCTTGTTCTTCAATCACAAAAGGTACCAACCTCATGATGAAAATTTTATTCAACTGAGATTTATTCCCACATGGCTGGAGGAAAGAGCTCTAATACCACTGTAATGATCCAATCAGATCTTATTGGTCATTAAATCCTTGAACTATTCGGGCAAGGTGTTTGAACTGAATAATTGATCAAAGATCACGCAAGGAGATCCAACCAAGGAAAGGAGAAGATCATGAAATTTAAGGTTCCTATGCAAAATGTGTTGGTTCCATTTAGGATTTGAACATCAGCCAGGCTGACGTCTACTTCTAGGCTCCTGGAACTCACAACATATGTAAAATAAAACCTTTACTATTCACTTCCTATAAACCAACGGTGAAGGATATTCAATCAAGGATGCTGGTAGATATCTAGTGTAATATTATATATCATCACAAAAAAAAATTATGTAGGTCTGAAATTGAATTGAGGGGTTGAAAGGTTCGCACCAAGCAAACTAGGCTTTTGAACTTATCAAGAAGGACAACTTTTTGGATTCCCAAATACAATACGAACTTCACAAAAATATGATATGTAGGTTGTAAATTGTTTCGAGGTATTTTATTGAGATACAGAAGCTTGCATAAGTTAATTTGGTTTCATACAAGACATTTATAAGAAAAAATGTAAAACTAGTAAATTTTAACCTATGAATGAGCTAGTCTAGTTTCATGACAATTCTAATGACTCGGTCTAAATAATACTTCTGAAATAATGGACAGTAAAGGGTATTATAAGATATATATTTTCATACATCATATTTATTCACATATTTATAATTACATTCATTAGTTTATGACATCACAATTACCAAAATTCCCCAAGGGGTTGGAGATTGTACAACATAGATATAAATTGATGAATTGTGTGAAAGAAAAGGATGTCCTAGCCACCATATTCAACCCTTGGTATGAATATGGTGCTCATGTATCATGTTTAGCATACCGCAACTACTACAACTCTTGAAATATGCCCTGTTGAAGTGGGCTTTTAAATGGACAAGATTTCTTACATCGATGCAAGGATTAACTGAGCATCTTCTACATCAAATGGACTTGATTAGATGTACTAGATGTAATATCAGATATTGAATTATTCTCTAATGGCTGCACTCATACTAAGAAATATAAAAATGGGAGAAAAATGGAGATCCATGGCATCCTTCTTCAACTAGTTTGCATAACCAACACTGAAGAAGCCACAAAAGAGAAGTAGGATGGATTTATTCACTAATAACTATGCTAGATGTCCCTCGAAATTTGATGAATATATTTTATGGATGAATATAGATGCAATAAAACTCTTTGAAAGAGATTGGAAATGGGGCACATCACCCAAAGCTTGTTGAGGAACAACACTTAACTTTTGAGAAGCAAGGCTCTCAAGAAAAATTTGACAACTGACCAAAGGTTGTGAGAGAGGTGTGTCATCCTTGTTTTATATAGTTTTTATCTTATTGGGAAAGTAACCATATACATAATATTCCATGAATTCACCCTCCTTGAGGAATTATAAGTTGCTTTCCTTTTGGATATCTTTATTTCTTTTAGCTCGATTTTTCTTACTTTCTGCTTTTCACTATCTTTTTCTGATTTCCTCTGCTTTTCTTGTGCTTTTGATTTCTTTTCTTGTGATTTTTCCTTCTCTTCTTGTGATTTTTTTTTATTTTATGCTTCTTTATTCTTTTATAAACTTTCCTTTCCTTTCTTCATGCTTTCTTCTTTTCAGAGTTTCTTGCTTTTGTGCTTCTCTCCATCTTTATGCTATTTTTCTTCCAGTTTCTTTTTAAATGACAATTACCAAGTCTTTCGTATCCTCTTATGCACCCTTATGAGCCCCCTTGTTGTTTTCCTCTCCATTAATAATTAATAATAATTAATTATTCCAAAAACAATAATTTCCCCACTTCTAATTTAATTTAATCCAAAAAACAATTATGTCCAAAATTTATTCCATAGCTAATTTATTTAATGACATTAAGTAACTTGGTGAAGGTTACTCCTTGTTAATTAATTAAATTATTTTACACTAGAACCTAGGGAGTTGGATGGGTTATTGGATGCTCCATGGTATTGTAAAAATTGGGACATGACATTTTTTCGTTGTGGTGTACGTGGAAATGTTATCCCCAATTGAACTAGATATGGAATCGAAGGCTTGAACCTTCTCTTGTCACATGCGGGAAGGAGTAAGGTGAGTTTTTTTTATTTAATTCACACACACACACAGATACATATAGGCATATCGACTAAAAAAATGGTAATTAAAAATAATATGATCTAATTTGGAAACTTTTGATTGAAAATCAACATATTAAAAATGCAGTGATGAGGTGATTTTGGATGACACTGATGACATCAATGTTGATGATGATAATCGTCATTGTCATCATCATCATTGTCATCATCATAATCATCAACAACATCATTGTCTTCATAATTTTGATCGCCGTCATTATTGTCAATCACCATCATCATCATAAATAACGCAATTGTCCCCATCATCGCCATCATCATCATTATGATGCAATCATTGATATTTCACTTGATTTCACAGCTGATTGGTTAGATAATGAGTTGGACTTGTTTTCCTCTTTGGTATCTTTTCACAAAAGGTATTTTTTATCTCCATAATCTTTCAATTTAATATTTTCCATACATGTAATAGCAATACTTTGAACAACACACCAATAAGAGACATGCAATTATTTTACTTCCTACAGGAAGGGAAGCCTCATCAACTACTAACCGTTCGGAAGTAAAAACATAAATGATAAAGTCCAATTCCAATGAGTTTACCAAAAAAAAATAGAGAAGAGATACCTAGAGTGCTAGACATTAAATGTAAATTTTAAATTGGACCTCTTTAACTCTACAATGAATTGATATTAAGATAAAATCATCCTCAATCTTGTAATCATCATGCCCATTTGACCCACTGAACCTTTTCCATTAATTTATTATCCCTAAATAGTACCATGACACCCCTACCCTGCCTCAAAACACACTCCCCCTAACTATGAATGCTATCATCTAACCCCCATGACTTGAATACTACCTATTAACCATGATTAGTCTAATTGTATACTGTCTAATCCCAACCCCTAATAATAACATAATAGTTTTGGAAGTCCCTAATCCTTCCCCAAACTCCTTACACATTGAACATGACTTCAAACCCAGACTCCCTAGCCCCAACGCCTATTCCTAATTACATACTATGTAGATTCATGTTTAAGACAATTGTTAATAACTACTTATCTTATCCCATGGGGTATGAGGAAGAATATTACTTAACGTGGAATTATATTATACTAATACTAGAATAGGGAATTCAAGTATATAGATCAAAGTTTAGAAAGGAATGCATCCAAGTAGGCTTACCCAATCCAATAGGATAGTAATGACAAAGTAAATCAATGTGTTTTTCATCCACATTAGAAATGGAATGATCATTTTCTATTGTTCATCCACATCCACATGAGGCATGTAATAAAGATATTTATATTGAAGTCAATCATAGTGAAAAACCAATATATAGAATGGTATCGTCTGAATTATAAGGGATAAATAAATAAATAAATGAATTGCATTCTAAGAAATATAAGTAGAATGGTGATGAAAACAACAATTGGTAATGGTTTTATAGCCTCTATGTTATGGTTTGACTCCTCTTCATGGACTGTGAGACCAATAATCCTCTTGTAGGGTACATGGTTCTTGTTTTCCTCCCACAACAATTGTACAAGGCCTAAGATCCATCTATGGTATAACGCCCTTCTTTGCCACTCCCATCTATGTTTTACGTCCCTAGACACATTCTTTGTGTGGCTAATATACTAATTGTTCCCATATTTATATAAGAATGATTAAGCCTAATAATTTTAATATATGGCTTAAGGATTCATTTTCCTTTCTCTAACCATGTTCAATCAAGGCCTTGTGTCCAAATAGTGGTGCAAACAAAAACCCAATAGTGTCCATATCCCACTTGTAGGGAAAATATCCCTTAAAAAATATTTTTGTGGTATTTGGAGGCATTATTCATGACACTTGAGATGAAAAAGATTTTCTTAGGCCGTTAGGACCTTATTTTCTTCCCTATAGCATGTTGGCATAAATGGTGATGATGAAGTTGATGTTGTACTTGATAATGATGATGTCGATGATGAAGATGCTGACAATGTGGATGCCCATGGTGATGATGTGGGTGTAATGTATGATGTTGTGTCATGATGAAGATGATTGATCTTAATGGAACCTAAATGACTATAATGGTGTCTGAGTGACCCTAAAGTCACATGAATGACTCTAATGGAATTCTAGTGTCCCTAACAACATTTGACATAAATTAATGGAATTTAATTAACCCAGTGAGGAACGAAATCCTTTACAAAATTCTTTTAAGGTAGTATCTTAATGCCTTGTTCATCTTCATAGTGTTGATGACATGAATGACTATCATGATGATATATGATGATGAAAATGATGATGATGATGATGTTAATGTATTGTATGATGTTGATGCAAATGATGATGATTCATTTGATATAAATTATAGATCTTGATTGACCCTAATGGAACCTAAATGACCATAACAGTTTCACAATGACTCTAATGTCACCTTGTTGCAGCTGCAACTGTTTCCCCAAATTTTCAAATTTTGAACCCCTTTGTTAATTTTAGCATTGCCTAGAATTGTTTGGATCTATGAACTCTTTTTGTTTTTGCTTTAATTTTGGACTTTTCGAGGATTACTCTCTTCCTGCGTTTCGGAAAGTTGCTTATGTTTGAAACTGTTGTGGGTTGTGGAATTTAGAGTCTGTTTTACTGCCCTTTGAGCTGCGTTTTCTTTTCGGAAGCCTGTTTCTCATGCTAGCCACTATTTCGGAGGTCATTTAAACAACTTATTGGAACCATGTTTCCTTAGGGAGCCTCCATTGCGGAAATCGAACGATGATTATTCTGCAGAAAGATCTTAACTTCTTTGTTGTCACGTCATTTTGTTTGACTTGTTTATATTATCGAAGGTTGGTCGAAGTTGAGTTGGGGTATTTGATCTTTGTGAAGCCGTTGTTTTGGAAGTCAAACAGGTTTTTTGGACCGCTGCGAGACCTTAATTTGTTACGAACACTTAGAGTTTTACGTTGATCTAGTGCCATAGTAAAAGTTATGATTTGGGTTGGAGGCTGTAGTCTGTTTATCTTTCGCCCTTGTGGCTCCAAAACGAACTAGGTATCCGCCATACAACTGTTCTTCCCACCGATGCTTTGTTGGGTCTTCGTCGCTTTGTTTTTGGATCGGAGGCCGTAGTCTTTCCTCCTCCGCCCTTGCGGCTGTGTAACACACTAAGTGTCCGACATTGATGTCTTTCCGCTCGCCGACTGGGAACTCTTTCGCCTAGAATTTGAGTTTACCTCTTCCGAATCCAATAAACTTAATGGTCTCATGGATCCCATTGCTTGTTTGAGATCCGCTGATGCGGCTGTGGGTGAGACTACCCGGCTGATGTTTTAGTGTTTTAAACCGCTGATCAATTTTGCTCTTCCCGTCGTTTTGTGATTTTTAAACTCCTGTATGGGAAACAGTTTTTTGGTGCTTATTAAGATTTTCACGATGAGAGTGCATTGCAGGGCCTATTTTTTGATGACTAGTCGGTTTGTTGATGTAGTTTGATTGAAAAGATGTGATCCTCACTAATAATAAATGTAGTTTAATTGCAAACGGACTCAAGAGAATTTTTTAGATTACCACTGCACGAAGGCATAGCTGGGAGACAAGCAGCAGAAAGGGAGTTGGGCAGTGTTATGCAAAGTTCATACCGAAACCAACGGGATCTCAAGGAGGACAAACAAAAGACAAGGTAGAATCAATGGCGACAAAATCCCAGCCCTGGAAATATCTGTCATTTACCAAGCGGATCCCGCTTTGTTGAGTACTCTAAAAACGTAACGCATGAAGTGAATCATGAGTACTCACAAAAAAGACAAAATGGGGATATTAAACGATTTTGAGGAACCCAAAGGCCACACGGTTGGGGAAGCCCTAGCGGTTAGCTGATTTGGTTTAAATATAGGAAAGTTAGAATTTACAAGGGCTTTTTCCCTGGAAAAACTTGTGAACTATTGTTTGTAAGAGGAACTACTTCATTTTACAATAAGAAATTACAAATTTTGCCTGTTGGAGAAGGTGATATGTGGAATGTTTCAATGCGATAAATGAACAATGTTGAAGGGGAACTATTTTGTTTTCGACTGTGTTTCATTAACTGTGAGAGCGTTCTAACTTTCTGAACCTATGTTCCTACCTAAATGTTCTCTAGTATATTCTGTGATTTTTTCCACTATCAGTAATGGAAGTTTTAACTGTTGATGAGTTGTCTTGTCATGTATACTTTTATTCATGTTTGTATGTTTGGTTCTAGGAACAACTATCTGTGATTTGTCGTTACATATGAATAGTATTGCATTACTCATGAATTAATATCTAGATCTCTAGAGATAGCCTAGTTAGTATTTATTTTCTAATGGTGTGTGATTTAGATGTAAGGGAGTTTAAGACGAGAGGTAAGAACCTGCGCATCACATTGTGAGCACTCCTTGCATTCTTAATCAATCTGCATGTTAAATAGGCACTTGCATATTATATTTAAGTCAAAAAATACAAAAATATATTCGGTGGAACGAGCCGCAACCGGTAAAACCTTTATTTTTGTTTCTTGACCTATGGTGGCCGGACCGCAAACCGGACGGATTCCCCACACCAAACAGTCACGGGCTAGTTGGGAATGTTGACTGGGGAGAATCCCTTGTTGTTGCTGCCTGTGAATTTCCAAGCCTCAACAGTTTCTGGCGCTAGAAGGAGGGCCGCCAGTGCATGGCTGGCCGAGGAAACCTGTTTTCCCGAGACTATTCCACCGGTAACAGTTCAGAAAGCAATGTGTTTCATAATCCAATTACTGAAGAGGGGGATAGAGAACATTTGTATTCTGTCAACAATGAAGTTGTTAATGATCTGAGAAGACACACTAGGGCATACGTGAAGAATATTGGAGGATTGTCGATTATCCCTGAATTTCCCAGAAGAGAATATAAAAGGAAAGATCGTCCTATATTGGAAGACTCAGTGCTTGTTGGGGATTGGGAAGAACTTGTAGAAACAACCTTACAGGAAGTTGTGCTGCCTTTGAATCAAGTAGGCCCAGATACTCCTCACAGTTCTCCTGTTCACACTCCTATTCACTCTCCACCCAGACTCATGGCAGGCGTAAATGCAAATCAACCACCCAACCCACCGAATCCACCACCTGCCTAGAAAGCTAGATCACCTTTAAACCTAACACCTCCTTTGCATGATTTACCTCAATCTTTTGAAAAGATGCTGCCCAAATTTGACCCAAATGAGAAGATACTAGTAGACGACCACTTGCAAAGTTTCTATTTGTCAATAGAGGGGTTAAGGGCTGGGGAATATGAGGATGTAGTTTGCATACTTTTCCCACATACCCTTAAAGGAGCTGCAACATCGTGGTACTTTGGTTTTCCTACAAATTCTATCCCTGATTGGGATACCTTTGAGAGGATTTTTAGAAGTAAGTATGTGACCCAAAAAACTCATGCAACTCTCATGAAAGGACTATGCGCCTTAAAGAAAGAAATAAAGGAGAAGGTGTATAGTTTCACCCAAATGTTTGCAGCCTATCTTAAGAATTTTTCTGAAGCTGACAAACCTTCGGATAAAGTCCTGATTGAATATTATACCTCAGCTCTAGGACCTGAGTTGGCCATGTTTTCCAAAATGAAGGCCAAGCCTACTCTAACAGATACCTATGAGGAGGCGGAGAAAGTATAGGCTGAAAGGGAAAGTATCGAAGATTATCCCGAATGGTCAAGAGAGAAAAATGTGGGGAGGAAATCTTTGTTGTTTACCAAGTCTAAGGAGGATCAGTCACCATATTTTGAAGGAATGGAAAAAATGATGCAGAAGCTTTCTAACAGGATAATATACTTGGAAAAGGAAAAGGAAGCCCAAAAGTTATACAAGCCCTATTACAAGAAACGGGAAGATAACAATCAATCCCAAACCCCTCCGCACAATTCAGCATCTATGAATTTAACAGAGGTAGGAATGGACAATTTTTTCACTTTCCACCAACAACCCCACTCTAAAAAGAATTGTCCTCAATGGATAAACTCAATGACGTTGGTTATGAATCAGCTGTTGGATTCTAAATTAACCGAAGATGAAGATGAAGAAAGGAAAGACAGTAATACATCAACAAAAGAACAAGAGGATGAGACCATGGTTCTATGGGACTGTGTTTCGTTGTTTGACGCCAAGGAAGAAAAGGTTTTGGGACATGAGGACATCATGGAAACAAATGTAAAAACAAGAAGACAAGGATTGGCTAAAGAAAATAGTCTCATGCTCCCAAAGATTAAAAGACTTCAAAGGAATGTTAATAAATTCCAAAATAACTCCTCAGCTAATGAAATTCCAGAATTTACCATCACCAGTCAAGATCCTAGACAGACTAACGTGTTCACCAAGCCCAATGAAGGAAAAATAAATAATGGTAAACCAAATCCCACCGAACCTAAGATGGAATATGACATTGTGGAAGATATAAAGAAGGTAAGGGCGAATATCTCATTATTTGAAATGTGCAAGGTGCCGCAGCAGAAAGAAAAGCTTTTGAAAGCACTTGAAGCATCAGAGGAGGGGCTTCCCACCGACAACCAACCCAGGGAAGAAGAAGAAATTGGGGAAGCAAGCGTAGGAGGTAAGCCTAATAGAAAGAATCCATCGTTTCTCCTCACTTTTGAAATTTTTAACTACAACGTACATAATTGCTTGGTAGACTCAGGGGCATCGGTTAACGTTATGCTGCTATCAGTCTGCAAAAGGATAAATGGGCAGCCTAAACCATCCACCTGGAGGGTTGTTCAATTGGATAGAACGAACGTGGAGGTAAATGGGGAAATGGATGATGTTCTAGTCCGCTTATCTTCGAATGATAAGGTGTGTCAAGTTATTGATATTGTGGTGGCTGACATACTAGAAGCTTATGGGCTTGTTCTAAGCAGGGACTGGTCGGCAAAGCTAAACGGATATTTTGCCTCGGACTGGTCACGTCTGTGGTTGCCGTATAAAGGAAGCCCGAATCAAATTAAAATTTTGAGGGAGCCCCATATGAAACACAACATTACTCAATTTGAAGAAAAAAAAGAACCAGTGGATTCTATTTTGGGAAATTACTTTATTGAGTTAGAACCAGGAAATTACCAAGCAGAAGAAGCCAGCAACACATCAGACGCTCCTCCTGATCTCCTTCGGTTTTCACAGGCTGATGAAATCAATTGTAAAATAGTAGACTTAGCAGTAGAAGTAGATTCCCGCACAATAGTTAGCAATTTCTAGACACTTTTTTTTTACGGATCTAAAACGTTAGAAGGGTCAGGAACCGGCTGTGTCCTGATTGACCCCAAGAAGAACAAACATTTTCTTTCAAGTAGGTTAGAGTTTGAATGTACAAATAACACAACTGAATATGAAGCATTGGTTTAAGGTTTAAGGAAAGCAATTGAATTAAAGGCAAATAATTTGAAAGTGTTTGGAGATTCTGAAATAATTGTAAAACAAATTCAGAATCAAATACATTGCATTTCTCCTCACTTAAAAGCTTATCAAAATGAGGTATGGGATTTACTCAAATGTTTTAACGCATTTAATATTGTATCGATTCCAAGACTTAAGAATGCAGTAGCTAATTTGTTGGCCACATCAGCTGCTAGGCTTGTGCCTTCTAATAATCGGTGCTCTGTTGAATTGCTTTTCAGGCCCTCGGTTCCGGATATGATTACCAACCTGTGAGTGTTCGACGACGATCAACATATTATAGAATGCTTAACGAATGACGAGGAATTTAAAGGGGCGATTATTGATGATGAAGAACATCAGGCTGAGTTGAAATTTGATAATTTCATCTCTAAAGGAGTCAGAACCTTAGAACAGATGTTTGATTTAAATGAAAAATTTAGAAGACCGGAAAACGTAAAGACTCATAGCTCATCTGTACAGTTCGAATTGATTAATTTGGGGACTGAGATGAAGCCTAAATATTTGAATATTGGAAAATGTTGTTCACCAGCTGAAAGGAATAAGTTCATCATTCTTTTTAATCAATATAAATATGTTTTTGCCTGGACATATGAAGATCTGAAGACATATGACACCAGTATTATCCAACATGTTATCCCCATTAAATCCGAAGTCAAACCTTATCAGCAGCCTTTAAGGAAAATGCACCCAAAATTAGAACCGCTAATCCAGAGCGAATTTAAGAAATTGTTGGATGCTAGAATCATTTTTAAGGTTAGACATTCGGAATGGGTTTCAAATATGGTACCAGTAAGGAAGAAATCTAGATAAATCAGGTTATGTGTGGATTTCAGAAACTTAAATCATGCTTTAGATAAAGAAAATTATCCTATTCCACCCATGGAGCAACTACTGCAAATGGTTTCAGGTTCTGAACTATTCTCTTTATTAGACGGATTTTTAGGCTACAATCAAGTATTAGTAGCCGAAGAAGATAGATTGAAAACAACATTCAGGACCAGGTGGGAAAATTTTGCTTACAGAAGAATGCCCTTTGGGATTATAAACGCTGGAGATACGTTCCAAAGGGTTATGGACATAGCTTTCCAAGGTTTGATTGGCCGCAGTGCTGTAGTATACCTCAATGACATCACGGTATTCTCAAAGAGGAGAGAAGAATACGCATTTCATCTAAAGCAGATTTTTGAACGCTGCCAAAAATATGGTATCTCACTCAACCCCAAGAAGTGTGTGTTCACTATTACGGAAGGTAAGTTGCTGGGTCACATGGTTTCAAAGAAGGGGATCTCCATAGACCCAGAAAGGATCAAAGCCATTGAACAGATTCCCTTGCCCCATAATAAAAAGGGCATGCAATCATTTATGGGCACAATAAACTTTGTGCGAACGTTTGTGCCAGATTTCGCTCAAATTGTTAAACCTTTGTAGCAAATGGTGAAGAAAAGTGTACAATTTAAGTGGACTGATGTTGAGAAGAATGCATTCGGCAAGATTAAAACCATTGTTGCGCATGCACCCTCCCTCAAAAGCCCAGATTTTGATAAAGATTTTATTCTGTACACTTTAGCATCTGATGATTCGCTAGTAGTTGTGCTTACTCAGAAGGAAGATGGGGGAGATGAATTCCCCATATCATTTATGAGCATTGTTCTGTAAGGGGCCGAATTGAATTACCCGGCTATAGATAAACAAGCTTACGCAGTATTCAAAGTAGTGAAATAATTTGGGCCCTACATACTAAAAAACCGAACCAAGGTAATCGTCCCACACCCAGTTGTGAGGGCTCTTTCCATACAGAAGGAGTTAGGAGAAAGAAGGGGCAATTGGGTAACAGCTCTTCAGCAATATGACCTCGAATTCAAGCCAGCTTCTATAGTTAAAGGGCAAGGGTTGTGCAGACTAATGACTAAAAATAGAAACAATGAAGAACATGCTTGGGAAGATGAAGCTGAATTACATTTGATGGATGTATGTCCTCTTTTCACAGCCCCAGATTCTTGGTATCGAGAACTTGTGCATTACCTTTAGACAGGATCGTTACCAGAACATTGGAATTCTAAGCAAAGAAGAGCATTGCGTCTTAAATCAGCCTCATATCAATTTATTCAAGGAATATTATTCACAAAAAATTACGACGAAGTTCTTCTTAGATGCTTAGAGAAAGAAGATGCGAAGAAGGTAATGACAGATTTGCATGATGGGCCTGTTGGGGGACATTTTTCCAGAGATACTACAGCTCATAAAATTCTCAGAGCCGGATACTATTGGCCCACACTTTTCAAAGACGCACACGCCCATGTCAGAAAGTGTGAAATTTGTCAAAGATGATCCTGTGGATTATTCCTCTGTAAAGATCCAATATGGTACATGGTTCATAGAAGCCATGCATGAAGAAAATCGGACGACGGATACACCAAGAAGCCACGCAGATCGGAGGTGGGAAGAGTATCCTCTTCTGCAACGTAGGGATCAGAAGCATTTACCTTTCCGCAACGTCGGGGTCAGGAATCCTTTCCTCTTGCACAATGGCGGGGCTCACAAAGACTTCTCCCTTCCACAACGGCGGAAGCTTAACAGACATTCGGACGGATCGGAAGTCGGAACGATTCGGCAGCCACAACGGTGGAAGCTTAACGAATGTTTGGACGGATCGAAAGTTGGAACGATTCGGCAGCCGCAACGGCGGAGGCCCAAGACTTACGGGTTGAGAATTCAAATCGGGAGACTTTAACAACTGACAGTCTGCAACGATGGAAACCAAAGTGACTAAAGCCTTCGACTTGAAGACCAGCCGATAGCCGATTGAGACCGTCGGAGCCCATTGCTTATCCTCTTCTGCAACGGTGAAGCAGGGTTGACTAAAACTTCCGGCAGTTCAGTTACGTATGGTTCCGGAGGTCAGATCCTTGGCATGGCAGGATATTCATAGCTTATTCGTAACAGTTGGAAATCTTTTCTTGGCAGTTATGCCACAGCTAGAATAACGACGAAAGGAATATGAACAGCCTTGATGCTGCGTTTCCGGGAATGTGAACAGTCGCATTTCTTTGATCGTTTTGGCTCATTTGTAACGGAAAAGATGAGTAATAAAGGAGACTCAGTCCATTGCAGAGGGCACGGGGGGGCAACTATTTTCTCGGTAATGAGAAGCTTGGAGAGAGGATTATGTTGTTCCTTTTGAAGTGGACCATTCTCAGTTATACTTGACTTCTTTTGACTGTTGAAGTCTAGTTTTGTAACTTTCAGAGAGGAGGTCTTGAAGACTTTACTATTAATGTCCAGTTGTTGTGATTGTAAAGAGTCGACTGTTTTCTCTGTTTAGCTGGTTGTTCTTTGTTTTTGAAGGATAATTTTGTATTAGTCCAGAGAAGAGGTCTTGCAGACTTTTGTCCATACTGCTGAAATTGATTTGCAGAGTCCAGAACCATTTGTACCATTTTTAAAGCCATTAATTGGATCGGTTCCCATTGGAGAGGGACCCGGAGACCTAGCCCAATGGAGGGGGTGAAATCCGTTATCAAATTCTGTTTTTGATTCTGGTTCTGTGTTTTCTGCTTGCCATCTGTTTATCAGTCTTGTTTTTCATTCCTGTTCTGAGCATTTAATTTATGTTAATGTTGTCCCTTTAATTAACCTGTTGCACGCATTCTTTTACAACAAACTTTTAATGCACTAAATTTGAGGTCCTATGGATCATATTATGGTATCAGAGCTGGTTGACTGTTGTGCAATTTTGTGAATGCTTACCAGGTCCAGGTTAAATCTTGGTGAAGGAGAATTAGTTGAAGGAGATCCTGATATTGGCTTCAGGAGAACATTCTCAAGAACCATGTCTTCTCCACGAGGGGAAGAAGAAGGACATACAGAATGGGAAAAACCTGTCATTTCTGAAACTAAGTTTATGGAGGATTTTATGAGCATGAAAGCCATGATGGAAATTATACTCGATGAGCGAGCATAAAGGAAGAAGAAAGAAGGATCTTCATCCCGAGATGCAGAAGTGAAGTCGGAAGAAAAGGGTAAAGGAGTAGGAGGTAATGGTGATCCTCCTGATACTAAACAAACTTTTTCTTCTTCTCATAATGCAAGTCCTAATATGCCTTATTTCAAATTGGATGTAAAATTTGAATTACCTATTTATAATGGAGATGTAGATGCTGAAAAATTAGACAATTGGATCAAGCAACTTGAAGTATATTGCAGGGTGCAGGCCGGCATTAATGATGACCCTTCCAGGATTCAATTTGCCACTTTGAGAATGAGTGGAATGGCTCTTACTTGGTGGGAGAGCAAGATTCAGCAAGATCTTCGAAAGAATGGTAAAATTATTTCAGTTTGGAATGAATTCATCGAAGTATTAAGAAAGCAATTTTATCCTTTAGGTCACATGCAGCAATTAACCATGAATTGGCAAATGTTTAGACAAGCTAAAGGACAAAGCATTTAAGATTATACTCATGAATTTAGAAAGAGGGCTATTGCATCGAATGTTTCATTAGATACACAGGAAACTCTTCTTAAGTACATTGGTGGCATGCATTCTTATTTGAAACATACCTTGTTGATGTTTAATCCCAGTAATTTGGATGATGTATGTGTTCAAGCTACCCATTTAGAAGCCAGGGGTAAGCATGCTAATGATACTTTTGTGAAGAAGTCATTTAAATTTGACAGCAAATCAAAAGGTAAAGATAAGGGGAAAAAGAAGATGGCTATTGTTAAGAAAGAGGGTGAAAAGCCTACATGTTCGCATTGTCAGAAGGGACATGATGTCTCTAAGTGTTGGAAGCTTCATCCGGAGTTAAGGCCAAAGAAGTACGGAGGAAACAAAGACAAAGGAAAAGCAAAAGCTACTACAACAGTTATTCAAGACTTGGGATCCAACTCAGGTGATGAAACAAAGGTTACAGCTATCGGAATCCAAGGTAAGGATAAAAGTATCTCACTTCCCATTGATGCACAATCAAGTTCTAGTGCAAGTACAAGTATGCCACATACTTCTAAGCAAAATGATAAAGATAGTAGTGCATTGTTTCATGTTCGTGTCATTGCAAATCACACAAAGATTGATACATTTTTTGATAGTGGTTCACAAGTAAATCTGATATCAAAAGAAGTGGTTAAGAAATTGCATTTAGTTACTGTGCCTCATGAAAATCCCTATCCTCTAGGTTGGGTTACTAATGATACATGATTGCAAGTTACAAGGAAATGTGTATTAAAATTTGCAATTACTGAAAAGTTTAGGGATGAGGTAGAACTAGATGTAGTGCCACTTGACATTTGTGGGATTGTACTTGGGAGTCCATATTTGTATGACCGGAAAGCAGTCTTTTATAGAGAGTAGAATAAGTATCATCTTTTTAAAGAAGGTATGGAATATATTGTACGAGCACATAAGATAAAAACCAATCTAGCAATAGTCTCTGCAGGACAAATGAAGAGGTTGGTAAATGCTAGTAAGAACTTTGTGTTGATGATGGTTAAGATGAAAAATGATGAAGTCTCTAAATCTTTTGAAGAATGTGACCCTAAGCATAAATCTGAACTGATTGAGATCATTTATGAGTATGATGATTTGTTTCAAGATCCGAAGGGGTTACCACCGAAGAGAGAGATTCAGCATGAGATACATTTGCAGCAGGATGTGCCACTCCCGAACATAGCCATGTACCGGATGTCTGTAATACAGAATAATACAGAATGAAGAAATCAAGAAGCAGGTTCAGGAGCTGATTGAGAAGGGGGTCATCCATCCCAGAACTTCTCCTTGTGGCTCTCCCATAGTCTTGGTTCCAAAGAAGGATGGGTCGTGGAGGATGTGTATCGACTACAGAGCCCTTAACAAAATCACCATTAAAAACAGGTATCCTATTCCTCGTATTGATGATTTTCTTGATCAATTGAAACATGCAACTTACTTTACAAAATTGGATTTGCATAGTGGGTATCATCAAATCCGTGTTGCTGAGCATGATTCTTGGAAAACAACTTTTAAGACGAAACAAGTTTTGTATGAATGGCTTGTGATGCCTTTTGGGCTGTGTAACGCACCTGCTACTTTCATGCGGGTCATGAATGATGTCTTTCATTCATTGATTGATGATTTTGTAATTGTATATCTAGATGATATCCTTGTGTTTATCAAAACTTGGGAAGAGCATGTTGTACATGTGAAAAAAAATTTAGATGTACTGAGAAAGGAAAAGCTTTATGTAAAAATGTCTAAATGTGAATTTGCTAAAACTTCTTTAGTATATCTAGGCCATATTATTGGTGGAGGCCACCTACGAGTGGACCCAGCCAAGGTTGTTGTCATTGTAAACTGGCCACGGCCTAACACCGTTACTGAAATCAAAAGTTTTCTGGGTGCGGTTCAGTATTGGAGGAAATTCATTTCTGGGTTTTCTTCCATTGCTGCTCCATTACATGCGTTGACAAGCATTAAAGAGATTTTCCAGTGGGGAGGAAAGCATCAGAGAGCCTTCAACACTTTGAAGGAAAAGATTAGCACATCACCAGTTCTGACATTGCCAGATTTGCAGCAGCCATTTGAGATCGAAACCGATGCCAGCGGGTTTGCCATGGGAGCAGTTTTGATGCAAGGAAGGAAGCCAGTCTGTTACCATTCAGAAACATTCTCTACTGCGGTAAGTAACTATACGACCTATGACAAAGAATTGTATGCTTTAGTACAGAGTGTGAAGAAGTGGAAACATTATATCATGGGAAAAGAGATAGTCATACATACTGATCATCAGCCACTTCAATATTTACAATCTCAAACTAAAATACAACAAAGTAGGCATTTAAGATGGATGGGATTCTTACAATAGTTTCATCTCGTAATTAAGTACAAAAAGGAAATTCATAATAAAGTAGTAGACATGTTATCAAGGCCACCTATGAATGCTTCAATCATTCTTTAGAATAGTTCATTAACACATGAAAGTTATAGTGAACAGTATGCAAAAGATAAAGATTTTAAGAAATTATATGCATCACTAATACATGGTAAACAGGAAGAGAACTATTATGTGCATAATCAACTCTTGTATCATCTCGGTAAACTCTGTATTCCAGAGAAAGAAAGAGCGCATGTGATTCGAGAAGCACATAGTTAATTGATTGCAAGACATTTTGGTGTAAGTAAAACGTTGTCTGTATTGCAGAATCATTGTTATTGGCCTCAAATGAAAGAAACTGTAGCTAAATATATAAGGGGTTGTGTTATGTTTGCAACAAGTAATCCTAGCAATAGGAAATTGGGTTTGTACAATCCTCTTCCAATTTCTTCTCGTCCTTGGGAAAGTATTTCTATGGACTTTGTAGGGGGACTACCTATGTCTAGAAAAGGGCATGATTACCTATATGTTGTTGTGGATAGGTTCATCAAAATGTGTATCTTAATTCCATGTAACAAGTAGATCACTGCTGAACAAACAGCTCTTTTATTCTTTCAAAATGTTTGGGTACATTTTGGGCTGCCCATGTCTATTATATCTGATCGAGATTCCCGGTTCTTGGGATAATTTTGGTCAACTTTATGGGAGCTTATGGACACTAAACTGAAGAAAAGTATAGCTTTTCATCCACAGACCGATGGACAAACAGAGGTAGTGAACC
Source organism: Pseudotsuga menziesii (assembly GCA_001517045.1). Lineage (NCBI taxonomy): Eukaryota > Viridiplantae > Streptophyta > Pinopsida > Pinales > Pinaceae > Pseudotsuga > Pseudotsuga menziesii. The sequence continues at coordinate 530,771 of LPNX010730326.1, read as the reverse complement.
GGACAATGGTTCAGCTTCTCAGAGGATATTGTAGTAAGCATCCTAAACTTTGGGATGAGCAGTTGCAGTATATACAGCATGCTTACAATCATGCAGTTCATTCTTCCACGAAAAGATCTCCTTTTGAAACTTGTTTTGGTTATCTGCCAAAAACACCGATGGACTTCTCTTTTGGCAAAGATGCAGTGGATGGAAATCATGACACAGATAAAGCTTTAAAGTTCATTCAGAGAATCCAAGCAGTGCAACAGGAAGTTCAAGAATAGTTGGAGAAGAGCCAGGCAAAGTACAAAGCCAGGCATGACAAGCATCGAATTGATCATCAATTTCAGGTAGGTGATAGAGTTTGGTTACACATCACCAAAGAAAGGATGAAAGGTGAAGGTAAAAATCTTAAGCCTATCAGGTATGGTCCTTTTGAGATCTTGGAAAGGATCGGTACTAATGCTTTTCGCTTGAATTTACCTCCATACATGCAAATTTATTCAGTTATCAATGTTGAGAATCTTAAACTGTATGAGCCTCCTATGATCATGGATGAGGAAATTAACATACAGATTCCTTGAATAGATGATTTGGCACCTGAATATATGAGAGAGTTGCAGGATGATGCCATTCTTGACAGAAATGTAAGGACTTCATGAAGGGGGAATGCTGAGTACCTTCAAGTGGGGCTAAAAGGAATGCATCCTAGCAAAGCAAGATGGATGGAGATTGGGAAAGTGAGGGAACTTTACCCTCACTTACTTGAAGAATAATTCAAGCTTTTGGTGGTCCAAAAGCTATCCAATGGGGAGGATTGATTCGGTGGATTATTCCTCTGTAAAGATCCAATATGGTACATGGTTCATAGAAGCCACGTGTGAAGAAAATCAGACGACAGATACACTAAGAAGCCGCATAGATTGGAGGTGGGAAGAGTATCCTCTTCCGCAACGTCGGGATCGGAAGCATTTCCCTTTTCGCAATGTCGGGGCTGGGAAGCCTTTCCTCTTCCGCAACGGTGGGGCTCACAAAGACTTCTCCCTTCCGCAACGATGGAAGCTTAACAGACGTTCGGACGAATCGGAAGTCGAAACGATTCGGCAGCCGCAACGGCGGAAGCTTAATGGACGTTCGGACGGATCAGAAGTCAAAACGATTCGGCAGCCGCAACGGCGGAGGCCCAATACTTATGGGTTGAGAAGTCAAATCGGGAGACTTTAACAACTGACAGTCCACAACGGCGGAAACCAAAGTGACTAAAGCCTCCGACTCGAATACCAGCCGACAACCGATTGAGACCGTCGAAGCCCATTGCTTATCCTCTTCCGCAACGGCGAAGCACGGTTGACTAAAACTTTCGGTAGTTCAGTTACATATGGTTCCCATTGGAGAGGGACCCTGAGATGTATCCCAGTGGAAGGGGTGAACTCTGTTATCAACTTCTGTTTGTGATTCTGGTTCTGTGTTTTCTGCTTGGCATTTGTTTATCAGTCTTGTTTTTCATTCCTATTCTGAACATTTAATTTCTGTTAATGCTGTCCCTTTAATTAACCTGTTGCACGCATTCTTTTACAACAAACTTTTAATGCACTAAAGTTGAGGTCCTACGAATCAAAAGATGTAGTGGAAGACAAGCTAAAGCAGTAGGACCATTGAAGCCTGTGATGATAACAGAGCCTTTTGAGCAATGGGGGTTAGATATCATTGGGGAGATAAATCCGAATTCTTCCCTGCAACACAAGTATATTCTGACAGCAACCGACTACTTCACTCGCTGGTTCGAAGCCATCCCGTTGCGCAAAATAAATGAGGATGCGGTCATAGAATTCTTGCAAGACCATATTATGACCAAGTTTGGAGTTCCAATTTCTTTAGTTTTTGATAATGCTACTTTCTTTTCCTCAATAAGATTAGCTGCTTTTTCTCATGAGAAAGGGATTAAGTTGCATTACTCTGCTAATTACTATCCACAGGGAAATGGCTTAGCTAAATCTACAAACAAGAACCTGATTAGTATTTTAAAAAAGACAATGATAGAAAATCAGAGGAGTTGGCACTCAGCGTTACCAAATTCCTTTTGGGCTGATAGAGTCACCCCCAAGTCTTCGATAGGAGTTTCTCTGTATACCCTTGTGTATGGTAAAGAGGCCATTCTACCCCCCAATATCATGCTACACTCTTCCATAATAGCTCAAGAATCTAGAGGATCGGATAATGAAGTCTTGAAAATGAGGATATATAATCTCCTGAAGGCAAAAGAGTCTCGATCTAAAGCCAGAGAGCGCTTTAAACAACAACAAGAGGTAGTAAAGAGATGGTTTGATAAACACAAGGCTGGAACAAAAGATTTTGAGGTGGGAGATTTGGTTCTCAAGTGGGACCACCCCCATGATGAGAAAGGAAAACACACAAAATTTCAGCAGTTGTGGTTAGGTCCTTTCTAGATTGTGGCAAATCTTGGCCCCTCAACTTATAAGTTGCAAGATTTACAAGGGTGGGAAGAGAACTTACTAGTAAATGGTTTAGTTCTCAAACCTTATTTTTCCTGAGTTTATTTGTGTCCTTCTATCTTGTACATAAATAATCTGGCTTGGCCGTTTTCTTTGAGTTATGTAGTTCAGTTTTGTTTTAGTCTAAATTCTACTGATTTCAATAAAAGAGGCAAACCCACGGTTGCATGGAGAACATCAAAATTTTGGAATGATTAAAGTTCTTGGGTATAAGATTGTGTATTACTGTTTATCTAAAAGAATTTCTTCTATTTTAGCATTTTTCTCAAGTGGCTATGAACACATTGAAGTCCTGCTTAACCCTTTTAAAATAAACCAGAATCAAAGGGTCTAGAATACTATCTTGAGGCTCCATCTGTATCACATTTAAATTGTCCTAGGGAGTGACAACAAAGGGCCCATGGAAAGGAAGTAGGGTAAACATTATATTATATATAAATGATCCCATGCCAATAATTTTATGCCGAAAGGCAGATAAAAGTCAAAAGCTCCTATAAAAGCATTATGTATCAAAACAGATGCTGAACCATGTAAGTACTAAATCGCCAAAAGTTCCTCTCCGTCCGTGAGCTGAAAATTGAATACATCTCTCACACAAAAGGACACTATGGATAGAGGAGCCTGAATTAAAAATCACAAAGAAAGGCATGCATGAGGACTCATGTGAAAAGACAAAAGTTCAAAAGCACCAAAGGGTGCAAAATGGCATGGGAATGAGGAACAAATGAATATTTCTGTTTACCATATGCTACAATCCTGTGGTGTCCAAGTTGACAGCTACCTGAAGACAGAGGTAACAAATGAAATTCATCTTCCTGGCCTCAAAAGAGTTATCTTGACTTGAAAATCCTAGTTTCCACTCTCCTAAATTGGACTATCATCAATGATTAAAAGTACATACATTTGCCACTTGAGAAATCCAAATATCTAGAAGAATTCAACAGGTTCGTTGTTATTAAACAGTTTGTTACTCAAGAAATAGTCGTCCAGAGATATAGGTCCACCAGGTAGTCGCCAATTGTTGCAGCTGCAACTATTTCCCCAAATTTTCAAATTTTGGACCCCTTTGTTAATTTTAGCATTGCCTAGAATTGTTTAGATCTATGAACTCTTTTTGTTTTTGCTTTAATTTTGGACTTTTCGAGGATAACTCTCTTCCTGCGTTTCGGAAAGTTGCTTATGTTTGAAACTGTTGTGGGTTGCGGAATTTAGAGTCTGGTTTCCTGCCCTTTGAGCTGCATTTTATTTTCAGAAGCATGTTTTTCATGCTAGCCACTGTTTCAGAGATCATTTAAACAACTTATCGGAACCATGTTTCCTTAGGGAGCCTCCATTGTGGAAATTGAATGATGATTATTCTGCAGAAGGATCTTAACTTCTTTGTTGTCACGTCGTTTTTTTTGACTTGTTTATATTATCGGAGGTTGGTCGAAGTTGAGTCGAGGTATTTGGTCTTTGTGAAGCTGTTGTTTTGGAAGTGAAACAGGTTTTTTGGACCACTGCGAGACCTTAATTTGTTACGAACACTTAGCATTTTACGTTGATCTGGTGCCATAGTAAAAGTTATGATTTGGGTCATAGGCTGTAGTCTATTTATCTTCTGCCCTTGCGGCTCCCAAACGAACTAGGTATCCTCCATACAACTGATCCACCCGCCGATGCTTTGTCGGGTCTTCGTCGCTTTGTTTTTGGATTGGAGGACGTAGTCTTTCCTCCTCCGCCCTTGTGGCTGTGTAACTCACTAAGTGTCCGAAGTTGATGTCTTTCTGCTCACCGACTGGGAACTCTTGCCCCTAGAATTTGAGTTTAGCTCTTTCGACTCTGATAAACTTAACGGTCTCACGGATCCCGTTTCCTGTTTGAGATCTGCTGATGCGGCTTTGGGTGAGACTACCCGGCCGATGTTTTAGTGTTTTAAATCGCCGATAATTTTTTCTCTTCCCATCGTTTTGTGATTTTTAAACCCCTGTATGGGCAACAATGTTTTTGGTGCTTATTAAGATTTTCATGACAAGAGTGCATTGCAGGGCCTCTTTTTTTATGACTAGTCGGTTTGTTGATGTAGTTTGATTGAAAAGATGCAATCCTAACTAATAATAAATGTCGTTGAATTGCAAATAGACTCAAGAGACTTTTTCATATTACCACTGCACGAAGGCGTAGCTGGGAGACAAGCAGCAGAAAGGGAGCTGGGCAGTGTTAGGTAGAGTTCGTACTGAAACCAACGGGATCTCAAGGAGGACAAACAAAATACAAGGCAGAATCAATGGCGACAAAATCCCAGGCCTGGAAAGATCTGTCAGTTACCAAGCGAATCTCGCTTTGTTGATTACTCTAAAAACGTAACGCATGAAGTGAATCATGAGTACTCACAGAAAAGACAAAATGGGGATATTAAACGGTTTTGAGGAACCCAAAGGTCAAACAGTTGGGGCAGCCCTAGCGGTTAACTGATTTGGTTTAAATATAGGAAAGTTAGAATTTACAGGGGCTTTTTCCCTGGAAAAACTTGTGAACTATTGTTTGTAAGAGGAACTACTTCATTTTACAATAAGAAATTACAAATTTTGCCTGTTGGAGAAGGTGCTATGTGGAATGTTTCAATGCGATAAATGAATAATGTTGAAGGGGAACTATTTCGTTTTCGACTGTGTTTCATTAATTGTGAGATCGTTCTAAATTTCTGAACCTATGTTCCTACCTGAATGTTCTCTAGTATATTCTGTGATTTTTTCCACTATGAGTAATGGAAGTTTTAACTGTTGATGAGTTGTCTTGTCATGTATACTTTTATTCATGTTTGTATGTTTGGTTCTAGGAACAACTATCTGTGATTTGCCGTTACATATGAACAGTATTGCATTACTCATGAATTAATATCTAGCTCTCTAGAGATAGCCTAGTTAGTATTTATTTTCTAATGGTGTGTGATTTAGATGTAAGGGAGTTTAAGACGAGAGGTAAGAACCTGCGCATCACATTGTGAGCACTCCTTGCATTCTTAATCAATCTGCATGTTAAATAGGCACTTGCATATCATACTTTAAGTCAAAAAATAAAAAAATATATTCGGTGGACCGGGCCGCAACCGGTAAAACCTTTATTTTTGTTTCTTGACCTACGGTGCCCGGACCGCAAACCGGATGGATTCCTCACACCAAACAGTCATGGGCTAGTTGGGAACGTTGATTGGGGAGAATTCCTTGCTGTTGTTGCCTACGAATTTCCAGGCCTCAACACACCTACATGAATCTAATGGAATTTGAGTGTCCCTAATAACATTAGAGAGACCCTAATGGAATTAGAGTCACCCTAATAACATGAAAATGTTGTATTATGTCCATTATGATGGAATTGATTATGATGGCATAATTTTCAGATCATATCGAACACAATCTATATCTACATTCCCGCATAGAGACCATTTTGATTGCATAAGAGACATAAGCACAGGTTGAAAATACATTATATAATAATATCCAAAAAAAGAGAGGCTAAAACACATAAATCCTATAAACCTTGTCATAGGAGCTAACATCCTTAACGAATGATAGGGGGTTCTCTTCTTGTTCTCTCACAAACAAGGCAAAGAAAATACATTTTGGATCAAATAACAAGACGTATCCATAAATGGATTCTAACCACTCTTTCTCCTTTTCATTTTCTCCTCATTTTTCATGTAAGAAGGGATCTTAATTCCTTGGCTGATGGTTTGGCCAACCAAAATTTCACTATCCTAGGAGATGTTTTAAAGAAAGGAGACTATCCTGTTAGGATTTATAAGCCTCCATTTTCCATTCTTAGTCTATTATATTATATTTTCCTAACTTAGGAGTCATTACTTGATATTGGGGCCACTAGTACCATTGGGTCCACTTGGGAAATTGGTGACACCAGTACCAACCACTAGAGTGTGGGGAACACATATAGAGGTTAATTGCAAGTGACTGCATGTTAATGCATCATTTTATGTGCCTCTGAGACCAATCCATACAATTTAGGAGCCACTAAGAGTGCCACCACCAACCTCCTTCAGTTGTTGGTAGTTGGTAACTAGTTAACCTAAGTTATGCTCTAGTTACATTCAGTTAGATGTCCTTTAGTTCAGTTAGTGTCAGTGTTGCATGACTGCATGGGGTTAGGCATCTATTCTCACCTACCTCATCAATTTAACTAGTTTAACTGATTGAGAGACCAAATTAGAAATCTAGAGTTAGATTAGTGAGCTTCGATAGTGATTTAGACACTTCTATTTAGCCACTCAGTCAAGATTGAGTTGGTAGATTCGAATCTTATCTGCATGATTCGAATTCTCAATTATGTAACACTATTGTATACTATTGGGATTAATGAAGATAATATTGTAATTTTACTGAGAAATACTTATCATTTTTCCATGAATTTTTTCTTGTTCACCATTATACACCAGAATCAATTGGGTTTCCACATAAATTTTGCAAAGTGTGCATTGTTAAATTTGGCTTCATCCAGAGAAGTCTCTGCAAGCGTGACAGACCCTAAGAAATTGTACATGTCGAGATGGAAGGATTGATTCTGACATGATTGTGAATTGTTTTGTTTTGCAGTGATATTTTGTAGATACAAATTCAATATGGATTCTATATTATCATTTCCTCTTCTTACTCCATTAACAAGATATCCAGAATGGAAATTGAAGATGATTTCATCTCTAAAGAGACAAGGTCTCTATGAGGTATCTATTGGACTTGGTAAAGAGTCTTATGAATATGAGAATGACTGGTTAAATGACGGTGATAGATATTTTGGAACAATATGTCTGGCTTTTCCTCTAATCTTGTGCTACCTTATTGATTTTGCTGAATACCCAAACGATCTCTAGACAGAATTGGATAGAAACTTTGGCAAGCACAATGAGGATCATTATAGAAATTTGGAGGGAAAACCCAGCACCACAAGATTTATTTATTCAAAATTAGCAGCCTTTATTCTCACTAATGAATTTGTTCAAGATGAAGAAGAAGCATAATCTTCCACACAGTCAATTTGAATTGAACAAAGTCTCCTTGTAGCGACTCCTCCTTCTGCTCCAAAAGTTTATGAGATTTTTTATATCTCATATTTTCATATATATGATCCAGAAGAAGACATTCGAATCTTTGTTATTGAGGAAAAACTATACTTCCCTTCTATGTAAGCATTCTCCAGTGATTCTTCTATTTTAAATTCTATGCAAAATTTGCTAGTGATTGCTTCAAAAAATGAAGAGGAATTTGATCTCTCTCTCTCTAATGTTGTTGTTGGTGTGCATAAAATTAATACTTTGTATTGTTTGGAAATAATATCATATTGTATGATTAATCCATTCACTCTCATTGATCTATATCTTCCAACAAATTCCTACATGATTGCATGCACCAATACTCAGAGTTTTTGTTGAAGGATCAGAAAACTGTGCATCTACCATTTTGGTGGGGCACTTGGAACGTTTGTTCCATATTCTTGGACCTGATATGACCTTATTTGGATCTGATATGACCTTATTTGGTTCTATTTTTAAGTTTCAAGAGCCTTCAATCATACGTGTAGCTGTTCTCATCAATTTTTGTGTGAAAAATCAAGTACCGAAAGTCTTTTTCAAAATTGTTGCTCCAGATTTGATGTCATTTTTCTCTCATGAGTTTCCTAATATTATATTTTTTGGATCATTAGTTATTTTTGAAGCTATATAGGATTATGGAGCTCAATCATTCTCTCTCCATGGTCCTATGGGTTCTCTACCTTTCTATTTGATCACATGTTCATCTCCTCGCATAACTAGTAAAGATGAACACATTCTGCATTCGCCTGGACACTTAATTCTAACACTTGGATCTGATTTTAGCTCACATGGTTTGATGTTAAAGGCTGCAATATATCGGTTTCTTGGGTTTTCCTCACATGGTTTGAATTCTCAAGAACTTTTTCTCTCTCATAAGTTGATCTCAGTTGCTCTACATGGGTCCATTTTTCATCTTGCAGTTTTCTATGTTTCTAATTTAGTTGAGCATATTTTTCTTCTTCCAAAGAGGAAAATTCCTCCAGACATAATAATTTAGTTTGGAGAGGTTCACATGCACAGTTCTAGGATTTTGTTACATAGAAGAACCAAAATACTACATTGATGTTGCAAAGTGCTACAGATTGCAGCAGAATTTTCACAAAGTTTTATTCAAAACATGTTTTCTTGTTTCACTGCTTATCTTGAGGGGGGGTGGGTTTCGCATGAGGTTTTCCCATATTTACTCAGATTATTAAGTATTTTTTCTTCTTTTAGATTGTAATGGGTGACTTTTGGCCTTGTTTTGAGGGCCCATAGTTGTCCAAGTTAGGATTAAGGGGGGTGTTAGGATTTATAATCCTCCCTTGTCCATACTTAGTCTATTAGATTATATTTGTCTAACTTAGGAGTCATTACTTGATATTAGGTCCATGAGTACCATTGGGTCCACTTGGGAAATTGGTGCCACCAATACCAACCACTAGAGTGTGGGGAACAAATATAGAGGTTAATTGCAACTTACTGCAAGTCCATGCATCAGTTTATGTGCCTTTGAGACCAATCCCTACAATTTAGGAGCCACTGGGAGTGCCACCACCAACCTCCCTCAGTTGTTGGTAGTTGGTAACTAGTTAAGCTAATTTATGCTCTAGTTACATTCAGTTAGATGTCCTCCAGTTTAGTTAGTGAAATTCTTGCATGGATACATGGGGTTAGGTTCCTATTCTCACCTACCTCATAATTTTAACTGGTTTAACTAATTGAGAGATTGAATTAGACATCTGGAGTTAGAATAGTGAGCTCCAATAGTGACTTAGACACTTCTAGTTAGCCAAATAGTCAGGATTGAGTTGGTAGATTCGAATCTTATCCACATGATTCAAATTCTCCATTATGTAACATTGTTGTATACTATTGGGATTAATGAATATAATACTGTAATTTTACTCAGAATACTTATCAACTTTTTGTGAAATTTGTCTTGTTCAGTGTGTATTTTTCATTCCATTACACTGCACAATAATACAATTCAATTTCACTCATTTCATGTATATCAATGGAACAATAATTCAAACATATCCTAGGTGAGGGTTTAAAGAAAATGAGGATCCAGTTAAGCAAATATGTATCCCTTAAGTCTTCCTTATGGATTGTATTAATTTATTCTCTTATTGTTAGTGACAGGTGACCTCCTCTCTTTGTTGTCAGTGTAGTGATAAGTAGGAACTAGAGGTCATTTTCACCTGTAGTACAACTCAGTTTATTAATTATGTCATTAACAGTGGGATATGTGTCGGGAATCAGTTCCATTTGTTCTCTCCACTTCAATAAGGGGAGTTTCAACTTTCAGAGTGCATACAATTCTTTATATCTATGTGTTTCATTGAGGGAGAGGTTGGAAAGTTTATGAGTTTGGAATGGTGGTGAGCAATGTTAGGGATATTTATTCCTTCTCCTTAGTTTGAGGAGGTATGCGCTCTAAGGTTAAAATTCTTCTTTGGTGGAATTATCAGGTAATCTTCTATTGCAGTCTCTTATATTTTCCCTTTTCTTTCCAAGTCTAGGATACATGACCTCTTCTTAGTCAATTTAAAAAAAGTGACTATATCGAAGGTTATCTATTTTGAATTGTTGAGAATTGATCTCTTATGGATTGGAACTATGGTTGTGTGATTATGCTTGGTCTTACCTCTGGTTGTTTTGTTAGTGACCTGGTGAATTCATATCCTTTGGTGATTTTCTTAAGAGGGATCTCTTTTTATTTCCATGATTCGAGTAAGGTAATATTTGACCTCTCTTCAGGAAGGAGAAGGAGGATTCATAGTGGTTTTTTTAATATGGATGTTTTTAAGAAAATTGATGATCTTGCTGAGCAAGTTTCGGTAGTTTAGAATAACATGCAATTTTTTTAGGGTCAAATGAATTATATGCGGGATCAATTGGAAGGTATGAGGAATATTTTCAATAGCTTCTAACCCATGTACCAAATATCGATAGGAAATTGGAGCAGTTTGATAATTTTTTTCTCCATATTAGTACAGAACTGGAAAATCATGTAGAAGGAATTAATGTGCAATTAGGTCTCGTGGCCTAAAGATTCAAGATATTATTCGATTAGTTGAAAATCATGATGTTATGGTTATAGCAGTATATCTTAATTGCATTTATCAATAGGATCACTAGAAGATAGACAAAGAACAGAACAATAACACGAGTATTTTTCACCTGGGAAACCCAAATGGGAGAAAACCCACCAAACTTCATCTAGATATAATAATTATGAGATCAGAGTACAATGAAGAAAGAAAAAGAAAAATGTGGAAATGCTTTCCAAATATGAAAACTCTGAAACAGTCTTCTTCTGCAATGTGTGTGAATTTCTCTCTTTCCAAGAAAATTGTGCACTTCTCTGAGCTGTTGTATTGCTACTATGTAAAATAATGTAGAGGGGCACCTCCTATTTATATTGTTTTCCCACTAAGAATTTAACTAGGACCGACTTCACTTAGGGGAGCAATATAGTTTTATATTTTATAATTTATATTTTATTTCTTTTATTGTTGTATTTTCACCCCAAGGTTTACATTGTTCTTTATAGGGTGTGTATGAATGATTACAACAAGTTCAACTCCTGAAGGAGGACAATAAGAATAGCTTATGAAGTTGCACACACTCCAACACTCCCTCTCAACAAGGAGCGTATTCTTCGATCTTCATCAAAATCATGGTTGGATTTTGAATCTGTCCAAACAATGTTGCAAGAACTTTGTGAATCCAAATTGCTTCTCGGGTTGCTAAACTAGCAGCCATATACTCAACCTCTGCAATATTGAGAGATACTGAATTATGCTTCCTATTGAACTAAGAAATAACTAAATAACCCAGACTGAAAGAATATCCTAAAGTACTCTTTCTATTAGTAGAGCATCCAGCCCAATCTAAGTATGTAAACCCTTGCAATTTCATGTCACATTCTGAATCATATCGTAGACTATATCCCACAGTGCCACGTAAGTATATGAGCACATGTTTTGCAGCAATCTAGTGAAGTTTCCTCGGTTCACACAGGAACTAACTGAGATCATTCACAACAAAAAAATATTTGGTCTGGTGTTCATCAAATACATTAAGGACCCAATAAACTAACGATATGTAGTGGGATCAATCAAATTTGAGTCTGAAGGAGAATCCCTCAGCTTCTTTAAGTTTGCATCCATCGGAGTAGCTATGGACTTGCATTCCAGCATGCTGAATCTCTTCAGTATATCTATGGTGTATTTTCCTTGTCTTAGGAAAATATCTTTCTTCCTCTGCCATACTTCTAATCCCAAGAAGTAGTGCATGAATCCAAGATCCTATGTTTCAAACTCAAAGGTGAGTTTCTTCTTACATCATAAGATAAGTTTATCATTTCTAGTAAGAAACAAGTCATCAACATATAGTACCAAAATCAGTGGCTCATTATTCACAACCTTGTATTAAAGTTTGGGGTCTACATCACTCTTAGTGAATCCCAGACTCACAAGAAATATGTTTATCCATCCATACCAAGCACGAGGTGCTTTCTTGAGTCCATACAAAGCCTTTTTCAGCTTACATACATGAGACTCCTTTCCATAGACAAAAAACCCTTCTGGTTGCTCCATATATACGTATTCCTCAATAATACCATTGAGAAATCATAGTCTTGACATCCATCTGATGCAACTTCCATCCTATAGTTCAAGCAATAGAAATGATCAATTTGATGGAAGTGTATCGAGCCACAGTAGCAGATGTCTCATCATAATCGACTCGATCTTTCTAAGAGAACCCTCTAGAAACAAATATGGCCTTGTATTTTTCAATACTCCCATATGCACCATGTTTGATTGTGTATATCCATCTAGAATTTATAATTGACTTCCCCTCAAGTCTCGGTATAATATCCCACACATCATTCTTCATGATGGATTGATATTCTTTCACCATGGAATCCTTCCAAACTTGGTGTATGGATGCATCTTCATAAGTGGTGGGTTCCGAGTCAATGATATGACTCATCAATGCAACATAACTATAGAACCTATGAGGTATTTTTCTTTCTCGGAAAGTGCCTTGTGAATATTCATGCCCCTCAGCATCCTGTAAGGTGTGTTGTGCCCATCTAGGTATTTTTCGACTTAATGTCATATATTTGGGAATATCAATTGTCGTGACTAGATCAATGGGATTTATGGGTTCCTCTTTTCCTGCTAACTCATTCTGAACTGGAGAGGGAAATTATCTCATCTCCAATTCCTCATCATGGATCTCCATGCTTGATCCTCTTCCTTTCTTGACAACCATTTCTTCTTCAAAGGTCACATCCATGCTAACTTTGACCTATTTGGATCCTGGGATACAAATTATGTATGACTTTGAGGATTCAATTTATCCCATGAAAGTTCCCTTCTTTCTTGAAGGTTCTAACTTCGTCCTTTTATCCTTGGGCACATGAATGTAGACTTGACAGCCAAATATTTGAAGGTGACCCACTTCTATTTTTACTCCTGTAAAGGATTCTTCAAGATTCATGTTCATCACTATCTTATGTGGGCATATGTTTTTTACATATATAGTTTCCCTAGATGCTTCTTCCCATAAGAACATGGGTAGACTTTGGTCATGAATCGTAGCTTTGGGTGCCTCCACAATTATTATGTTCTTTCTTTCAACAAGCCTATTTTATTGGGGATTGTAGGGAACTGTAATCTCCATCTTAATTCCTGCTTCTTTGCAAAACTCATTGAATTCTGTAGAGGTATATTCTCCACCATTATCTGATCTTAGGATCTTGATCCTATTCCCTAACAAATTCTTGACTTATGCTTTAAACTCCTTGAATTTACTGAGTACTTCCTCGGATTCCTTGGTATTAAGAAAATAGATCCATGTCTTCTGTGAGTAGTCATCAATTAAGGTCACATAGTAATGTTATCCTCCCAATGAGGAAACTGTCATTGGGCCACACAAGTCAGAGTGCACTATATCCAATATTTCTTTGGATCTGCTCTCACTATCTAGGAAGGATTTCTTGGCATTCTTTCCAAGAGAACATCCTCTACATGTTCCATCATGGTCTACCTATAACTATCTTCTTCACTATTGGGATAGCTCTATAATTTAAATGAGCTAGTCTTATGTGCCATAGCTCACCCATAATTGTAGATTCATGGACTAGGGCTTGCACTGGTTGAGTGTTCAGTTAATACAAGATCTCAATGATCTCATAGCAATTACTTTGGTTGTATACATTCTTGAATTCTTCTGTCGAGCAAGTACTTTTCCATCTGAAAATGCTAATTTATATCTTTTGTCTTCTAAGGATGAGATGGAAACAATATTTCTTTTCATACCAGGTACATAGAGCATGTCACTTAAATGTAGAGTGTCATTTTACTCTAGCTGAAGGGAGGTATCCCCAGATCCCTTCACAATGTAGTTGGAATCATATCCAAGTACAACTTGAAGATGAGAATCCTTCTCAACTAATTCTAAGAGATTTTCTTTATATCCTGTCATGTGTCTAGATGCACCACTTTCTATGAACCAAGTATCACTAGTGGTGGGAACAGTACTTGATAGGTATGATATGAAGAAGAATTATGTACGATATTCATTATTTTGTTAACTTGTGATGATGATCTTCTACATCAGCAGTTGAATATTCATGCTTCCTTTTGTGTGAACTTCGAAAAATACTGGCACAATGACCGTATTTCTTACACCTGTAGCATTGGATCTGAGATAGATCCTTCTTTTGTTTCTTTTGATCTAGGGGAGGAATTTATCTCTTATCTTGATGCTTGTGAATATATGAATTCCTTCCCCTTCCCTTTCCTTCTTGGCATGAGATACGAATGCTTGATTTTCCTCAGGTTGAGTACCATGAAGTCTTTGGCATGTTGCGATTCTAGTTTCTTCCTGAGTGCATTTTGCCCATATCTTATCAAATTTGGGCAAATTCGTTCTACCACTTATAGTTTGGATGAAATAATCCCAAGATGGTGGAAGACCATTTAAGGTGGTAATAACGATACCCTTTTCTTCAATATTGTATCCACTGGACTTTAGCTTGCCCCAGAGCTCAGTGATTCTCATGAAATATGAGGCAATATTCTCGGACTTCGTCATCTTCATGTTCTATAGTTGATTCCTCAATGTGAGATTCACATTGATACCACTATGTTCAAATAGCTTATTTAGGGTTTTGAGCATCCTCCTTGCCATCGTATTTTCTAAGATCTGAGGAACCAAGTAATTCTAATTGGGTCCACTAAAATCCTCCTTTCTTTGGCATCATTCTTTCTCCAGCGAGGTTTGTATTCTTTGGGTTATGGTTCTGAGAATTTTTCCTTTACAAATTTTAATAGGTCATTTTCTTCTAGTAGAATAAGAACCCTAGACTTCTAGGGGATGAAGTTGGAATCCCCTTCCAAACGATCTTCAACCTTCATGTTGATCATCTTGAGCACAAATTTGGATCTGAGACCCTAGTACAGGCTAGGTCAAAAATGAAAGTTGGAATTTTGGAAAACTGAATACATAGATAAATGCGCCCTAGAGAGGTGAGTTGAGTAGAGGTAGAGTCAAGCCAAAAATGTGGGGAAATTAGGTCAAAATTGGAAACCCTAACTTCTGTTGCATCTGTAGAATTGGGTCAAAACAAAGATAAGGACTTCCACTAATGATGAAAATGGAATCGAAGGTACAACATGAATCGAAAATGTTAATAAAAATATTGACTTAAATAATTATGAGAAACCAATAAACCAACAACCAATGATAATATGGAATATGTTAAGTGCAAGTTAACCTACTAATGATGAAAATAATCCCAGGGTGTTACTACCATAGGTCAATATATCAAAGAAAAGTGTCGTTGTCGATGAGAAATAACCAACAAGTGAGAATTCAATGCATACAGTCTACACTAACTTGACTACAAACACTGTTAAATGATGATAACACTGAGAAAAACTTGACATATGTAATGTGGAAATACATATTCAAGGAATCTCAGGAATGGGTGACTTTGGATGATGAAAACCTTTGAACATTAGCACAACACGATGGTGACATGGGAATCATTTGACATAAAGGGGACAATTATATTAATCTGAAATGTGGGAGACATTACATATTCTCCATGTTGATTGTAAGAGTAACCAACTGAAAGAGTATTGACTCTGAGGTCATGGTTCAAATCCTAAAGTAATACTAAGACCCAATTTTCTAAGAAGGCTCAAGACTTGGTGCTTTTTTTAAAGGGTGACACAATTGACTTTCTTCCTTAAAATAAATGAAGATCTAACATATTTACCCCCTGCCTCTCACTCTCCATATGATAAATCCTAAAAAATAATAACACCAGGATATAGTATATTGGAGGAGACAAGTGTCGCATGGCATGCAACTACACGTTCCAAGAACACAAAACATACCTATGAAAAAATGCAAAAAATAGATGTGCAATATGTGGATACTCATCAACTATCTCCTCCATTGATATGTTTCAGAATGAAAATTCAATGGATGAAAGTGATGAGAAACATAATGAATGTAATGGTTGTATGAAATTTGCAATGAAGCATTAGGAATAAATCTGCAAGTAGTAGTGAGAAAAATAAAATGCATAATGAACAAACAATGAACAAAAATGGGAGTCTTATAGGGGATGGCCAAAAATATATGAGAAAGCGAGGCATGATGATTGTTCTCAAAGTCATGGTACGACTAAAAAGGATTCCAAGCCTATGAGAAAAACTCAACATGGGCACCATAATTAAATTAAGGTTTTAACTATGGTGTGATAGGAAAGCTCTTCTACCGGACTAGTGCAAAATGTAGATAAAGAAATACTAATGCATAAAAAACAAGTAGGTTCAAATCTATGGAAAATTCAGGTGGAAAAAGGTTCAAATGTATCGTAAAATAGGGGAGGCCTAAATATTTACTCAATCTTTCGAACATACCAAATTGGATTGAGAAACATGCGAAGCATGATCCCTAACCAAATAAGAATCCAACTTAAATTCTTGTATCCAATAAATAATAATACCATGATCATATATAAAAAATTCAAAATGAAAGATTTGATACAAGTTAATTTTATAGGGGTATTTTGAAATTCAATGTCTTCAATAATATTCATTACCAAGGAAGATTCAACTATTCAATACTTGAGAATGATAAATCCTAAGTACCTACAATCAATAAGATCAAAATCATGAGTAAGTTCAAAGATGAAAGAAATAATAAAGTCTATAGAAATAGACCCATCATCACAGAAGTCTAAATGTCTACTAAAGGAACCAAACTCATTAGGAACACAAACTTGGATCTCAATGGTAGAGTTAAGAGACTAAACAATTCCACCATTTGAGTCTTCAAAAGTAGAGAGATTAGAATCAAAAGGTAAATTGGGTATGGATTTGATTACAAGTGGGTCCAATATATGGAGATTATATTTGGAAAGGATATAAATATATGAAGGAATGTCACAATTGATCATAGACTCTAGAATATATTAATATGAAGAAAGTAAATCTCAAAGAAAACATATGTTGAAACATTCACTTGGACCAATAGATGGGAGAATAGGTGCCATTACCCTCAGTGGATAAATCACCTCATCAGCTTCATGAACCAAGTCCTAAGAAGGTAATCATGAATTCAAAGGAAAATTATTAGTATCAATTGCACAGAAGGGATATGAGGTCACATAATTCACCCGTGGTAGGGTAGTGTTTACCAAAACACTAGAAACGAACAAAAGGGATGGTTGGTATAAACTTGAGTAAAGAGGAGGATCACCAAATACAAGTTGATCAATGTTGAAAATAATTTTATTGTGAGGTAAATGCATCGCATGAAATATTTTAGACACCACAACATTCATAGCATATACATAATCACACCCAAGAAACATATTGAAGTCCAATGGGCCCTCCATAACAATAAAATCAACTAAGACAATATTTCCACCCAATGTAATAGAAATTTGAGAAAGAAACCCCAAAGGATGATTAGGAATTCTATGAATGGATAGCATTTGATTGGTAGTTGGCACAAGGTTGGGATAACCCAACCTATTTCAAGCATATGTGGAGAAAATATTAATAAAGGCTCCTTCATCAGCAATACATAAAAAATCGTTTGATGTTTAATGTGAACCCTTATTTGAAAGGTTGCAAAAGAAGGAAAGTGGATCCCAACTATACTATCCCAATAAAAGGAAGCAATCCTATGTTTTGGTGGGGGATCACTCAAAGTTAAAAAGGTTTCCACTTTTCCATAAGTTTTTGAACTAATCGTATAGAATACTTGAGCAGTAGTCACGTCACTCTCCAAAGGAAGAGTGGGATCGACCAAATATTGCACCAGTTCGATAACTTCAATATTGTCATTCTCTAAGGGAAGAGTGGGATAAACATAACTTTATATTGGTTTGACCACTTTATGAACCAAATATTTAAAGAGTTTCTATTAAACCATAGAATTTTCAGGAGTAGAATATCCTCAAGATAAGAACCACTATTCTTTGAAATTCTCAACTTCTGCGGACAGAACCTATTTCCCTAACCTGAAGTCCTTACAACTAGAACAAATGAGTTACAACAATGAGAAGAAATTTCCCTAATATTGATAGATGCTTGGAATAGACCTTTCACCTGTCACATAATGTAATGTAACATTCTTCTAGAATGTTGGATCTCCACACATTCACCTGCAAAAATCACACCATAAAAGCATACAAGATTAAAAGTACCAAGTACGATCTATAATCCTATATTGATGACTAAGGAATTCAATAATCAAAACAAGTGATCAATACACAATATATTTCATGGGAAAGGAACTTCCATTGAATTAATAGAATAAGGGAGAGAAGTTACAACCAAGATCCTTAGTGTTGAGAGATCTCTTCTCGAGCTAGATCTTGCCTCCAAAGCTTCAACTTTTCCACCTAGTGTCCACTCTCCTTGGCTAGATTTGGCCAGAATTTTGGTGTTGTAGCATAATCTTCCTCCCTTTACCCATGAGGGATGAGACAATATTTATAGCCATGGGAGGATAGGGACAGTTGATATAATTGTGGATGAGGTGGAGGGGAGATCCTACAAGGAGGGATCTCGAGTCTAGGTGGTCCAAGAGCCTAGGGATGAGGTTTCCATGAAGCTAAGGTTCGAGAAGCTTCGTGAATCTTCTATTTTTAGCTTTAAAAACATGAGCACCGCTCTTTGTCAACTAAGACATAGCATTACCTATAGTGCACCGCTCATTGTACAAAGTCAGTAGGCAGTGGCACCACTTTTTTTGCATGGAAAACTGGCATTACGCATTGGGGTAATGCACTTTGTACACAGGGAAAGTGCGGTGGTGGAAAAAAGCATGAAAACACTAATCCAGGTCCAAATTCAACTTCATAAATTGGGGATTGAAGGAAATTTCTGATATTTGGTTTTTAGTATATGATGATGACGATAAATATGTATAATAGAATTCCCACCAAAGCATGATGCTAGAGGGATAGGATAGGTGTGGGATTTGTCAGAACAAGTTATCACTTCGAGGCAAGATTTCACTGATCAGAGATCTTCATCAACTTATCTCATCCTACGATACATCAATACTTTGATTCAGATTCAGATGACTCTCAACATGGTTGCAAACCAATACAAAGAAGATCCATGTGAAATATAGACAACCATGGATACTAGAATACAACATACATCCATGTGAAGAATAGTCAAACTTGGACATAAATACCAAACATACAATGTAGATATATGTCATATAGATGCAAATTTGAGCATAGCCACGACCATACAAATGTGGATCCATGCTAGGACTTCATACAAATACTCCATCACAACCTAGGGAAAGAAATGATCGCTTAATATATACCCAAGGTCTTCATCTCGTTTTCAACAAAGTACGATTCTATCCATGTGATTACAATGTCTTTATGTCAAACATGCTATAAACCACTTGATTATCGGTCGATGATGAAAACTATTAACATGTGCAAGGGAGATCACCATTGATGTCGATGATTCCCAAGGTACCCTAGTACAATCTCCCAAATGTGAATAGATGATCTGATGTCGAACACCTAGTTGAATATTTTGATAAAAGGTCAATGATGAAAACCTATGTAGAAAGAGAGACGATCTGTCATTGATGCATACATATCTCAAGGTACTACTTTTTATTTCTAAGACTAATTCCCGAATGATGAGCTAAAGTTGACAAGAATAGTCTCATCGAAGAGGGGTCATGACGAATCCCGCATTAACGAGATGAAACTCAGAACAAAGTTCTAGAATTTGAGTATGAAATAATCATAGGACTGACTCAAAGGTAACTGACACAAAGGAATTTTTAACTATAGATGCAAATTCTCAACATGAATTTCCTTTGAACATAGGGTGGAACGACCTTAGACTTGACAGCATTGACTTGACGAGGTGGATACCAATACATAATGTGACGATGGACGATGCATTCTTTGAAAAAATAAAAGGAGTGATATGACTCATGAAAGTCGACTGACTCGGAAGAAAGATGAATACCCAATTAACTGAATGAAATGAAGACAAGTGGCATGTTCAAAGGTGTTTACAAACTGCCATCATTGCAAATGAAATATAGTTCCCTTCCCTTACTTTCCCCATCATGATTGATGAGTGCCTCTTCTTAGTTTTTACGAGATCAAAGAGCGTAAAAAATACTCATTGTAGCTTATCTTGAGTAAGTCCATTCTCACATATTTTACAAAACTGAGAAAGGAGGGGTTCATTCCCAAAAGAGGGTCTCTCAGTTTTTATTTTAACGAGTCCATTAAAAGTAAACTTGGTATCGTTCACATTTAGAGAGTCTGAATGAAACGGAAGAAGACTCCAAAAAGTCCGTTTTCATATGATTTAGTCTCCATGGCCCAAAAAAGTATAAAATAATACCTAAAAGAACTCTTCTAGTCGATGAATAGAGTATTCCTTTTTCGTAATTTAGTCAATTCGAACCTAAAAAGGGGTAAACTACTGTCGGAAAGAGGACTCTTCAGGTCCTTTTACAAGTGTGAAGAATACAAGTTAACTCGATGATCTTTTCACATTTTAGGAGTCTGAAAAGAGCTTAAAGAAGACTCTGTTAGGGTTTCTTTTCATGAAAAGGAGTTTATCAATCCTGAAAAAGAAATAAAATTTGACTTAGAAATTTAGTACTAGGTTTAACGAGCACGACTAAGATTTCGAAAGTAGCACTTAGGAGCTTTTTTCATTTTGAGTGAAGATGAAAAAGTCAAAAACAAACTCATACGTAACCAAAATTTTAGTTTTTCCATGCCCTACAAAATTCCAAATGTCCATTAGAATCCAAAAATATTAAAAACTATGCTTTATTAGCTATTTGATGGTAAATATTTAATAAAATAATAAAAATAAAGGAACAAACCCAAAAATAGTTTAATAAAAGCTAGTAAATAGTAAAAAGACTTACCATTTTTACTTTAACCATTTGGGGAGCATTTTAGGGCCATTTTTGTGAATATTTCAGGTGAGTATCCGAAGCCATTCATCCACAGTTTTCAGATTTGTCGGCACCATGTAAATCCTGAACTCTTTTCCAAGCTTTTCACGGTTTCCTTTTTCACTTTTATGCTAGTTTTAGGGTTTTGGGGGAAATTACTCAAAGGTAAAATGAGCCCATCGGGTAACGCACTTATCCCTTTTGGGATAGGCGGTGTCCACGTGACACCATGCATTTTCCTATAGAAAAGTGTGGTGGCACCGCTTTGTCTCCAAGGTAGACATGAGGTGTTGCAACCTACCCTAGAATGCGCTAAATATGGGCTCAAAAAATATGTTTTAAGAATTTCTAATGGTTGATTTCATGTGCTAATACTTCATTTTACACTTTTGGCAGACCATCTTCGGTCAATATGGTCATATGGAAGGAAATGGAACATGAATTGGCTGATATATGAGTTGGGAATGATGTTGGCACTGTAGCTGCTTTGTGTGGGTGCAGGATTCTAAAAATTTTTAACGTACCCAACATGAGGTCACAAAGTATATTTTCATGAAATGGAACCCTGAACAGTAATACTTTGGGGTGGGAGCTCATGTTTTGACATTGGAGGTAGAGGACATCTACTTCCTTATAGGTTTATCACGACGGGGAGCACCTATTTCGCTGGATGGGTCCTCATTGAGGAGAGATCACTACATAGGGTCTCATCGATCATTACTACTTCCCAGGTACCCAAATGTGTGGGAAGAAAATTCCCATCAATATCATCAGAGATCCACCTTTGTGCATAGTAATATTCACAATGCAACACATCTCGGGGATCCAAGGGGCTCACCAAGCTTCACGTGCACATATGATCTATTCCATAGAGGCAATGGAGCCCATGATTTTCAACTGGGTAGAAGCCCTACTTGTCACTCTAAAGGAACAACTAACTAAATGTCGACAAGGAGATTTGAAGCAGTTCAGTTACGATGCTATCTTAGTGTATGTTTTCTTGTAGAGGGTTGCCCATCTGAGGCCACAAGTGGACTTTACTGAGTTGAGGGCACGGGACCCTCGTATGCTGCATTGGGTAGAGATCATGGCCCCCATGGTGGCGGAGGCTCTAGGGTGAAGTATGGGAATGATTTATCCAGGTGGTTAGATGATCAACTCCTCATGATTAAGGAAGTATGTCGGTATCAATTTTCAAGGAAATCCTGATCTAGCCCTACTAGTAGATTCCCAGTGGGGGGACATTGGTAAGTGAGACACTAAGACATTGATTTTTTTATTTTTTATGTTTTATAATTTTTATGTATGTTGACAAGAACTATCTTTCTTATGCGTATGTGGGGCATGCACGACCTTGGGGCTCATCTCCCATTGAAAGGTGAGCGGGGGCCCACTTCGTTCACATAGGGGATGATGAGATGACCAAGCTCGAGGATAACCTTATCCAATTGACACTATATATCCCGGATATCACTATATATGACCTCCCTAGGAGGTATCAGAGACACACTACAGGAGTGTCAGGTCATTTTGGACGCTTTCTACGTAGAGTGGAAAGGGTCTTCATGTGCCATCATGAGCACCACTAGGGTCTCACACTATGTAGACACTGAAAGCTAACCAGCTTCAGTATTTGTTTTATTTTATATATCAGAAATCTAGTGTGCTTTAGTCAAGGTATCGAGGCCATTTTTTGTAAAAACACACTTTATACACACACACACACACACACACACACACACACACACAGAATTATTGGCGGCCTATCTATTTTCAATCATGGAATGATATTTATATGAGTTGTTTTTCTTTTATTGTTTACATCTATTTAGAATGAACCATGTTTTTTACTTATCAAATGTTATGAATGTGCAATGTACCAATCCAACATGTAATTGGCCAATGAATCTGCAACTGTGTTACAAGATATAGGGACATGCTAATAAGTAATAGTTTCAAATGGCCTTTCCAACAAACGTACTCTCCAAAATAGATGAAGAAGTACCGGGTTTTGAATGGCATAGATGTGGTTTAAATGAGAAACCACTAGCTGAGATTCCATGAATACTACCAAACGGTCAATGCCGCGAGAGGCATCTTCGGTTAACAAACCTATCATTGCATGTTACTCAGCAATTTTGTTGGTGGTCAGAGCTATACAAACCACACCTAAACTAACTATGTCATGATCTTGGGAATACAATACCCAGGCGGTTGAAGCAAGGTTCAAGGTGTGGCGGAAAGCACCATCAACAAAACCATATAATGCCATCTAATCTACAAAATCAAAACATGGGATAAACAATATGGACTAGAAATTTAAACCATATTAAATAACAAAACCATACTAAAAGCCAAAAAAATGTACATATATACAAGGCACTAATGCAAAACATGTCTCAAACATAGTACCTTTTCAGGTACAACCTATTGCGAGGTTTCCCGAAAAGTATCCCATCATAATCAACAAGCTCATATGCCCCTTCCTCCAAGACTTTACTCATGATGAAATGACCATACCACATATATTAAAGCTTCCCCTTCCCAAGTTTGTCATGTTTATGATCGCAGGTCAGAACAAATCTCCTTCATTAAAAACTCGAGGTTGAACTGATTTATCGTATTAATCCTTGACCTGTTTTTTATGCGACTCATTAGTTGAGGCATCCTCAAGTCTCATTAAGGTTCAATAGATAAAGGAAACGTTCTTCTTCAGTAGAAGTGTTAGGTAGAAGCTCTACTGCAAGCTTGAGTGATGGAATTTCACACTCAATAGGTAGGACAACTTCCAATCCGTAGACCAACTGAATAGGCGTAAAACCAGTAGTTGTTTTGACTGAAGTTCTGTAAGCCCAAAGTGTGGAAAAAAGAGTTAAGTGCCAATCGTATTTGTGATCTCCAACCATCCTACGAAGCATAGTCTTCAATACCTTGTTAATGGCTTCAACCTTACCATTAGCTTGTGGGTAGTAGGCATTGAGTTTCCATCATGAAAAACCAACTTGGTACTCAATTCAGCCATCATTTGATTATGGAAATGGGATCCATGATCAATCACTGTGGCTTGTGGAACTCCAAATATAGCTATGATGTGATTGAATAAGAAGAGGGTGAAATTCTTACCATCCTCTGCATATGTAGTAATTGCCTCATCCCATTTTGTGAAATAATCCATGACTACGATAATGTAACCATGCCCCCCAGTTGAGGTAGCCTTACAATGCATAAATTCGATCCTCCATTTTTCAAAAGGGCCAACGGCAATGACGGGGTGTAAAGGAGCGGGGTGGGTGCACGTTTTTGGATAGAAAAGCTGACAGGGTGGGCATTTTTTAACCGCCTCGTGACAATATTTGAATATTGAGGGCCAAAAATACCTAGCGCAAATGATTTTATGATTTGTAGCCATCCCAAAAAGATGATTTCCACATGCTTCAGAGTGGCAGTCATCCATGACTTGTCGAGCCTCATCATGAGTAGGACATCGTCGAAGGATAGATTCAATACCACACCGGTATAAAGTGTCACTAAGAATGAGGTAATGCTTAGTGTGGTGACGAATGCATTGGTGATCGTCATAAGATAAATTGGGCTGAAATATTTGGGTTTGGAGATATATGATCAAATATCCATACCACGGGTAGGCCATGCTTATCATGAACAAGAATTCATATGAAAATGAATCATTGGGATCAACTTTCATGATAACACAGGGAAGGTCACACATCAACTCCACGAAGACCAAATACTTCTTGGAAGTGGTATTAACAAATTCAAGATCAAATTCCTATAGGATGATGATCCAATGGGAATATTTCCCCCCTAGTACCTGACGTGTGAGAATATAATACATAGGTTTTTGATCTGCAAGCACAGTAGTGGTGCAAAGTAAGATGTAGTGATAGAAACGTTGTACAACAATGACAGTAGCCAAGGCTAGCTTCTCCACATGTGAATAACGGGTTTTGGAGTCAAGAAGACTCTTACTGAGGTAATATATCACATGTTCTTGGTCGTTAAAATATTCTTGAACTAAAACTATGCCAATGGTAGTAGTAGAGGAAGTAATGTATAACAGAAAATAGTTTGAATAATTTGGGGGGTGCAACACAGGTGAGTGCATTATAGCATGTTTCAAATTATCAAAATCCATTTGAGCCTAATCATCCCACAAAAAGGTAGTGTTATTTTTCAAGAGACGCATGTAACCATGTGTTTTCTCTGCAAAATTGCATACAAAACGACGAAGAAATTTTTCCTTCCCTTGCAAAATTTGGAGTTCAGTAATATTTGTCGAAGGTGGTAAGCCCACAATAGTAGAAATATTTAAGGGATCGATTCGAAATCCATCCCTAGAAACAACAAAACCAAGTAAATGTACATCCTCAACACAAAAAACACACTTCTGTGGACTGAGCCGAATATGATAATGATGGCATTGAAGGAAAATGTGTCTAAGAGTCCCTGAATGGTCTTCCCACTACTGTGAATGAGAAGGTAGTTCATCCAAATATGGTTCCACTATGTGTTTTATATCATGAAAAGTATACAACATAACTTGTTGGAAGGTAGCTCCAGCATTTTTCAAACCAAAAGGTAGCTTTCGATAAGCAAAGGTTTCCCATGGAAAAATAAATGTCTTTTTGTGTTGGTCGGGGGGTAAGATCTCAATCTGATTATAGCTAGAAAATCCATCCATGAAGGAAAAAATGACACTTTTAGCAAAGTTATTGATGATATGATCGATGTGAGGGGTAGGAAATTTGTCCTTTGGACAAGCTTTGTTCAAGTCCCTAAAATCAATACAAACCCTAATAGTTCTCTGCTTCTTGGAAACTGGGACAATATTAGACACCCACTCGGTTAAAGGCATGGGATAAATAAAAATAGCTTTCAAAAGCTTCTCAACTTCAGCTTTAATGGCTGCATCTTTTCTTGGGTGGATTTGGCAAGGTTTTTTCCTAATAGGTCTTGTCGTTGGGTATGTCTTGATATCATGTACGACAATAGATGGATCAATCCCGAGAATTTATTCATAAGTCCAGGAAGAAACATCAGGAAATTCCTTAAAGAGAGCTCGGTACTCTTCAATTTTCGTTGTCGATCAATTATGGCCTTTGTGGATATGCTCAACAACTCCTGGCTTAACCGATATATCGAGAGGATTTGTTTTGGTAGTGTTGCACAAATTCCCTTCAAAATCAACACCTTGCAGTAATACAGGTGCTTGTGGAGACTCGGATATATTGGAACTGATTAGAGAAACAAAATCTAAATCTATATAACATGCATTAGGAAGAAACGGCGATCGATGATGAGAATATTCCCATAAAGATTCATCTAGACTCATGAGCTCCATAATGGACTCATCTAAGGAAAAAGTATGTGAGAGATAATCCAAAGTTGGGGGAGGGGAATCTATCCAATAGGGCATATGGTAAGGATCTGATGCTACTAGATGATGGTCATCTATGTAAGCATCAGAAACAGGTTGAATGGTATCTTACAGGGCTTTGTGCAAACTCAGAGAAGATTTTTCAGCAATCTCTTTTCCTTTTGACATGCCCCCGGTCATGGAGGATATCATGTTTACCGTGGAATTTTCTATAATAGGAGGTGCAGTTCTGGATGGAAAAAATCCCATGAGTGAAGAATCTTTCAACAATAAAACTCCTACATACTAATAAGGAGGAGGTGATTTCCCTAACATAGGAACATTATTTATCGTGGAAGTAGTAATATCTGCTGAGCAATAATCAAGCTGGTCTATGGTCACAATTTTCCCTTGATGTGGGAATTGGAGCATGTGAAACACTGATGATGCAACAATCGTCATATCATACAACCAATTCCTACCTAACAAAAAGTTGTAATCAAGAGAAGCATCGACCACTTCTACCTGTATAGAAACGGTTTTCCCCCCAGCTCGATGGACAATGTTGGTATTAAATTGTGGGGTTAAAAACCACATCCATAGAAACCCTTAAGGTTGGTTGGTGACTTAATAAGATCAGGAGAACCAATGGATTTCCAGCAAGACATAGACAAAATAGAGGTGGAAGCTCCCTCATCCAAAATGGTACGATGGACCTTTCTACCCACCACTCTAGTAGCAATTTGAAAAATGAGCTGATGAGATAGCCTCGGCTTATAAGTCTCCACATTGAACATGATCATAGTGGAATTCTCAGGATCAAAAGCTCCTAGAGCTGACAGCAAATTCTTGCACTGTGTAGGACAGCTTTGGAGTACTTCCAACGTGGACATAGCACAAGGTGATTGAGCTAAATCTTCAACAACATTATAAAATTGGAAGCTTGAGCACTAGGATTGAAAACATTTTTGCAAGTCATACTCTTCGGGGGACGCAAGATCATGTCAAAACTAGTTTTCTCAATAGTGAGAGTACCATTATAAGAAGGTGGAGGAGAAGGGTTTACATGAGAGGTCTTGTCGAAAGAAAAACCCTCATCCTTCTTCTCTGGTGTTTTATCATATGTCTGACTTCTGGTATTCAATGCAACTGTTTCGGCGGACATCATACGAATGTCTTCATTAGATGATGAAGCACCATGTGAAGACATGTGATCAATCATATGTTGCTGGGACGAAAAGGGGTCAATCAATACTGTTAGTGTGGGGTTACTTTTTAAAAATTTACTAGTATCTTCACGATGAGGACAATCCTTCGTGAAATGATCATATCCACACAATAACCAAGGATACTTCACCTTTCGTTTCAGTTTTACATCATTCTCTGAGGTTGATGTTTTGGTGCTCTCCTACTGGTTTCTAGGTTTTTTATTCTTATATTTTCCTTTCTTCTTATTGCCGAGTGACTGTGAGGATTGAATTGTATTCACCTTGGCAGAACCATAGGAGCAGAATAAGTTGTAGTTGAAGCACTATGTGGTTTGGAAGGCTTGGCTGCGGATGAAGGTTGGACTGTACCAACAACAACATCCACAAGAGTCTCTGCAAGTGGCTTAGTAGGGTCAGTGTTGGTATGAGGAGCATTAGGGATCAAATCATACAAATTTTTGAACTGAGAATAGACTAAGTCTAGATATTGTGCCCAGATAATAGCTTTCTCTTTTGTGACAACACCACCCATGGCCACATCTTGAGCAATAGGATTCAACAAGGACTTGGTGAACTTGTCAGCCAAAAGTTGATCTGGAATGGGAGCATTAATTAACCTTTGACGCCTCCTCCACTCATGCATTTGATGTGATATGTGAGTAGAGGTATTTTTTTTAAGCGATGTCAAGAGATATGTACTAGTTTCATACCGAATAGGTAACTGGAAGTGAGTGAGAAACACATTTTCCAAAGAATTGAAATCCACAAATGAATGTTGTGGAAGTTCGATATACCATTTTGTGGTTGTGCCGGTTAATGTTCTCTGGAAGAGTCTCAATTGAATAGAATCACCCATAAAGGAGTTGGATGAACACCACAAATGGAAAGTCATCACATGATTTTTGGGATCTTCTCCTTGCTTACCATCAAATTTTGGAATATCTGACGGAAGTTTGACTGGGATGGTAGGCCAAAATACATCATGTTGAATGGGGTCATTTATCAACTTGGAAAATTCAGAAAAATCCAATGTAGCTAAAAATGGAAGTTGTCGGTTGGGTTGTGGGTAATTATAATATTGATAAGGCAAAGCCACCCCTGTAGGACCAAAGGTCTATTGAGGTTGGTCATAAAACCCACCAAATTGTTGCTAGTTTGGAGCATTTTGACCCATAAAAGGTGGTTGCATCTGGTTAAGTTTGGCTTGAGGTCCGTAAGTAGGTTGATCCCATCGATTGGTAACTCCTCCAGGATAAGGGACATATAAGGGTTTATTGTACTGTGCCCCGCTAAGGTATTGGTTACAAATGTTAGGCTAATACAGAGGGACCCAAGCTGATGTAGGAGGCTACGAAGCAGGGCCAATAGGACCAAAACTAGTATAACCACTAGGCCCAATAGCTGGAGGGGGAGGATGAAAAATATTATGTAGAATAGGTACATAATATCCTTCGGTTGTTTGGGATGTAGGAGGGACAAATTGACTTCCAAAATTTGGCAAACCTATGGGAGGCATAGAAGAACTTCCCATATGTGGATTTGACAAAGGATTCCAGACTAATTGAAGCACTCTCAAAGGAGTGGTAAGCCTAGACACCATAGGTGCAGGTGGAGGATTGGCTAGAACAACACTAGAAGGAATATTCAATGACCTACCTAAAATATCACTGGGTAAAAGGTAGGGAAATGGTCTTCTAGATTTCGGGGTCAACTGCATAGCTGACACATTCACGGTATTAGTGGTACCGAACTAAGAGATAGCTTGACCGAGGGAAGTTTCCCAAAATGGAACATTAGGTCCAAATATAGGAGCCACCATTTCATCAGGTTGAAATTGATTAATCCCAGCTCTAGAAGGAGTTGGAATGATAGAAGAGGCATTTCAAGAGGAGGGATGCTCCACTAATGTTGGTCCTGATAGGTCCTTCAAGGGAGCATTGGAAAGAGGAGATTCAACTACTTCCTCTTCAACTGGAACTCCTTCTAGTTCTAGCATAGAATTACTCCCTGCCTCAGAATTATTCTCCATGTCTCTTTCCATGAGAGGTTGAGTCGGAGGTTTCAAAGGATTTTTCAGTGATAATCCTTGTAACCAACAAGACCTCCTCCATGTGAAATCATCCAATTTATAAAAATCAAACTGATCTCAAAGGTAAAAATATCTATCTAAGCAAGCAAGACAAACCCTACTTAGGCTAAAGCAATAAGCTAAACTTGTGATAAGAGTGGTAAAAAGTTAGGATCCTCACGGGACTGTCAAACCACCACAACGCACGATATACCATGGGGTTGCAACAGTGAAATGTGACAAGGAGGATTGGGATCGTACCCTTGCGTGAACACCCGACTACCTAGACAGCATGTTCGTATTAATCTCACCGAGTCTTGTTCTCAGTGTATTGCGATGATAGGATGGTCAAAGGGCTATGCTCAGATGGTCTCAGAAACCATTAAAGTGTCTCCCTATATACACAAGGTACATGGGATCTCCACTCCGTAGTAGTGTTTTCTAATGCATAATCGTTCGAAATGGGCCTTTCAATATACAACTGAGTACATGAAGTACCTTTCTATATACCTCAAGGGTACGTGAAAGATCCTTCTATATACCAGCGGTACGTGGAAGAACCACACAATCCCCAAGTTTTAATGCAGGAAAATAATGACATCTCCTACGCTTAAAGATGTCGGAACATGTCTCTAACCTATCACACCTTTCTATAAAATTTTAGCCTAAGTCTACCATTCGATTTTATCTTTTGTGATTAGGTGAATGCATGAGGTGAGTACATAAAATTAAAACCATGCATGAATGCTTGTGCAAATATTTTCTTTCACTTTTCGCAAAAATGCCCTACTTAAAAGAGAGGTAAAGGTTCAGTTCCTACTTATCGAAAATGACTGAACCAAAGCAAACAAATACAGAACTATATCTTCAAATCCTATTGCAAACACATCATGACTTCAAAATAAGAAATTTCAAAGGAAAATGACAAGATATATTTTCAAAAGAAAGACTATGATGACTATTCAACACACCATATTCTTCAAAACTTCTTCAAAAATGAAACTAAGATACACACAACACACTTTCTTTTTTGTTTGAGATTAAGAACACATAAGAAGCAATCAGCAAGTAAATACTTGAGAGTCTGCAAGACCAATCAAGTCTCTACCAACTCAACCCTAAGCTTGACCTAGACCTCTCCCTCAATTTTCCAAAATCAACGAGTGAAAACAACCTTAAATCAAACCAATAAAGACTAAAATCAAATCTACTTTCTTTCAATATTATTAAACAAAATTCAGAGATATGGATCTACCCTTCCTTTTTAGAATTCTTCTTCAACCAAAATCAAAACTACAAGAGGCTCATAATCCAACTCAACCTAGTCCTTGGAGATATAACCTAACCAATCCTTAACCAATTCTCAGATTTTGATTCACAAAACAAAAATAACATAAACAAGCCAGAACAAGTTCAGAAATAAAAAATACAAATGCCAAGTTTGAAAAGTGCATGGGGATTGGAACTCTACCTAGCACCACTCGCTAAAGGTGTTGAACAGAATGTTACTAGTCTGGTAATTCCTATTTCCAACTGGAACAGAGTGGCAGTAACGCTCTTGGTCCATTGGATCTATGCGGTGGCACCGCTTGTTTCCTCTATAGAAAGTGCGTTGGTCGCTCTTGGTACGCAACCTAGGTGTGGTGGCGCTTGCAAGTTCCAAGACAAGACACAGGGAGAAAATGACAATGTTAGATTTAAATTCACTGGAATCAAATGATAGTAAACAACCAATAAATAAAGCATATGTGGCATATCTAGACAGATCTAAGCTGATCTGAACAATTTCAAACCAAATCTAACTAACAACTAGTAGATCCTATCAACAAAGAAATTGAAACTTGAAGCAAAGGCAAGAACTGAGAACTAAGAATGAGCAAAAGTTCTAAACACTGCTCTCCATTATGTTCTCCATATTTGTTATTGGAAATTCTCACCTTTCATGGACAGAAGTTGTTTCCCTAGCCTGAAGTCCTTACAGCTATAACAAATGAGTTACAACAATGAGAAGCACTTTCCCTAAGATTTATAGATGCTTGGAATGGACCTTTCACCTGTCACACAGTGTAATGTACCAATATTCTAGAATGTTGGATCTCCACACATTCACCTGCAAAAAGGACACCACAAAAGCATACAAGATTAAAAGTACCAAGTACGATCTATAATCCTATATTGCTGACTAAGGGATTCAATAATGAAACAAGTGATAAATACACAATATATTTCATGGGAAAGGAACTTTCATTGCATTAATATAATAAGAGAGAGAAGTTGCAACCAAGAGCCTTAGTGTTGAGAGATCTCTTCTCAAGCTAGATCTTTCCTCTAGAGCTTCAACTTGTCCACCTAGTGCCCACTCTCCTTGGCTAGATTTGGCTAGAATTTTGGTGATGTAGCATAATCTTCCTCCCTTTACTGATGGGGGATGAGCCAAGATTTATAGCCATAGGAGGATAGGGATAGTTGAGATAATTGTGGATGAGGTGGAGGGGAGATCCTACAAGGAGGGATCTCAAGTCCAGGTGGTCCAAGAATCTAGGGATGAGGTTGCCATGAAGCTAATGTTTGAGAAGCTGTGTGAATCTTCTCTTTTTAGCTTTAAAACTCGAGCACCTCTCTTTGTCAATTAAGACAAACCGTTACCTATAGTGCACCGCTCATTGTACAAAGGAAGATGGCAGTGGCACCGCTTTTTGTGCATGGAAAACAAGCGCTATGCATTGGGGTAACGCTCTTTGTCCACGAGGAAAATGTGGGGGTGGAAAAAAGCATGAAAACAATGATCCAGGTCCAAATTCAACTTCATAACTTGGGTATTGAAGGCAAGTTCTGATATTTGGATCTCAGTATATGATGATGACGAGAAATATGTATAACACACACTCTTCATACCTTTGGAATATAAGGGCACAAGTGAGTAAGGTAATATTCCTTACGAATATTACAAGGGAACTTATGCTTACGTCTTATTCATATAGGTTTCTTAACAATATCAATACCCCCAGCATGACTCTTATTGGATGGTTTTTTTCCCCCTACATGACTCACGTTAACTAGTTGTTTTCCCCTAGCATGACTTGTAGTGGTTGGTTACATGTCTCCAGTATGACTTGCAATGACTAGCGATTTATCTCCAATATGACTTGTAGAGACTAGTGGCTTGTCTCCAATATCACATATGCAGCGACTAGTGAATTCCCCTAACATGATTTGCATTTCCTGGAGAACTTCCCGCATCATGACTCACAATGGTTTATGGCATGCCCCCTTGTATTTGTATCTTTATCTTATTCTTCATCTTTATATTTCTTTTAGACATATGGTTACTAGAGCTAGACTTTCACTAGATGAGGTAGAAGGAGGAAAACAATATTTCAATGTAAAAGAAGATAAAGGGTTTTGATGAGATTGACATACAAGGTTTGTTTTAGAAGCATCATGAGAATACAAGACATTCATATTGGAAAACAACCAAATCAGAAGCCCCACATTGAATCCATGAAACTAGGAATATTCAAGGTATACATCAAGGGAACACCAATGTTATAAAAGAAAGGAAAATCACAAGGATCTCGTTGCATAAGAGTCTCTTTGTTGGTCTCCTTAGGAACTTTATCCATATATTCTGATTTAAACAAAAAATAAATCTTTAAGGCCTTCAAAAGGGTTGAAAAGTTACAATAAGTACACACCTATAAAAGAATTTGTAATATATATCCAAGCAAATGCCTCTCCCAAAGATAACCCTGCGGTCCTCAACTCCCTATAGTGAAATCAATGAATATATGAAAGGGACCTTATAAAGGTCATCCTAGAATGATTAAGGCCCAAATGAAACTAGTGAAGATGTGAGAGACACTTACAATAACCTCTTGCACCACAATATTCCAAGGTGCAAATTACCTCATGAATATGGGCACCCTCCAAGGGAGCAAAGGCAGATGATTATGTGATTTCCTTAGGTACCACAAGCACTCACCACTTGTAATAACTCAAGTCAAACCTAGGACAAACAACTAAGTTTACCACTTTGCATTTGATAGTTGGGTGGAGTATTCATGGGTCAGGTATCTACAAATGTGAAGGGAACATAGAAACTAGTCCTAGAATTGAAACTTCAATGAGAAGTGGTGTCACCCTAAAAACTTGCCACTCCATTTAAAGTCCCCAAACTCGCATAACCCACAAAACAAACAA
Organism: Pseudotsuga menziesii; assembly: GCA_001517045.1. NCBI lineage: Eukaryota > Viridiplantae > Streptophyta > Pinopsida > Pinales > Pinaceae > Pseudotsuga > Pseudotsuga menziesii. The sequence continues at coordinate 496,852 of LPNX010730326.1, read as the reverse complement.
ATGAGGGGATAATCTCCCACCTCCTTTCTCATCTTTACCTCATTCTTGATGCACATGTTAGGCATGCTTTCCAAACAAATGCCTTCTAATACTAATGGATTTTCACACTCAATTAGTGAGAATCTAGTTTTATTTAATGGCCTTGGAGAATTGAATCTACAAACCTACAACCAAGGCCCTAAATCCTAGACTAATGTTAGTTTCTAGAAATTGAACCTAATTCTTTTTAAATAGAAATTCTTTAATGAACCAAACATTTAATCATGAAACAAGAAGTGAAAAGAAGATGTCCAAGAGATACAATATAATTGGAACCAATAAGAACATTCAAACAACTTTTATCATTCCTTTTCTTTTTTGAAATAAGTATATATTAATTTCCAATATTAGCATGATTCTAAAGTATCATAACATGATGTCAAAGGCGTATACCCTTAACTATATCGCCGTCTCACTCAATCTCAACCATAGATTCCAAATCAAAGTCCTCATCATGCCCATATTTAGTTTCTCCATATGTGTCCTCATTTTCCCTCATGTCACTCTTCTAAAGTTTAGTCATGTGGATCTTTTCGACTAAGTTTCGCCAATTTTATTTAGTCATGTGTCCTTGATTAAAATTTCCATGGCTCTCTATTTATTATGTTTTCTCCATCAACATTTCAAAAAAAAATCCCCCAACCTAGGCTTATCCAATTTTCCATAATATTTTATAATAAAAAATAGGAACCTCTCCCAATTGCTAAAAGGCCGCTCATGTCTTCCCATAAACATTTTGCCCAATAAACAAGTTGACTTTACTACTTGGCTCTATTGTTCCTCAATCACCTTCAAAATTGTACAATGACTCCCATTATATGAAAAGACTTTTGGATAAATAATAAACAAGTTGACTTTACAGCTTGGCTCTATTGTGCCTCAATCACTTTTCCCAATATATATGGAAAGACATTTTGATAAATACATTTTGTTGGTTCTGATCTAAAGGTAATTAATAAACCTTTTGGATAGAGAGAAAGGAACATTTAACTAATTATACTTTATAATGACATTAAGTAAAAAAGAGAGCCTTTACCATAAAGGTTCCCATTACAACAAAGAGCCATCTTTAGTTAGTATCACATACCTATAAAGTCTTGCCAAAAGAAACTTCGACTTCGAAATTGTCATCATCATTGAAACAACACAAAAAGGTGCTTATGCTTACGGCTAGGTTACATATACGGAGGTTTGATATATTAAAGGAAAAGGCATCGAATATCATTTTTCCCTGTAGAGAAAACAGGTCAAAAATGAAAACTGTGATTGTAATTACCGAGGCTAGCAGCTTATGTAAAGGTTTGAATCCGCATATATAAATATATTTTGAGTGGCCAAAGATTTTAGGCGACTATTATTATTCAGTTGTTCAAACTCTATTCGCAGGAACAGGAACAGGAACAGGAACAGGAACAGGAACAGGAACAGGATGGTTCCATTCCAGTCATAGCTTGATACTTCATGGTTATCACCGTATACGATCGATACATGGAGATCATTTAGCATACCAATGAAAAGAAAAAATTAAAACACACCCGAGTCTATATGGGAAACCTCCACGTGTCAAGATCAATGTTATTCGAATTATTTGAGGGTAAGGTAAGGCTTATCTTTGGTTAAATATGCACAGGATTGAATTATATGTATTGTGTGGAATTTGCACCATGGAGCTTGGCACAATTAAACGAAACATGAAACAACACCCAGTTCGAAGCCCTCGGCTAGCAGTTTCACATTGCAATAAATGGAACATCGTATGTAGAGGAGTAATCACAAGAGGGATCAATTCGTTTTGCATTGCATACTATGTTAGAATGGAAGTTTAAACAACACAACACATAGATTAGACGAAATAAACAAAGAATAATGACAAACACATAATAATGAACATGGAGATTTAATATGGTAAAACTCTCTAGAGAGAAACATCCACAAAGCAAGTGTATCGGTGGTCTTCTTGTTATTCAAATATGGAGATTACAATCTTGTTTGCAGCAACATATAGCTATTCTTCTCTTCTGGATTCACATCAACTCTTCAATATCATATGTTGCCTCTATGGGCTTACACATAGTCATATACAATTGTCCATTCTAATTTTTGTTGCATTAAAGAAACAAAAAACTGGATAATGCTAAATCCATAAACCAGGAAAAAATCACCTCTTGCTAAACTCAAAAAATGCCAACTCCTATCTTTTTGGGAAATTGGTTGTCATCATTATCTACATACCACCACTGCTCAATAATAATGTTGAATACATGAAGGTTGCATGGTCTTAATATGTTTTGAAAGGATGCCATGGCCCATGCCCGTTAAGAATATAGAGATTCAACATAGAAGCCTAGGTGTCGTCTTTAGCACATAAGCCCAGTTTCGGTCATAGGTATTGGGTATGAATTTTCTTGGAGTTTAATTAGCACAACCACTTAATTTGTGGTTGGTGAACATGGATAGATCACAAGTTAAATGCCACTAACAAGTTATGTGTTACTTGTTTCTCCATGCATAATTGTAATCAAATCAACTCTGCCACCAATTCCTTGTTATCCATGCATAAGCTACAAGTTATTCATGTATCACATTTATTTTTATATTTTTTTTAATTATTTATTTTGAATTTGGACACTATTATAAAATCAATCTAGAAAGTACACTTGTTTCATCCTAGTGCAATCTAGGAAAAGCATAAGGACTAATCCACCCTAAATTCTAAAATATAAACATTATCCCTATAATTACATGCAAACACACATTGCTATGACTGAGCAATGACAACAACGAGGTTCATGCACTCATTCCCACAAGAAATGTCCAAGCAGGAGGAACCATTGGCAAATAGTCAAAATTATAGCCAATGGGCGAAATTCTAGGACAGAACGCCTATACAAAAATCCCTGAGCTTATCCAGATTGTTGATTCCCTCTATCCAATGGGCAAGGAGCAGAGTCAACAGTTGAATCTCCTCCATGTCCTTTGGATGGAAGGAATCGGCAATCAATATAAGGATGGCCCACAAAAGGGTGGTCTATCCGTTGTTGAGCAGAGTGATATTCAACAGATACACGGGAGAATGGTAGTGATAGAATTCGGATAGCTAGCAACCAGATGACCATCCGATTAGATGTACAAGGCAATGGGGTAAAGCACAAACAAAAAAAAGCATCTTATAAGGTAGGAATACATTGGAATCCAAGGATATCATGCATAAAATGATCGACATTTTAAAATATTGCCCATCACGCAAAAGCTTGGAACTCGAACGCATAAATCGACCACATATGGAAAGCATGTACATGTAGTTCATAAGCATTCATTCATTTTTTTGATAGAGGTACGATGATCCGGATTTATGCAGGAATGCAACATAATACACAAATAACCATAGAAACAAATATGCAGCGGAAATAACACTTCATTTCAGTAATCAAAGAACTGAAACTTGTTTACATACAGAATGGAAATAAACTAGCTAGAGTGTTGGTAGCTTATCTCTGAGAAGAGATGTGGCGGCTACATGCCTCTGAACTTTGTGTTACAATGACGCTCAAAGGCCTATATATTATTGAGAAACAATGGAAACCCTACACATTCAAAAACCTAACCTTGGGAGGTGAAACGCTAGAATGTGGGCCCCGTTGGGTAACTTGGTACATCAATTTCCTGGGGTCGTAACTTTGGCATACTACCTCTGTTTGACACGCATGATACATCATTAGAAATATCTATTCAAAGAATACATCCATAAACAACAAATATTGAGTCTAAAACAGACTCATGTTTCCCCAACCATTCGATGCCGAAAAAACGTCATTTAGGGCCTCAAAACGGCTCCGGAAGTTTAGGACCCGAAAACTGCCAAAAATAGTAAATTTTGCTACAATGAAGGAAACTAGAAAACTGAAAGAAACAATGGTGGGTATCCAAGTGGAATAGGTGGGTGGCCACCAATATCCTCCTGGATCATACGAGAACACGAGATGTCATGAAGAATGTTAGCAAAAAATAATCCATCGCATGTTGTTGTTAAAGAATGTAATCTCATTGGTCAAATGCAACATTAATTAGTTGGTTAGTTGAGTAGTTGATTTGGTCACCTTACCTAGAATTAGTGACCCATAGTATTTTCTAACCCATGGTATTGACCCATGATATTGTCGTGATGTAATCCTATAATTACTTGAGTCTAATAATGAGAAGGAAAACAATATGCCCACTGGTGTTCCATCATTATTTTTTGCTTCATCTCTTTGTTTGTTAAACTTTAACATGGTATCAGAGCATATGGCCTAATGCATTTCTTTTGTCTTGGGTAAGCCTTTTCACATAGTGGAAAGCACACACACACGGAGGTTGTGATTGAAGCTAGAACACATCGAGGAATCATGTGTATTTTTACTTTTTTTTTTTTTTCTCTTGGACTGCCAACACACCCTTTGTTCAGACAAAGTGTGGTGCCAATGCACTTTCTGTTCAAACAAAGTGTGGTACCAACGCACTATTCATTTAGCCAAAGTGCGACAATCCGGGGAAACTTACACCAAAGTTTGTTGTCGCACTCTTCTAATGCCCTATGTTAACTATATAAGGTATGTTGTCTATTATAAACAATTCAAAAAAATGGGGAGTACCTAGTTAGTCATACTAGCATGGCTACTACCAGCACAAGCAATTTGAAGCAGATCTCTAGACCCATACTGACTGGTACCAACTATGAGTTTTTGTCTATCAAGATGAATAAGTTTCTCCATCTCAACAAATGTTGGGATATCGTTGAAACTGAGTTCAAAGAGCCTGACATAAATGCTCTGGCCATAATGAATAATTCCCAAAAGAATACCTTAGAAGCTCGTCGAGATTGAAATCTCACAGCCAAATGGCTGATCCAAAGTTGCATTGAGGAGTCCATTTTTCTGCAAATCTCAAGAGCTACCGGCACACATCAAGCTTGGAATCTACTCGCATCTACCTACAAAGGAACAGACCGAGTAAAAATGGTAATATTGCAAACCCTTCGACTTCAGTTTGAAAGTTTGAAAATTAATGAAACAAAAACTGTAGATCAGTTTATGACTAGGGTTTTGGGCATTGTAACCTAATTTCAAAACTATGGCGAACCTCTAGAACATAAGGTAGTTGGTCAAAATATTATAAGGTGTCTCACCAAGAAATTGTCTATGTTAGTGACTTCCATAGAAGAAGCAAAAGATTTGTCTCAGTTCACCCTAGAAGAGTTGACTTAGGATCCCTTCTATCTCATGAACCTCGACTCAATCAAGAATAAAAATTGTTGACCAATGCTTTCAACACCCAAGCTTCCCTCAGTAGAGGTTGAGGCAGAGGAGGACGAGGTAGCGGAAGAAGAGGTTGAGGGTCTCCTCATACAGAGGATAGAACCAGTCATGAACAATAAAATCACTTAGAGCACTCTCACAACTCTCAAGGTCATAGGGGGAGAGGCAAGATATGGACCAATAAGTCCAATATTTAATGTAACTATTGCAAGAAGTATGGCCACTATGAATGAGATTGCAGAAAGAAGAAAGCATACTAGAACAGTGGCAAAGCCAATGTCTCTAAAGAAGAAGAAGGCTCGTTAGAGGTTATGTTCCTATCCTATCAAGCAACTGAAGAACACTGCAGCTGCGATTTATGGCTACTAGATAGTGCTTGCAACAATCACATGACAGGTAGCAAATCACTTTTCTCCTTTTTGGATTCCTCTATGGTCATGAATATCAAGTTAGGATATGACTTTCTGGTTCTAGGAAAAGGAAAAGGTATTATTCATGTATTTACAAAGAAAAATGAAAAGAAGAACTCTATATAGACCATCCACCTAGATATACTGTCAAAGGTCATGAACACAAAGTGTTTAAGCTGAAAAAGGCCTTGTATGGTCTAAAACAAGATCCACAAGGTTGGTACAGTGGGATTGACTCCTATCTCATCAACAATGGATTTAGTAGAAGCACTATTGAACCCACTATGTCTGTCAAAACAAAGCAAGGTAAAATGTTGATTGTATGTCTTTATGTTGATGACATCATTTACACTGGTAATTTAATGCTTGAAGAATTCAGGACAGTCATGAAAAAAGGAATTTGAAATTACTGATCTAGGACTAATGAAGTACTTCCTTGTCCTGGAAGTTACTCAAAATGATCAAGGTATTTTTATTTTTCAGCATAAGTATGCTACTGATATTTTGCAGAGATTCGGAATGGATAAATTTAAACCAACAGAAACCCCCATTACTCTAGGAACCAAGTTAACAAAAAATGATGGTGGACCAATAGTAAATTCTACACTCTATAAAAGAATGGTAGGCAGTTTAATGTATTTGACTGCAACTAGACCTGATTTGATGTATGTTATCAGTTGTATTTCCATATTTATGGAGTCTCCCACAGACTCTCACTTGAAAGTTGGAAAAAAAAATTATGAGATATGTTGCAGGCACACTTGGATATGGCCTCTGGTGCACTTATACACCAGACAATACTCTCACAGGGTACACTTATAGTGATTTTGGAAGAAGTATTGATGATAGGAAAAACACATTTGGTTATGCTTTCCATTTGGGTACAAATATGATCTCTTAGGCATCTCAGAAACAACTCATTGTCAGCATGTCTTCTGCAAAAGTAGAGTATGTAGAAGCCACCACAACATCTTGCCATGCAGTTTGGCTAAGAAGACTTTTAAAGGATATGGGACACATTGAAAAGGATCCAACTTCTATTTTTTGTGATAATAGATCTACAATACAGTTGTCCAAACATAATGTATTTCATAGAAAAAGCAAACACATTGATACTCACTATCATTTCATTCATGAGTTAGTCAATGATGGACAAATGTCTTTACAGTTTTGTGGCTCCAAGGAGTAGTTGGATGACATGTTCACCCAACCATTGAGAAAAATTGCATTTGAATATCATAGAGAACACTTAGGCATTGACACTACCGAAGATGCTCTACTAATTGAGATTAAGGGGGTGTGTTAAAGAATGTAATCTCACTGGTCAAATGCAACATTAATTAGTTGGTTAGTTTAGCAGTTGATTTGGTCACCTTACCTAGAATTAGTGACCCATAGTATTTGCTAACACATGGTATTAACCCATGGTATTGTTGTGATGTAATCCTATAAATACTTGATTCTAATAATGAGAAGGCAATCAATATTCCCATTGATGTTCCATCATTATTGTCTGCTTCATTTCTTCGTTTGTTAAACTTTAACAGTTGTGAGGTTTTCGCATTGGTGATGCATCTTGATGCTGAAAAGTTGATGATGTCCCAATGTATTACTTTGCTTGGAAATTCAATAGCTATGTGGCAAACTAACATATTTTGATATCTTGGGCTGTAAAGTATGACTAAACGTTGATGGTAATAGATGTTTACGACAACATCAAAATGGCACCGAGCTCAAATTATTACTTTAAAAAGATCCTGATATAACTATAAGGAGCCGAGCTTCAAATTTTTTTATATAGAATGTATGATGTAACAAATGCTAAGAATATAATTGAAAAGATTTTATTAAATGACAACTAAACTAATGTGTTTATGGGAGGTTTCTCATTACGGATGTTTACAGGAAGCTTCTCATAACAAGAATAACCGGCAATGGTTTACTCATGTAACTAATTTCATGAAGTATATAGTGCATGGTTGGGATACACAATGTAGAGAGTTGTTTGTGAGGTTGAGACCATCTTTTAATCTCTCCTTCTTCATTAATGAGCTTCAATACTTTGCCTATGTGGATGTTTCCCATTTAGGGTTTTACCACATGAAATGTTGGTGTTATGAATGTTATTGTTGATGTGTAATTGGCTAATGTGTCTATGAAATTTTAACAAGTGGTGTCAAAGCCATGTTAGGTAAACGAAATACCAATATTTATAACTGAATTTGGATCGTGGAGAGTGCACTTGTGTGAAGGAAGAAGTGTCTAGTTGTTGACTGGAAACATTTCCATGTGAAGAGAAGTCTGCTTGGGCCGCCTGAAGAGGATAGTCTAGCTATTGGGGTCACTTTTCGCTACTTTTGCCAGGATCGTTGAAATTTGGAACTCTGTCTGCCCACCAAGAAGATTCTCGTAGCTACCTCTACCCACCGAGAAGAGGAGAGCTTGCTGCTGGTGAAGAACTACTACGTGCATCCTGGAAGAATCTGCATGTGGAAGAATCACGTGGAGAGTAGTAACTGTCTTCCCATAGTGGATATTGCTGCTGTGGAGAGAGTCTGTGTTTCTGCTAGCATTTTTTTTGTTGCTGGGAGAATCGTTTTATGTTGGCGTTTTTCTACTGCTAGGAGAAGCCATTTCTTTGATTCTACATAGGGAGTCCCATCGTGGAGGTTGCTGTNNNNTATATAAATTCAAGTGGAATTACAGTCTGGAGAATATAGTACTGTTTATTTGGGCTGAGAGAGAATAAAGCGCTGCTTATTTTTGGGGGTGTTGTTTATTTTGGGCTGAATTTTTTTTTATAAATATTTTAACAATGTCTAGCACAAAGTTTGAGATTGAAAATTTTAATGGTAAAAACAATTTTGAACTTTGGAAATTAAAGATGTGGGATTTATAAGTTTAGCAGGGGTTACAGAGAGATTTAGATGGGAAAAGAAAGAAACCTCTCACTGTGACAGATGATGAATGGGAGGATCTAGATGCCAAAGCGCTAAGCACAATACGTTTATGTCTTGTATATGATGTGTTGTTCAACATTATTGGAGAAACATTAGCATCAATCCCGTGAAACAAATTAGAAAGTCTATATATGACCAAATCAGTGACAAATAGAATTTACTTGAAGCGACAACTATATAGTATGAGAATGAAAGAAGGTACGAATATTGCAGATCATTTAAATGTTTTTAACACTTTTATTTGCCAATTGAGTAGTATGGATGTTAAAATTGATGATGAATATAAAGCAGTGAATATTTCATGTACTTTACCTGAGTCTTGGGGTCAAGTAGTTTCTTCCATTAGCCTTAGTGCAACTGATACTTTAGAATTCGACAATGTGGTTGGAGCATTATTGTCTGAGGAATTAAGGAATAAAACCAATCTTGAAACCTCTTCGCCAAAAGCTTTGGTTGTTAGAGGTTGATCCAAGAAGAAAGGAGAAAATTCAAGAGATACTTCCAGGTCTAAATTAAAGGGCATAAAGAGAAAATTAAAATGTTGGTATTGTAACAAAATTGGTCATCTCAAGGATTGTTGGAAGAGACAAGAATCCAAGAATGATGACTCCAAGTCAGAGGAAAATTCAGTTAAGTCTTTTGATTTAGGTAGGATTGATGAGGTCTTGTATGTTTGTAATATTTCTGAATATAACGAGGAATGGCTATTAGATTCTGGTGCTTCACACAATATCTGTCCTCATAAAGATTGGTTATCTTCCTATCAAATAGTTATGGATGGAATAGTTCTTTTAGGAGACAATCATTCATGTAAAATTGTTGGGGTTGGAAGTATTAAAATTAAAATGTTTGATGGAGTAATAAGAACACTTACAAATGTTAGACATGTACCTAAGTTAAAGAAAAAATGAATTTATTTGGGATTATTGGATTCTTGTGGTCATAAATTTACAGGCTTTGATGGAACTCTAAAAGTTTCCAAGGGTGCTTTAGTGGTCATGAAGGCACATATGATATGAAACCTTTACAAACTGATTGGAAGGACGCAAGTTAATGGTATTGCATTAGTATCTGAAGAACTGTGAGGACCCACTCAGCTATGGCATCAATGTCTTGGTCATATGAGTGAAAAAGGACTTTAGGTATTAATGAATCGTAAATTGCTTCCAATCTTGAAAGCTATGAATTTTATGTTTTGTAAACATTGTATATATGGAAAGCAGTGTAGACAAAAGTTTAAAACACATAGTCATGTAAGTAAATGTGTTCTTGACTCCGTTCATTCTGATTTGTGGGGTCTGTCTCCTACCATTTCATATGGGGCAACAAAATATTATGTATTATTTGTAGATGAATTTTCTAGAAAGGTTTGGGTCCATGTCCTAAAAATAAAAGTAGATGTGTTTAATACGTTTAAACAATTTTGAGTAATGGTAGAAAAAATAACTAGCAGGACAATCAAGTGTTTAAAAATGGATAATGGAGGTGAATTTACTTCTTTAGAGTTTGAAAAATATTGCAAATATGAAGGGGTCGTAAGACACAAAACTAATGTATACACTCCTCAGCAAAATGGCGTTGCAAAACGCACGAACATGAATTCTAGAAAGATCAAGGAGCATGCTCAGTAATGCTAATTTGGGGCAAGAGTTGTGGGAAGAAGCAGCTTCTGCTGCTTGTTATCTAATAAATCGATCACCTTCCATGGAAATAGATTGTAAAATTCTAGAAGAGGTGTGGACTGGTCACTCGTGTGATTATTCGAATTTGAAAATCTTTGGTTGTGAAGCTTATGCACTTGCTCCTAAAAATGAGCATTCTAAGTTAGACCCTAGAACAAATAAGTGAATCTTTGTTGGTTATAATGATGTAATCAAAGGATATATATTATGAGATCCTATTGCCCACAAAATTGTAATTAGGAGAGATGTAATTTTTTATAAATCTTCTCTGATTAAATCCGAAAGTGTAAGAGTTGATGTGGAACAGGAACAAGTAGTATCAAAACAACTAATTCAATTGGAGAACCAATCTTCTAATGACTCAAAGAAACAAGGAGAAGTTTCTAGTGAGAGAGAAGTCATAGAAGATGAATAAATTCAAGAAGTGGTGGAAATCTCACAACCTACACCAAGAAGATCATTAAGGGAGAGAAATCCTCCTAAGAGGTATATTGATTTTGTTTCGTACGTTTTATTTCCTGATGATGGAGAACCTTCTTGTTTTCAGGAATCCATTGATTGTATTGACAATGCTAAGTGGAAGGTGGCAATGAAAGAAGAAATAGATTATTTGGAGAAAAACAAGACATGGGAATTGGTTAAACTCCCCAAAGATAGAAAAATGGTTGGATGTAAATGGGTCTTCAAATTGAAGAAAGGAGTTGATGGTAAGGTTGAAAGATACAAAGCCAGATTGGTCACAAAAGGGTACTCTCAGATGGAAGGTATAGACTACCATGATATTTGTTCACCGTTTGGAAAGCTTGTATCTATTTGTATTGTGTTCACATTAGTTGCATTACTTGATTTGGAGTGATAGAAACTAGATGTTAAAACAACTTTCGTACATGGATATTTAGATGAGGAGATTTATATGGAGCAACAAGAAGGTTTTGTACAACATCAGAACGGTAGATTAGTTTTCAAGCTCAAGAAATCATTATATGGCCTGAAACAGTCGCCCAAGCAATGATACACGAAGTTTGATTCTTTCATGGTGAGCCAAGGTTATATTAGAAGTGAGTATGATGGACGAGATTAATAGGTTGAATTCCAAGATGGATAGGAATTTTGATATGAAGGATCTTGGAGCTGCAAAACAAATCTTGGGTATTGAGATACACAGAGACAGAAAAAATGGTAAGCTCAGTTTTTCACAAGAGAAGTATGTTGAGAAAATACTTGAAAGATTCGAAATGAATAAGGAAAAGCCTGTGAATGTTCCTTTGGCTTCCAATTTTAAACTTTCTTCAAGTTTATGTCCCTGTAGTGTTGAAGAAAATGATTATATGTCTCATGTACCATATGCCAATACCATAGGATGTTTGATGTATACAATGGTGTGTACTAGACCTGATATTTCACATGCAGCAGGTGTTGTTAGTAAGTACATGGAAAATCCAGGAAAAGAACATTGGAATGTAGTGAAATGGGTGCTTTGGTACTTAAGAGGCACAAGAGACTATTGAATCACGTTCAATAGTAACAATGGTTATGTATGCGTTTTATTGATTCAGATTTTGCAGGTGATTTGGAGAAGAGAAGGTCTACTTCAGGTTATGTCTTTACACTTGCAGGTGGAGCTATAAGTTAGATGTCAAATCTTCAAGAAACAGTTGATTTATCCACTACAGATGTTGAATACATTGTTTCCTCACATGCTTGCAAAGAGGCAATTTTCTTGAGAGGTCTACTGAGAGAAATTGGAAGGTTGTAGAAAAGTGTGCCTGTCTTTTGTTACAGTCAGAGTGTTATTCATTTTGCTACAAATATTTTTTATCATAGTAAGACTAAACATATTGATGTAAAATATCATTTTGTAAGACAAGCCATTAGTGAAGGTGGAATAAATATGAAAAAGGTCCATACTAAAGAAAATTGTGCAGATATGTTCACAAAACTAGTATTGTTAGAGAATTCACGTTGGTGTGTAGCTTCTCTTGGTTTGAAAAGAAGGTGATAAATAGTATTGGGAAGAGTATTTGTAAATTTTGTTGTTAAGTTGGAGATTGTTAAATGACAACTAAACTAATGTGTTTATGGGAGGTTTCTGTAATTTCCTCTTCTGCTTAGGCATTGAGGACCAACCCGCTAACCTACATGATTCCCATAGGTTCGAGCGGGCACTAACAGTCAAGGAATAAAATATGGACTGATGCCATATAGGAAGATCTAGGGCATCAATATTATATCATAATTAGATAGACCGGGGCCACCAGAGCCAAAGGCCACCTGCATGCATGACATCCCAGTACTATTTCATGATGCATGCACCCGATTGAGTCTCCATGCACCTGCATGCAAGTCAACTACAAATTAGAAGTTAAAGTGACCTAATTAGATCAAAGGTTATGTTATTAGCAGTTGAAATTTATAAAAGAAAGGTAAAGTGAATGGAGAAACACACTTATGATTATTATTGATTTGGATCTTTTGAGTAGAAGCACAGCATGCGGCCACAGCAGTTGGGTTAGAAGACGTCGTCTTCAGCTAACGAGGGTTCGGCAGTGAAATATCTGCGCTAGTCTCCTTCAGGGTAGGCCATCCAGGTCCACCATCAGCTCTTCATCTTATTTATCCATATACATCTATCTGACACCCATTAGAAGATTGTTTGCAGGGACACGTGTGCAGTTGGGGGGGGTTTAGTTGGAAAACCACAAAGCATTCGTTGGGTATCTAGATATCCATTTATCTTATGAATACTGGCACCAGTCTCATTAGCAGGATCATCCTTCAGTACCAAGTGATCATCACCTTCCAGTTTGCTCATCCGAAGCAGTTCTCATCAGTTTTGTGTAGCTAGGGGCATGAGTAGCTAAACCAATAAACCAATTCGCTAGCCTACTTAGAGAGCTTAGAACCTCTTCATGCTCCAGTAAATCTATTCAGAATGGGAAGACCTTAATTCCTGCAAATCTTCACCTTCATCAGACAACTCCTTCACCAAAAACGTCACCTTTAGCTTATTTAGGGGTTCGTGCTACTGGGCGGTAACAGCGGAGGAAAGGAGAACCAATTCTTCACCAGATTAGTTCTCGATGCATGCATATTATCTCTAGAGCATTATCAGTTGGGTTATCAATGGTAAGCGTTGATTTTTTCTCCGTAAATCTCTTCCCTGGTTAGCTATAAAATAGGGCCATTTTCCCGGCACTTTGCATGCGAGTTTATTTCAGTATTATTGTAAATATGGAGGCTTTAAGTAAGCTCTACAATAGAAAATAGTATAATGTCCATATTTGGGATATTACAGTGGTATCGGAGCTAGGTTCCTTGCTAGGTATGGGCATGCAAAAGTTATAAATGAATTCAGAAGATCCATACAACATTACTTACCGAAGACAGAGGGGTAGAGACAGTAATAGAGGAGAAGAGGAGTTAGAGGACAGAGAGTATCAGTTTGGAAAGGGAAAAGAAACAATGGTTGAGAATGATAAAATAGATTTCAATAGTCTCATGTCAGCCATAAAAGAAATCACTACTGGGAAAAAATAAATGATGAGCACCTTCAGGAAAATGACAGAGAAAAATGGGCCCACCCCACACAGTCCCTTGTTTCCCAATAGTGATAGGGTATCCATCAGTAGTAGTAGAGAGCACTTACATACCAACATGCACAGCTATCCCCATATATACAACAAACCTTCCCGACCTACCATGCCTCAATTCTTGGATAGTCCAGCTGCAATGCCTCTAGCACAAGCAAAACCAAAAGAATCCATGGCTGCCTATATTAGGGAGTTTAGAGCCTTAGGAGATGACTTCCATTCATCCATGACCTTCGCTAACTTTTGCCACTTTAAAAGTAAGAACAAACCTAGAGCTTACAATAGGCCATTCACCCAGAACTATGATTTATAGCACACCGTTTGGAAACTGACTATCCCTACCTTTGAGGGTACCCGAGGTGGCCCAGGCTGGAATTGGGTGTAGAAGTTGGATACATACTCCCATCTCAACCCCATGATTGAGACAGATGCCATTAAATTGGCTACCTTGAATTTGTATGGAGAAGCACATGAGTGGTAGTACCATGGGTTAGTGACAATGGGTCACAATACCATCACATAGTACCCAGATTTTACACAAAGGCTCATTGAGCGGTTTGATCGGAAGGACCCTGAGGTACACTTTCGAGAGCTGGCACGGCTCAAGTAGACAGGTAGTGCAGATGCATTTATTTCATAGTTCCATATGATAGTAGTCATGGTGACAGATATATCAGAGAGTAGGTTAATTATGTTGTTTACAGAGGCTCTCACTGAACCCTTATGGTGATGGGTCAAGTCCTATAGGTCCACCACCCTAGAATATGCCATTACCCAGACTAGATATTTACAGGATGCAGTACCAAAAAATAAACTTCCTCCCAGAACCAATTTTCCTATTAAAGATAAAGAGAGGAAACCCTTCCAAAAAGAATATCCCAAGAAAGAATGGATGGACAATGATACCCGACAGGACCTTAGAAGAAAAAAGTTATGTTTCACTTGCCAGGAACCATGGGTACTAGGTCACAGATGTTCAGGAAAGGGAAAGGCCTACTACATAGAGGGCTATTCCGACAGTGGGGAGGATGAGGATTATCAGGATCTAGAGTAGGGAGAAACACCAGAGACAGTTGATGAGGGAAAACCCTTAAGAGGTACCATTGCTACCATGACAGGGGTTCTTATATTCCACACTCTCTAGATCAGAGGTACCGTACATGGCCACATATTGGGAGTGTCGATAGGTGGTGGGGCATCCCACAACTTTATTGATGCTGCATGGGTTAAAAAGAGAGGCATTCAGACTGAGAGTTTTGATGGATTTTCAGTAGTTGCAGCAAGTCACACCATGGAGTGTAGTTAGAGTATTCCTAAATTAAAAGTAACACTATGGAATTATACAGTGATAGAGACATTCTATGTGGTAGATGTACCTGACATGAATGTGGTACTAGGAGTTCAGTGGCTTTATTCCATAGGGAAGTATTCCATGAACTACCAGACCATGGAGATGAAGTTCACAGGAGTAGAGGGACAGAAGGTAGTATTGAGAGGGATGAATACCTACCATCCCACAGTAGTGACATCACACAGGATGGAGGCGGTACTCTGATAGGGATATATTGAGTGGGATACAAAGTGTTTAGTTACCTTCTGGAAACCACTAGATGAGGCCACACAACATCCAACATATATAGAGTCCTTACTGCAGAAGCACAAGGCAGTATTCAAAGACATTCTAGTAGGTAGACCTCTAGATAGGGGATTTGAGCACATTATTGAGTTAGAGGAGGGGACTCAAGTAGTGATCACCACTCCTTACAGACATTCCAAGAGGTACAAAGATGAGATAGAGAGTGCAATGAAGGAACTACTCAAGCTAGGGTACATCAAACCCAGCTCTAGTCCCTTTGCATCTTTAGTAGTGCTGGTAAAGAAAAAGGATGGAACACTACGCATGTGCATTGATTACAGGGCACTCAACAAAAGACCATAAAGAACAGGTATCCCATCCCCAGGATTGATGAGTTGATGGGTGAACTACATGGGGAAAAGTACTTTTCCAAGATTGACCTCCGCTCAGGTTACCATCAGATTTGGGTCACGGAACAGGATGTTCTAAAGACCAACTTTCGTTGCCACTACGGACATTATGAGTTTCTAGTGATGCCATTCAGGCTCACTAATGCACTAGCTACTTTCCAGTCATGCATGAACATTATCTTCAAGGCTCAGTTATGTGAGTATCTTCTGGTATTCTTCGATGACATATTGATATATAGTAGAACTTGGGAAGAACATTTGAGACATTTAGATGAAGTACTTGGCATTCTACAGGAGCAGTCACTATATGCCAAAATGTCCAAGTGTGAGTTTGGCATGCAGGAGATGTTATAATTGGGGCATGTGATAGGAACCAATGGGGTCCAGGTGCACCTAGATAAGATTCATGCCATATTGGATTGGCCTACACCTAAAAATGTGATAGAACTGAAGGGATTTTTGGGCCTTTGCACCTACTACAGGAGGTATGTCAGGGGATTCTCACAGATGACCGCACCCCTCACAGATCTTACCAAGAAGGGGGCATTCAGTTGGTCAGAGACAACATGATAGACATTTGAGAAAATGAAAAAGGTAATGAGTTCATGCCCAATATTAAATTTACCAGACTTTTCTCAACCCTTCGTATTAGAATGTGGTGCTTCAGGAGAGGGAATTGGGACATTTTTGTTGCAGAAAAACCACCCCATTTCATTTGAGAGAAGGAATATCAAAGACTATGAGCACCACTATTCGATATATGAAAAAGAGATGTTAGCCATTCTCCATGTGCTAACCAAGTTCAGGCAGTACTTAGTGGGTGGCAGATTCAAGGTTAAGACATATCACAATAGCTTGAAATACTTCCTAGAATAGAAAGAGCTAAATGAGAGGCAACATAAATGGGTAAGAAAAATTTAGGCCTATGACTTCGATATTGAGTACGTAAAGGGAAAAAACAATATAGTGGTCGATGCACTTTCCAGACGACCAACTACTTTATCCCTTATGAGCATCTCATCAGATTGGAGATCTCGTCTTTTGGTTGAGTACTCCAAAGATAAGTTTTCTTGCGAGATATTGGATGGACAGATTCATGATGATAGGTACCGGGTAATTGATGACATAATATACTACAAAAACAAAATCTTCTTATCCTTCTAGAGTCTTCCCTCAAGAAGAAGATTTTGCAGGCATCGCATGATTCACCATTAGCAGGGAATCAGGGGTTTCTCAAGACCTACAGATAGATTAGAGAAAGGATCTCATGGAAGGGCCTCAAGAATGATGTGATACAACATGTGAGAGAGTGCATCTTGTGCCAACAGAACAAAATAGAGAACACCCACCTGACTGGTTTACTACAACCCTTACCTATTCCCGAGCAGAAGTGGGAGAGAATCTCTATGGACTTCATTACTGGGCTGCCAAAGGTTCAGAGCAGAGACTGATTGTACATAGTGGTGGATAGATTAACCAAGTTCACTCACTTCTTTACCATTCCTTCAGATTATTCAACAACACAGGTAGCAGAACTATTTTTTCAGAGAAGTATTTAGACTCCACAACTTACCCAAGACCAATGTCAGTGACAGGGACAACAAATTCACAGGAGCCTTCTGGAAAGAGCTTTTCTGGTGAGTGGGGACCGATTTAGCCATGAGCACCAGTTATCATCCATAGAATTATGGGCATACAGAGTTTATCAACAAGTGGATTGAGGGATACTTGAGAAATTACGTAGCAAGTCAGCAGAGGTCATGGATCAAATGGCTACACTTGGGTGAACATTGTTACAACACCACCCACCATATGACCATTGGGATGACCCCTTTCCGAGATCTATATGGGTATGATGCTTCCACTTTTGTAGACCGGATATTCGGCGATAGCAAGGCCCCCAAGGCCAAGGAGTGGATTTAGGAGGGTCAAGATATCCTTAATATACTCAGGGAGAACATACAGGCTGCTCAGAATCAACAGAAGATATATGCAGATAGGCATAGGGTTGAGTGTAGTTTTGAGGTAGGAGACTTCGTTTATTTACGCCTCCAACCTTATCGACAGTCATCTCTTAAAAATAAAGGAGCAGAAAAACTCAAACCTCGCTTCTATGGTCCATACAAGATAACCCGAAAGGTTGGAGAGGTAGAATATGAGCTAGAACTACCCGCAGAGAGCAAGATTCACAATGCATATCATGTCTCCAACCTCAAGAAGGAATTCGGTCAGCAGATTGTTACATCTTCTGAGCTGCCCCCCTTGATGATGAGGGGAAATTGATTCTAATTCCTAAGCACATCCTAGAGGTGCAAGAGCAGAAACTGAGGAACATAATCATCAGATACTACTTGCTTCAGTGGAAATATCTGCCTATAGAGGATTCCACTTAGGAGGGAGAATAGGTATTATAGCACCCAGCTTTACAGTTGCTTGAGGATGAGAAAACTCGAGTGGGGAGGACTGTAATTTCCTCTTCTTCTTAGGCATTGAGGACCAGCTTGCTAACCTACATTATTCCCATAGGTTCGAGCGGGAACTGACATTCAGGGAATCAACTATGGACTGATGCCATATAGGAATATCTATGGAATCAATATTATATCATCATTGGGTAGACCGAGGCCACCAGAGCCAAAGGCCACCTACATGCATGGCATCTGAGTACTATTTCATGATGCATGCACTTGATTGAATCTCCATGCACCTGCATGCAAGTCAACTGCAAATTAGAAGTTAAAGTGACCTAATTAGGTCAAAAGTTAGGTTATTCGAAGTTGAAATTTATAAAAGAAAGGTAAAGTGAATGGAGAAACACACTTATGATTATTATTGATTTGGAGCTTTTGAGTAGAAGCACAGCATGCGGCCACGACAGTTGGGGTTGACAAAAACATCTTCAGCTAACGAGGGTTCGACAGTGAAATATCTGCCCTAGTCTCCTTCAGGGTAGTCCATCCAGGTCCACCATCAGGTCTTCATCTTATTCATCCATATACAACTATCTGGCACCCATTAGAATATTGTTTGCAAGGACATGTGTGCAGCTGGGGGGGGGGGTTTAGCTAGAAAACCCCAAAGAATTCATTGGGTCTCCAGATCTCCATTTATCTTCTAAATACTTGCACCATTCTCATCAACAGGAGCATCCTTCAGTACCAGGTGATCATCAGCTTCCATTTTTCTCATCCGGAGCAGTTCTCATCAATTTTGTGTAGCTGGGGGCGTGAGCATCTAAACCAGTAAACCAATTCGCTAGCCTTATTAGAGAGATCAGAACCTTTGCATGCTCCAGTCAATCTCTCAGGCACTGGAAGACCTTCATTCCTGCAAATCCTCACCTTCATCAGACAAATCCTTCACCAAAAACATCACCTTTAGCTGATTGAGGGGTTTGTGTTGTTGGGTGGTAACATCGGAGGAAAGGAGCACCAGTTCTTCACCAGATCAGTTCTCGATGCATGCATATTATCTTTAGAGCATTATCAGCCGGATTTATTAGTGGTAAGTGTTGATCTGTTCTTCGTAAATCTCTGCCCTAGTTAGCTATAAAATAGGGTCATTTTCTCGACACTTTGCATGAGAGTTTATTTCAGTATTATTGTAAATATGGAAGCTTTAAGCGAGCCCTAGAATAGAAAATAGTAGAATATCCGTATTTGGGATATTACAGTTTCTCATTACAGATGTTTACAGGAAGTTTCTCATAATAGGAATAACCGACAACAGTTTACTCATGTAACTAATTTCATGAAGTATACAGTGCATGGTTGGGATATGCAATGTTGAGAGTTGTTTGTGAGGTTGAGGTCATCTTGTAATCTCTCCTTGTTCATTAATGAGCTTCAATACTTTGCATGCGTGGATGTTTCCCCTTTGGGGTTTTACCACATGAAATGACGGTGTTATGAATGTTGTTGTTGATGTGTAATTGGCTAATGTGTCTCTAAAATTTTAACAAATTTCATGCTATATTACAACAGCTGACTCTGCAATATGTGAGGAACTAGCTCTTAAGGCTGCAATATTGGTTGGGAAGTTGCACCCGGTATTTCATGGTATGTTGATGATATCCTTTAGTTGATAAACAAGGCCGTAGATTTCATAAGTGATGGAATATGGTTTCATGTTGTTCGATTTGTCACAAATAATGAATACTTATAGCCATGTGCTGCAGCAAAGGCTTGAGTGTACCAATATAAGCCTGTTGTCCATGAAACCATTGTGAATGTTGGTGCATATCTACTTGGAAAGTATAGTATCCTCTTATCGAGAAGACCTAGTTGTATCCCAAAGGTAATATTTTCTATCATTCATGACAAACTCCCAATTGTGTAAACCCCACTTTTGAACTTCTTCTTTCTACATATGCAAAGATACCGATGCATAGACAACCTCCATATCCAAAATTATGAGAACATGTCTATGCAGTTTTTTTTAAGCATGTATGAAAGCTAAATTGATGTAGAAATACAACAATGAGCCAAGCGATAGCTCGAAGACAAAGCTCCAAATATTCTTGGCTTGCAATATAAACAACATTACTTTGAGTGGCAATTTCACATGAAGGGATAAGTTGAACATGTCCCTTATGAAGAGTTCGAGCCTTTGTGCCTTTGTGGATATATCTCTTATTTCTACACATATATGACTGTAGTCATGACAGTTCTAACAAGGTGACATGAAATAGTACAATGTTCAAGCTCCTTGAGACTATAATTTTCCTTTTCTGAGGCCATTAACATGATAAATGTCAAACATTGTCGAAAACGCCAAAGTTCCCAAGCAGTCGCAACATTCTGGCTATAACCTTTCAGTAAATTTTAAATACCAAGGTTAGGTGAATGCCCATGGGAAGGTATAACTAGTTTTCATATTCATTTATTTTCTTTATAGGTAATGTTCAATAGCCTAACAAGGCGGGAATGGAAGTTAAGGCTACTTCAAGGTCTATCCATTAGGGGTGATAACGCTATGATGGAAGGTAAGGATACTTTAATATCCATCCATTATGATGAAAGTAAAATGTCTTTCCTTTTAAGGTATGTTTTGTCATTTTTCATGTTTTTAATGTATATTCTAATACTTAGAGCTTCACGTGTGCGAGTTACAATCTAAGTAAAATGTCTTTCCTTTTCAGGTATGTTTTGTCATTTTTCATGTTTTTAATGTATATTCTAATACTTAGGGCTTCATGTGTGCTAGTTACAATCTAAGCATACAATCTAAGCATAAGCATATTCACATTGTTTGGGTTTCACCCTATTGGAACATTGAGTTGAGCATAGAGTCCCAGAAAACTCATGTCGTCATGGGTATAAAACTAGTCACAACCATTATGTATCGGTGACTATGCAACTCTAATTCATTAATAATAAATATTTTTGGGCATACCAACCTCCTATTCCGGTTTTGTTTTAATGAAGTATATATATATTATGGAATTTAAATAATTTTAACTTATACTTTTTGACATAACTTCACAGTACATGTGTGTTTAGTTTTTTGATTGACATTTTATAAAAGCAAACTAGCTACTAACTTTATTTTTGGTGCTCTTCAATATAGACTAATCATCTTAAAAAGTTCATTATTGAAATTAATATATCAGTTAGTTCTTTAAATCTTCTTCTTTGTTTGATTCGTTAGTTAGTGGTTAGATGTCGATTCACATTCCATAGCAACTAAGGATTTAATTTTTTTTTCATAAAAAAATTACATACTTTAAATTCAATTTTATTTTGTTTATTTCATAGTATTATTCAATTAATGATTGTATATGGTATTCTTAACTAACATTGTAAACTTAATCCACATTGAGGGATCTAAGAAACACCCAGGTTTATATCTCCATCTTCCCATTGACTAGCCCTCCAAGGGTCGTCTTTCGCTATTTTTCTTGAGTCAATATGAACATCAACACAAAATGACAACCATATTGGGGAACAAGATTCTTGATTTTCTTTTAAATTCTTTCTAAGTCGATCCCTTAGAGGTTAGTTTCATCATATCTCTCCTTCTCATATATTTCCCAATCATGACTAATGTATGGTGACCTATGATTAAACCTACCGACACTCCACATGTTCTGGATTACAGCCCGAGAACATGGTGTTTGGTCACTAACCTTCCCCAATTCACTGGTCTACCTCATGAAATCCATAATGATCATATCAAAAGCTTTATCAATATTGTCTTTCCCATGAAATATTTGATCTGTCACTGATGGTTTATATTTTTCCTCATACACTGTGGGACAAGGATGTCGAATGGTTTAATTCTCGAGTGGTGGTACAAGGATGTGTGGGAGAATTTATTTGATGTTTTCAAGGTTGTGTTTGACAATTCAATTCCTCCCTTAGCTTGGTGTGATTTTCATGACGAGCATCATGATCCTAGCACACATTAAGAATTCTTGGAAGTCAAGAGATTAGCCAAGCTTGAACAATATAGGTATTAGTGGGAGGCTATGCTTGGTGCTTTCTCTTGTGATGATTATTCTCAAATCCCCAACTCCCTTCTCGATATGAGCAACAATACAATTGATGTCCCTAAGTCTGTATCCCCTTCTTCCTAAGACAATCATGAGATATTCGATGTGGATATGTATATCATTCCTAAAAGTAATTCCTTGTCCTAGTTTTACTTACATCCTATCTATGATCAATTCCCTGAGTCTATCTCAGATCCTTATGAAGGAATCAATGATTAGGAAAGAAGCCATGTTACTTTGATCATTGTTTATTATGAAGAAGATATTGAATGCATCCTTAACAAGACAATAAAAAGAAATGAGCAGGACAAGGAAACAGTTGGGTTGGTTTTTGAAGATTTCACATGGGATTCATGGATTAAAAGGTTTTTTTTACTACTCCTATTTTGGTGTGATTATGTCTCTTTCTCCCCTTCTCAATCAAGTATAACATTCCATTCCAATATTTTGCAATCAAGCTTATTTAATTTTCAGCACTTAAGGTAAAATTTCCTACAATCATCATGATTCAAGTTATAATTGTCATAACATCATCAATGCTTTCCTCGACAATAAATGGAACTCACCATTATTAGATTTTCATCCTTCATAGTGATAGAAGTTTTAGGATTGCCTTTTCTAATCCTAGGTCAATTTGCCTCCTTGTTTTGCATTTAGTTTTATTTTATCACATTAGGGTAAGTGTTTTATTTTCATCATTTCGACATTCATTATTTTCTTATCTTGTTTCTTTTAGTCTTTTACTTTATGCGGTTGCCCAATAAGTTTATTTGGCATTTGATTCTTTCATAATCATATGAAGGAATCAATGATTATGAAACAAGTAGTGTGACTTTGATCATTGTTGATTATGAAGAAGATATCAAATGCATCCTTAACAAGCCAATAATAAGAAATGAGTAGGACATGGAAACACTTGGGTTTGTTTTTTAATATTTCACTTGGGATTCATGGATTAAAAGGTTTTTTTGTTTTTATTGGTTCTTGTTTGGTGAGCTTATGTTTATTTCTCCCCTTCTCAATCAAGTATAACATTCCATTTTAGTATTTCACAATCAAGCTTATTTAATTTTCAACACAAGGTAAATTTTCCTACAATCATCATGACTCAAGTTATAATTGTCATAACATCATCAATTCTTTCCTCAATAATAAATGTCACTCGCCATGATTAGATTTTCATCCTTCATAGTCATAGGAGTTTTACGATTGCATTTTCTAACCTAGGTCAATTTGCCTCCTTGTTGCATTTAGTTTTGTTTTATTGCATTAGGGTATGTGTTTTAAATTCGTCATTTTGACATTCTTTATTTTCTTATCTAGTTTCTTTTAGTCATTTAATTTATGTGGTTCCCCAATAAGTTTATTTGGAATTTGATGGCTTTTCAATACTATACACCACTATGCTCTCTCTTCAGAATGTTTAGATGTTAATCTCTCTAACATGATAATTTTTTGCCATGTTAAATCAGAGAGGTCGTGTTGTGGAGAAAACAAAACTATTAGGTGGTTCCTAGTGATCATCTTGGGTACGTTGAACTGTCATTACTTTGTATTATTGTTTTTTCCAACGCTTCTTCTTATCCCTATGCTTCACCCATAGGGAACACTAGCCATACTCAATTCACTCTTTGCACTTTTTAGGGATGAATATGAGTACATATACATGTTGTGTGGCTACAATTTCATCTACACATCATGTCGATCAGTTGTTTTCGGGTCGCCATGTATCCCCATGTCCTTCATTTGTTGTTTTTTTGCTAGATGTTGATTCCAACATCAGCATGATTTCGAAGCATCGGAACATGATGTCAGAGGTGAATACCCCTAACTATGGCATTGTCTCATTAGGTCTCAACCATAGATTCTAGAGCAAAGTCCTCACCATGCACATATTCAATTTTTCCATATGCGTCAATAATTCCCTCCCCGCGTCACTCTTCTAAAGTTTCATCACGTGCATCTTATTAACCAAGTTTTACCAATTTTATTTAGACATGTGTGCTTGATTGAAAATTTACTAGTTCTCTTTTTTATCATGTTATCTCCATCAACATTTTCCAAAGCAAAAACCCCTCCCTAACCTCACTCATCAAATTAAAAAAAAACCCTCCAATGTAATGAGTCCCCATTGCTAATATGCAGTTTAT
The DNA here is from genome assembly GCA_001517045.1 of Pseudotsuga menziesii. Lineage (NCBI taxonomy): Eukaryota > Viridiplantae > Streptophyta > Pinopsida > Pinales > Pinaceae > Pseudotsuga > Pseudotsuga menziesii. The sequence continues at coordinate 472,248 of LPNX010730326.1, read as the reverse complement.
GTCTTCCAACGTTCCTTTTGGCCAATAAACAAGTTGACTTTAATCACATGGGATTCACCTTGTTGACAAATATCTTATCACATTCATTCATAAATATTTTTTTTAATTATGTAAAATAAGGTCAATATATTGTAGGTATTTGGGGGCAAGGAGTAGGGCATAGGGGGTTTATAGGTATTGTGGGGTATACAAAGTGGTATCTAGTAAAAATAAGAAATATCTAGTAAAAATAGGGTTTTTTTAATTGGTATCTAGTAAAAATAAGGAATATCTAGTAAAAATAGGATTTTTTTAATTGCAAATATGTATTGGGAGGGGCGCTGAACAAAAGGATTTTGGTAAGTATTTATCAATATCTAGTTAAATTAAGGATATTCTTTAATATCTCATGAACAAAAGTGCTATGACATAGTTTCACAAAATAAAGACCATGTGAATCTACTAAGTTTTATTATCCGTCATTCATCTTCAAAATTGCAATTTGATATATATATATATAAATATAAATACACACGTGAAAATACTTATTGTTGAGTTTGATCGAACCGATGTACACTTATGTTGAGGTGGTGATTAATGTAGATTTTGATAGAGAGAGACGCATTTCAGTAATTATGCTCTATTGTGACATTAAAAGAGCCTTTCCAATAAAGGTACACATTGCAAAAAGAGCCATCTTTACTGATATCACATCTTTATTATTATATATATGCCAAAAGACACTTTGAAATTGTCATCATGATTGAAACAACACAAAAAGGGGCTTATAGCTCGATTCGATATGCACGAAGCTTTGAAATATTAGAGCAAAAGCATCAAATTATCACTTTTCGGGAAAGAGAAAAAATAAAAAATGGAAAAATCTGATTGTAATTAGCGAACTATATGTATATGTATATGACAAATGTCAAAGGTTTGGATTCGCTTTTTTTAGTGGCCAAATAAAAGGAGAGCAGAGATTTAAGACGACTATTATTGAGTTGTTCAAAATCTATTCGAAGAATGGTCCGGGCTCCGGGCTCCGGGCTCCGGGCTCCACTCATAGGTTATGATGTGATAAAGGTTATGGTCATCGACTAGCGCCAGTTATGATTGATATATGGAGATCATTTGGCACACCAGAAATTAGAAAGAAATAGAATAAACAGGCAGCAGGAAGACGATGTTTCGACATAATCAAATTCAAATTCAAAATCAAATTCAAATTGAAGCCGAGTCCATATGGGAAATCTCTATGTGGTGAAATTTATGTTTGGTCAAAGCCTCTAACACCTGTAAATTGAATCATAATACATATAAAGTATTGCATGGCATTTGCACGACACAATTTTAGGAAACATGAAACGACAGAGCTAGCAGTTTTGCGTTACAATAAATGGAAAAGTCACCGTTGGAGCCTGAGCCTGTGGAGTGGAGGGATCAATGATGTCAAATCCATGAAGCTTGACTAGTCTTCATTTTTATTGGCAGGATGCCAGGATGGCATGGCCTGAGACCGTTAAGAAGACAAAGATTCAACACAGAAGCCCAGNATGTCAAATCCATGAAGCTTGACTAGTCTTCATTTTTATTGGCAGGATGCCAGGATGGCATGGCCTGAGACCGTTAAGAAGACAAAGATTCAACACAGAAGACCAGGTGTCATCCTAAGCACACAAGCCACTTTTTGATGACAGATATAGGTGACGACTTCTCTTCGTCAGGTGTCTAGATATTATTTAATATTTTGTAACCTGGGTGTAACAAGTGTTAGCAAAAACCGAGTCAGTAAAGTTGAGTTACCGCTCAATTATAAAATTTTCACGGCCTTTTTTTCTTTTTCTACTTGTGGGTGAAACTTGTCTTATTCCTACTAGACAAGTCAACCAATATGATCGGATTTTTGGACCCCACTTTTTTACTTTGACGAGTTCTTACTTGTCGGTTTTACAGACACACTTCACTTGGACAACTTGTCGGTTTTACTTCGACAACTTGTGGGTAACCTATAACTTCTCAGTTTTACAACTTAGACAAAAACTTTAACTGATAGGTTTTACTTCGACCACTTGTCAACTGGTTTGTTTTAGTCGAAATTTACAAAAAATATTTCTTAGTCTAAAAGACTTTAGAAATTACAAATGTTTTTTTCACCAACTAGTAATATGAAGTAAAAACGGACACAATCAACAATTCAACAGAATAACATATAACCAAACATTTAGGAGACTTGTGTGGATCACTCTGACTTAAAACTGGAACTCTTACTAGGTGAGAAATTTATGGATTCTTTGATCTTTCACTCAAACCCTAAATGTAAACAACATTTACTCAAGTAACTCTGTAAAGAATGTGCGGCTAAATAAACATGCATTCAACCATAAACTATTTGATTTTTATATAACTTGTGGAAACATAACAAATAACTATCACTCTTTGCTATCCTCTGAGCTCCCTCTCACTCTCTCTGCTTGTCTATTGTGTTTAACTTAATTTACAATCTTCTTCTTCTATTTATAGGAAAACTAGAATTTGCTTCTCCGTGAATCTACTGACTAACCATTAAAGATCGTAATAACTATCTACCTAACAACTTAGCTTCAGAAATTTAATTCGACTAGATTACATTGCCGAATCGTGGACTTTTCTATCTTGTCAGACTGACCAACAGGTGGCAAAGTTGGCTGAGGTCTGGTAGATCTGCATGTAATTAATATTTCCTACAACAAGTGTACAACCAAGATTCATTTTATGGTAGTTGTATATTGTTATGCTTAAATGCATCTTGATTAATTTTTAAATAAGATTTACTTAAGTGGTTCTTAAAGAAATGACAGGCATTAATGGTTTTTCTTTATTAAATAGTATTTGTTTTATGTTTATATTAATCAATTTTATTTGGTAATTAGTTTAATGTTTAGTCTTTGTTATCCGGATGGGCGTGTCCACATGTCCAGCCAACAACGCAGAGCGCCTTGGGTCTAGAGCTGACAACGTGGCACCTCGTATGCTGAGACTTCAAAAATCCCCCCCACGCAATTAAGGGGTCTTCATTGCGAGGAAGAGAGTGTCATGTCTGGCGAAGGTAGAGGGATTCTACAGTTAATGGTTTTGTCCTGGGAGGAACAAGTTGTCCCGTTTGGCGATGGAAGGGCCACCCTATAGTACCACCTGCAATAACTCTCATCTCATGGCCTTAGACCTGGAGCGTGTGGCTGGCAAGCTAAAGGAGTGGAAAGAGGATGTGCAATGGCTCATTCTCCTGCTCCTGGTTCTAGTTAGCAACGACTTCTTTCAACATTCTTTTGGTTTGCCCATCTGAATTTCTTCGCAACCTAGCCTTCTAGTTCCTAGTTTGCACCTGCAACAACATTTTCTGCCCTTGGCTCTAGCTTCCAGGGCCTGTTCTCATCCTCATTCTGCTCCATTCACTTGGGTTTCTGTGTAGCCGAGGCATCCTGCTCCATTTTTGCATCTGCAACATCAGATTCAACTCACCATGTCTCGACAACGCAGAACCCTTCACCATGGTAGGGGTGGACGAAGTCGTGCCCAACGTGGTATGGGTCTGATGATGGAAGAAGGGTACGAGACTGGTGTTTCCATGCTGGTTAGAGCCTTGATTGATGAATGAGAATCCCGCCTAGTCACCAAGCATTTGGATAGGGGCAGAGGGGATGGCCAAATAAATCATTACTAGTTAATTAGAAATATGATGGGTACCTTGATGGAGGAAATGTTGAGTAATTGGAATTATAGTCAAAGCTCTGCGCTCTCTGCCAAGAGCAAGTTGATTGAACTGGATTCCCAACTCAACGAGTTGGATGCTATCTCTGCTTGGAAGCGCCTGGCCATTGGAATTTGCACCATGAGTAACATAGTAATGGGGAGCGGCAACGATATTGGGGGACTGTCAATGGAAAGGAGCTTGGTTCCTACACTAACAACGACAATGACCACCCCCTTTCTGGTGCCAACCACCATCACATCGCTGATCAACAAGCGCGTCGCGAAAACAAGGAGCATGTCCATAAGTCTTCTCTACTCCCTGCCAATCTGCCCGATTCGACTTTTGATGAAGACTTCCATGGTGGCTGCCCCATCTTGGAGGAAGTTCCCCCCTAGTTTGCTCTTGATGAGGACTCCGAAGCTGGCTCACCTACCTAGTGGTTCCATTTTCTATTTTAAGTTTTTTTGCTTTAATTTGCTTATAGTTTTGGCCTCCATCTATTGATGGATTTTTTTTTCATATAAATCTAAGAGAGATTCTCATTTTTGACTGGATGGGGTGGTGGTTCTATTGTTTCAGACCACCCCAAAGACCTCAATTATGTGATGTAAATTTTGTTTCGTTGTTTAATATATTTTGCAGACTTACATTTAAATAAAAAGGAATTAGTTTAGTTTTTATTTACTTGTAACTGTGCTAGTTACATACAAAAACACAACACTGACATGAGTGGAAGGTGGCAATGAGGTTTATGCACCCATTCCACGTTTCTTTGGAATGAAGTGTATTGCACCCACAACCAACCGCTAGCCTAGCATATAGTCGAAATTGCAGGACAGAACACCCACACAGAGAGGCAGTATTTCTGTTCTTGAGCAGAGTGATATCGACAGATACACAGAAAGATGGCAAGGGCATGATTCCAAGCCCTGCGTTGCGTCGGATAGCTAACAGGCAGATGACCATCTGGAAAGCACAAACAAACAAAGAAAAAATCTTACAATGCAGGCACACACTGGAAGTCAAGGCTATCATGCATCAAATGATCAACATTTCAAAATATTGCCCTGCAGGACAAGAGATGTCGTGAAGAATTGTAACAAAATATAATTCTATCACATGCGTGCAGTGAAGTTTTTGCGTTCGTGATGCACCTTCTTGATGTTGAAAAGGAGAGGATGTCCCAACGTATTTCTTTGCTTGCTTGGGAAGTATGTATTTGTGCGAGAACCTAGCATTTCTTATCTTTGGCTGTAAATGTTGATGGTAATACATGTTCATTAGAGGATCGAAACGACACCGAGCTTAAATTATTACTTTAAAAATAGCCCAGGGTATAAATATAAGGAGACAGGCTTCAGATTTGTTATATGGAATGTTTGATGTGACTTATAGTTGAAGAGCTTCTACAATGGCTGACTTTGCAATACACGACACGAGGAACTAGCTCTTAAGGCTGCAATACTTGTTGAGAAGTTGAACCTGATCTTTCATGGTGCCATGTTGATAATGACGGTGACAACATATGGTTTCAAGTTATTTGGTTTGTCACAAATAATGAAGACTTGAAGCTATATTCTACAACAAAGGCTCAAGAGTACCTAGATAAGCCAGCTGCACATGAAACCATGGTGAAGGTGAAGGTGAAGGTTGGTGCATATCTACTTGGGAATCCCAAGTATAGACACCAGTTGTAGCCCAAAGGATGAACTATTGAGCTTCTTCCTTCTACATATGCACTATTGTGCAGTGCAGTGCTTCTTCCTTCTACATATGCAAAGATAATGATGCACACAAAACCTCCAGATCCAAAATTACAAGAACATCCTTTTTAGCAAGTATGAAAGCTACATTGATGTAGAAATACAACAACTAGCTCGAATGCAGAGCTCCAAATATTGTTTCAATAACATTAGTTTGAGTTTGAGTTGGGGCTAAGTTGAACATACCCCTTATGAAAAGTTCTAGCCTTTGCGAATCTATCTCTCATTTCTACACATGTGTGATCGGAGTGGTGACAGCTCTAACGACAAATGAAAAAGTACAACGTTCAAGCTCCCTAAGACTAAGACTATATTTTTCCTTTTCTGCAGCCAAGCCATTAAGTTGATAAATGCCAAATGTCGCTAAAAACGCCTAAGTTCCCAAGCAGCTGAATTGTTTTAATTACCTCCCAGGACTGGACTTTTTAAATATGAGATGAAAGCGAACACCCATGGGAAGGTAAGGAGCAGTTACAGTCATTTCTTTCCTTATTCACAAGTCATTTGATAATAACGCTACTTCCAGGTCTATCCATTACCATTAGGGTGTAAGCATAGTGTCTTTCTATATAAAGTATGTATGTTCTGTTATTCTGCACGTTTTATGTTTTTATGTATATTTTACTGTGAATGTATTCATGTGTGCAAATTACGTCAAAACAAAACAATATTAGTGTGAGCATATTCACATTACCTTGGTTTCATCCGATTGAACTTGAATGAACCTCCTATCCCCATAGATCTAAAACCAGTCATGACTACTATGTACTTATGACTATTAAGCTCCTATTTATTAATAAAAAATAATTTTGGACATCATTCAACATCTCTTTATTTTTCTCCAGTATCTCTTTATTTATTTATTTATTTTATATTCAACTTTCGTTGTAACGAACTCTACATATTATGGACTTTAAATATTTTTAACTTGATTATTTTATGTATTCAACTTTCGTTTAAATGAATTCTACATATTTTTCACTTTGAACATTTTGATATAACTTCACAGTATAAGCATATAAGCATTTAGATTTTTAATTGACTTTTTGTAAAAGCAAACTTGGTGTTAGATTATATTTTTTTGTGTTCTTCAATATAGTGTAGGGTCTAGCCTAATCAACCTAAAAAGCCCATTTTACAAAAACATGTACAGTTAATAATTAATATATCACATAATTGTTTTTTTTTAATTCAGGATACTTCATGAGATCATTTACATTTTATAATATTGAGTTTTAATGCTTTAAATGGATGTCAAATCCACATATGGTAAGTAACTAAATAATTTAATGTATGCATCAAATTTTATCTTGTTAGTTCCTGCCGTGAGCTAGCAGGGACTATTGTAATCGGCTTGCCGCAGTTTTCAATACTGTGCACACAAATCAATACAACATATAATCTTTTAACCAAAATTTTTTGATGTACAAAATACTGAAACCGCCTTTTGATCCAATAAAAAACCGCCTTTTGATCCAATAAAAAACTTCACACCGTTAGTTCATCAAATCGAAAACTTGAAGGTGTTATTTGGCCTCATATCGAGGCGGGCAAGTAATTTTCCTTTTAAAACTTAGATTAAGTGATAGATGAATTCATGTATTTAGTAAGTTTACAGGATTTTTATAATAATGCTACCAATAAAAATGCTACCAAACTTGCTAGCATTAATTGGAGACATTATATGTTAGATTTACATAAGTTTGAAATATGAAATAATGTTAACAGGTGCATCTGCATGTAGTACAGGTGCCACCCTGCTTCCTCCAACTGTCTTTGAATTGCTTCCTCCATCTGTCTTTGAATTTCCTGAATTTGCTTCCTCCAACTATCTTTGTTAGTTGGATTTGAACAAGATGGAATAAAGACGAGATGCAACACTACGTTGGCTGAGTCTGAGTCTCTCCTGCAGCAGGAACATTGACACAGATGTTGATTTTCATAGCATCACGGAGTTCACGGAGCTAATGTTTCTGGAGCATTGACACAAATGCTAATTTTCATAGCATCATGGAGCTAATGTTTCTGGAAGACAAAAGAAGCAAATTCATAAGAAGACTTTCCACAGCAATCGGATTGTGGGCCTCCATTACAGTTATCACCGAGAGGAGCGGAACCAATTTAACTTTTGCGAGTCCCTGGACTCCTATGAAGACGGTTGGACTCCTATGAAGACGACCAACACAGGTAAGCTCGATAGAAGCTGCGACATCTTCACTTTTCAAGTCCAACTAGCTTACCAGTAAGATCAATAGAAGCCGCGGTATCTTCACTTGTAGGTATCTCCAACTCCTCGCCAGATTTCATAGCGTACCCATATATCATGCTCTATTTATAACAACGTCTCGTTCTCTTTGCTTCTAACTCCGTGGCTCCATATGTAATTGTTTCATAATTACCCAATTCATTTCTGTTTATACAACAATTCATGTAGCGAACAAGATATTCAAAATTATGTTTCTGATCAATACTAACACCTCTGCAGATCACTCTACAAGCTTCCAGGCTTCATAATCACCCAATTGATGGACAAGTCATTGATTCCCCGCTCAACATTAGACACTGCCGACAACTTGTTATCCAGTTGAAGCTGATAGGAAACCAATAAACATAAACTAATAAGAAACTATGGATTATTAAAGTGGGAAATAATAACCATTGAACATTATTTTTGGAAGCCAAAGGCCGTAGAGGTAAGAATTGCAAACTGCTTTATTATATTACAAGAATTAAACCAACGAATATGCCAGCCAAAGGAATGAAAAAAAATTGTGCCAATTTCTATAAGAGAAGAATATGAAACTGCAGCACTTCAAGCCTGTAAGTTGCTCTTCTCCTTTTATTAGAATTTTAATCTTCACTAGGTGATAGATGCTTGACTTTACATTAGGTGATAAATGCTTGACTTTACATTCTGGATATTCACCTTCAGTGCTAAGACATATTTTCTTGTTCAAAGCTAGATGACTTCATGTGTTTTTGGATCTCAACAATTGGTTTGCAATTAGCACTTACAGAAAAACAAAACAAACAACTTTTCAGCTTAAAGAAATGGAGGAATTAGTATATTTGGTTTGCAGTTAGTATTTTTGGTTGGCAACAAATGAACTCCATTTGGCTCACCTGCCGCACCATAGGGCATTCTTCCATCAACAATCACGTTAGTCTTGGCCGGAACCACTTACCGGGACCTCCATGAAAATTGAATCCTGGTGGGTAACCTAGCATGAGACCGTCATCATCGTTGAACCACAACCCACTTAGCCTACCTTAACTATTGCAATCACTCACACCTATCGATGCCTACAAATAAATATACGATGGCATAAGAAAGATAGTTTCCAGCAAGATTAATAAAAACACCGTTTTCCCTTTCTTCCCAACAACAAACCACACTGCAATACCACTTAGCCTACATTTCCTTCATGCGATACAAAATCCAAATGCAACTGGATAACCGTAGCTAAACCAACCTGATCTTACCAAATAGAGTAAAACATTTACATTCAACAGATGCCCGGAAAAGAAAACAAGTTAGCAAACCTTATCAAAGCTGAAAAGCCTTCAACCGAGGCCAAAAGGTGTTCGTAATTCTCTAGATGATATACAAAATATTCTCAAACCGTTCCAGCAAAACCCCTAAACCCTTACTGGAAAAACCCAAATTCTGTAAAATTGCATTCAAAACCAGCGCAACAAAATCATGCGGATCATAAAAATAAAAAACTTGGGCAATAAAAGCATAAATGCTTAACAACTTTATCTTTAAACAACTTCCAGAGACAATACAGAATCAAGATCCGAAGAGGAAATGTATAATAATTGTGATGGAGAGGGATCCTTACCTTGAACTTGGTTAAATGGGATTCGATCCCTCAGAAGTGTGCTCGTTGTTGGAGTGTGCAGAACAACGCTCTAGAACAAAGAGAACTGGATGAAACGAAAAGATAAGGTAGAATGGGGTGTACTTACTACACAATTCTCCCTCGATGGAATTTAGCTCTCTCTAGAACCTACATTAAAGAAACCTAGCTTCGGCTCTCATGGCTGCCCAGATGGGAACAATAGACATCCAACAGGTCATATTTTGGCACCCTCTCCAGGAGGTGCTAACAACACAGACGGAGACACCAAAGGCTCACATTTGTCTTGCATGCTGGTCTCCCTGCATCATGACATGCATATAAAATATTTTTAATATATAAAGAATATTAGTGTTAGCTGGTCACCCCACAACGCACTTTTACACGTTCACCCCACCATGCACCTTTACACGTTACAACTTACTTTTTTTCACATCCACTGTGTGGGATGAGATGCCCGACCAAATCACATGCCCAATGTTTGTCAATAACAATTAATACATAGCATGAATATGGATTCTCTATTGTTAGCTGGATATGCTATTGTGTTATTGGATTCATTTAGTTTGTTGGCTGGGGTTTCTTCTCCACAATCAACATAACTGTTTTGTATCACAAAGGGAATGGTATTTTACTCAACCATGAAGAAAACTAGGAAGGATGATGCTAAGCCTGGAAGCCTTAAACTCCATGCCAAATTTGGACGGAGAAATAAAAATCAGCCTTTGAATCTCTTACAAGTCTGCAAGGAATCCATTGAACTCTGCACCAAAGGTGGATTTCGTCATCGGCATGAGCTTCTCTCCTAGGTGCTATCCTCGTAAAGGCAAGGATTCTTATGTACTCCAAAATAAAATTTTGGGCTTCACAATTATTGTGAGATCGGTTTATTTAATCACCCGAAAGAAGGATATATTGATCTAACTATCTCAACTCTAGATTTCATAATACTGTATATAAGAAATACATCTATTAAACTATTTTTCTGAATCTTGATAGATATGTAAATAATTCCATCTTAATTTTCTTTGCCCATTTCAAAATATGATATGGTACTTTTCAGTTTCGTTTATCCTTAGTTACAGTGTGAGCCCATCTTAAGAGGAGTCATGTTCAATATAAATATTTGTCTTTCAATTTTACGCTTACCTCTCCAAAATTTGTACAGATGGTGCGGAATTTAGTGTGGCTACCCATATAGTGTGCCATTAGTTCATTACGAGCGACTTTCGAAATCATATTCGTCTCCACCAACAAAAATTGAACGGATTTCATAGGCGTAGCTACCTTTGATTTCTGGTAGAACGCCAATAAACTTTCGGAGTTGGTTCCTGATAAAAGATAGATAATTTTCTCAGGTAATAGTAATTGGGGCAGTTGACAGAATAGTACAGTTCCTTCTATACTCTGATGTATTTTTTATGTAGAATTTTGAATTTTTCTTCATAGACCCTTACATAGCTTTTCTAGATTTTACTTATATGATGTTTTACTCTTACTGTATGTTTATGTAAAAAAATTGTAATTTGTTTAAATATCATATCTATTCTACAATGTTTGTAAAATATGTTCTCAAACAACCCGTTTGTTAGTGCCAAAATGATGTTGCAAATGTGGAATTGATTTACATGCAATTTCTTTTATTGAAGTTAGAATTTCTCAATGCTAGAACATAAAATTCTAGAATATGAATCATATGAACTTTGAAGTGTTTTTTAGGCAAAGTCATATAGTTTTCAATTTCATGAATGTAAATCACATTACTTTGCAAATTTGTTTTGAGGACATTACTTTGCATTGTACATTTAAGATTCTTTTTTTTGAATGAGCTCACGTTAGCAAATATTTTTATTCAAGTGAAAACATTCACCTCGCATGCAAATAGTAGGTTGGTCATCTCAGATTTGAAACGACTTCCTTTAACTCAGTGATTTTCCTATAAACTCATCTATTATTATTTGATCAACTTAGCAATACTATAAAGGGATAGGTGAACGTTGGTTTTAATGAGTACTTTATTTTTACTAACAGCCCCGCAGAGGTCATTTGCTTGCCTCAAAATTTAGTGAGCCCATAAAGCCCAATGATTTAACATTGAAACCCTATAAACTAGTGATTTCAGATGTAAAACCTCTAATGTAAAGCCTCCAACTCAGCCTTTTGGCCAGATTGATCACTTCGAAAAATGCCAAAGACCTCAGTGTTTTCCTAACAAAAAGGGCCTCTTGCTAGTGTATTTCCTCATAAATTAGTTTTAATTTACTTTGGGCTATCTGTTTTATCCACCTTGGTTGTAAGTTATAATGTTCACGATTTTATGAGTTGCTATTATAAATTGGGAGCTTCCCAAAGCTATTGTGGTTTTCATCAAAAGAATATAACTCACCCAGTCTAGTGCACATAGCTTCTTGCCTCCGGGGCAGCTTTTAGACTATAAACACTGATTGCATGTTGCAGGCATTTATATTTAGAATACCTTTTCCTGACAAAACGTAGATACGGTATAGTCAGGTTATAGCTAGAGAGCAATAGCCTCTCATCTTGCTAAGTTGGGCTTATATGCCCTAGCGCTTGATTCTATGGGCTTTTCATTTTTCACCCGGACCTCGTACTTGAAAAGAAGATGATATGTTATAACAATATATTTTTACCTTCTACAATTGTTTGTATATTCAATTTAAACTAAGTAGAAATGAAAACTCTCGTAAGAAGAAAATTAGTGAATCATAAACCATGAAAACTCGTAAGAAAACATTATAAGCATGAAATATCCAAGTGTCAATAATCTTTAAAAGTTAGAAATACAATAATTGTTTTTCCATCCTTTAATCAATTACGTAAATAGTCAATTGCATAAGGCAGGGACTTGCCGCCTTTAGCAGCTCTCCTTGTTAAGTTTGCTTTGATCAACTAATGATTTCAATTTTATTATTCAATCATTTTTATAATTTTATTGATTTTTGTATAGGGTTTTATAACTAAGCCTTATTTTTTTTAATTCATTACTTAGTGTTTATATGTTGATTACATTCAGGGCGCGAAGTGAGAGGGGTATTTCTTTATCTGACAAAACAAAAGAATCATATGCTTTGGGCCTTAGTTGTGCAACAAATACTCAAGTAGAACAATGGGCACTTTGGTTGGGTTTGNATCTTTTGTGGTCCCCGATGGTCCTACCGGGAGAACCAATTGTATTACTTTATGCTCCGATGCTTCTAATCGGAAGAACTAATAAGAGTCATGAGGTAGTGCCCTCTAATTGTAAAGGTGGGTCATTAGCACCCCATTGTGGTTACTTGAGCCTACATGTGTAACTCAAGCCTACATGATTAACTCGAGCCTACATGTCGAAATTGATAATTAAAGTGAGCGGATGAATATAAATAGAGTTGCGGCGCTCCTCATTTGCAACACACACTCTCACTTGTGTAGCGCATTAGTGGAGGAGAGAGAAGTAGCTGGAGAAGGAGGAGGATCAGTCTTTGATCTTCCTTTTGTTTTTACCTTTTATCCTTTGGGGCATCTATATTGAGGAAGCTTTTGCTGGGTTTTTCCCAGGATAAATCTTTGTGTTCTTTTTGCATGGTTGTGCTTGTCTATCTTTCAGTGATCTTGTTTATATGCTTTTGTTATGAAATTGAAATGAAATACTAATGATCTAGATTAGCATATGAAAATTCAACATGGTATCAGAGCCACCCTGAAAGAAGACATTTTGCAGCTACAGAAGCTAGGGCTTCTTACTTTTTGGGTCTCTCTCCACAATCGATCAGCAAAAGAAGGATAGGCTGACTCTCCATTGAAGGGTGCATCTTTCTATCGAAGCGGAATTCGATTCAGAGCATTTTTAGTTTTCGGTGCAAGAAATTAGGGATTTCTACAGAAGAATAATTTTTGAGTCAGCCCGGCATAGGATTTCTGTACTCATCAAAATCGAAGTTTAGAGACCTGGATCAAGATTTTTGGTTGGGTGAAACTCCAGGAAAGTCAAACCCTAGTTTGACTCCAAGCTGGAAAACCCTAAATACTAAAACAGATAAGTTTTAGTAAATTCACTATATCTCGGTATTGGAGAAGGTGAAGGAGCTGAAAATTGTAGAGGTCGAATATAAAATCATGATGTACACTGTGTCCAAAATTCAGCCTCATATTCTCTATATTATGCGATATATGATCCCTCCAAGTTAGGGTTCCAACCTCTTCTAGGATTCATCCCTAAACAAGACACCTAGGGAGAATTGCTATATCTTGGGATACAAAGGTCCAAATGAAATTTTGGAAGATGTTCCTGAAAGGGAACGGATTTTACTTTATGTGTCCTGAGTTTCAGACTCAGAAGATGAAACATTGACACGTGGTAGTCCATACAACGTCATTGTTCTGAACAGTCCTGTAACAGGTCACCTTGGGAAAATGATCATAAGTCCCAATTGGTGAAACCAATTCTGATTAAACCTATGGTGTTGGAACACAAAAATGCGAGGGTATCTCAGAACAAAGTTTCAAACACAGAGGAGTAGAAATTTCAGAGATAGCGTAGAAATAGTATCAGGCATTTCTGCAGGAGTGTTGTAGGTGCAACTGTTTTCCCAAATTTTTCAAAATTTTGGACCCTCCTTCTTGATTTTATCTTGCATGGGATTGTTTGGATTGTTGAACTCTATTTTTTCCCTTCGCTACAAATTTGGATTTGTTTGAAGTTGAGTTGAGGTAAATTGCTTTCATGCTTTTCGGAAAACTACCTCCTGTCTGCAAATGCTTTAACTGTGGAGTTTAAAGTTTAATTTGAAAATGATGTCCTTTTGGTCTGAATGATTTCCTTCATCTCTATCGGAAGTCTATTTATGTTTGAGTCGGATATTTGCTTCTCTTTTCCGTCATTTCTTCGAATAGAGTTAAAGAATTGATTTCGTCACTGCCCAGCCTAAATCTTTTGAACACTTAATGCTTTGTTTTTCGGTAAATTTTTTGTTGTCAGAAGTCTATTGAATAGTGAATCAGGGTCGTAGTTCTTTACGCGGCCTCCGTTGCAGGAGCTAACTAATGAACGGACCGATGGAAAGTCATGTTTTTTACCGATGGGCTTTTATCTCCTTTGTTTTTTTTCAAAAAACTTTTACTTTTTGACTTTCGGCTTTTTTTGTTTTATCATGGTCGTAGTTTTAGTATTTCGCGTTGCCACTGTTTCGGATGGTAGTTTGCAAGTACCCAGACTGAAAGCCCATATCCTATTGACTACGCTATTTTTTTGCCTTTAATTGATTTGCTTTCTTTTTTCCATCGGAGCAGTTTATGACTATTGATCAGAGGGATAGTCCTTATGACCTCCGCTGTTGCGGGTGCTTTGTCAACTATCCACCCAATGTTAGTGTTTCTAATCACCAACACTGCGGAGATGTTAAAGATTATAGCCGTGACACTTAGCATTAAAGGTCTCTGACACCGATTGAATTAATAGTCTCGCGGGACCCGTAGTCTGTTCGTTGTATGCCGTTGCGGCTATGAATAGGACTATTCCTCCGTAGTCTTTAGTGGTTCTGATCTCCGATGCAAGGACGACAGTTTTTAGTGCTTTATTTTGCCGACGTTTTTTTTTCCCCGGAACCGTTATTTTTTTGGGTTTCCGCTGTTGCGGTGGCTTAGTGAACTAAACTTTTGACTTATAGTTTTTCCATTCACCAATGAGGAGTTTATCTACCCGATGCTGAGTTTTTCCCGTCGGTGAGGGTTTTTCCCGCCTGTTTTGTGGGTGTTTTTACCCTATCTTATGGGCGGTGGAGGTTTTTTAATTCTTTCGTCATACTAGGGTTTTTGAGATGAGAACATAGGGCAGGGCCTCACATTTGATGATGATTTTTATTGGTAGTGTAGTTTACATTTATCGAAGTTAGATGTTTCGAATGCAGTTCGCATTAATAATGTATTTCTCATTTTAACCGCAGACGGATTTAGAGGAATGTTCAGATCCAGTTTGATGATCACGACTGTAGAGAAGACGTATCTAAAGGACAAAGCATAAGGGAGCTAGATGAAGAAAAGAAAAGTAAGAAGTAGATATGTTGCTCACTGAAGAAGATAGTGAAGGTTTGAGATCAACAGTTTATTGAGCAAAATCGATAGCAGCAGAGGCCCAGGCTTGGGAAAAGTTAATCGATCACCAAGCTGGTCCTTTTTTTATAAAATTTCTCTTAAAAACTTATTTTGAAATGTAACGTATTGTATAAATCATGAGCACTCACAAAGGACAAAATTGTGAGATTAAATGGTTGGGGGAGCCCAAAGGTCACCCAGTGGGGCAACCCAAAGGTTTTGGTGTTTTGTATAAATATAGGAAAGTTAGAGGGAATAAAGGACTTTTTCCCAGTTAGATTTGTGAAGACATATTGTAAGAAGAACTATTTCCTTTTGCAATAGATAATTACAATTTTCTTGTTGGAGAAAGCTTGGTGGAATGTTCAAATGTTGTGCTATGGATTTGTTGAAGAGGAACTATTTCATTTTCAGCTTTGTGTCCATTAACTGTGAGATCGTTCTAACTCTTTGAACCTATGTTCTTGTATGAATGTTCTCTGGTTTATTTTATGAAAATTTCTACTATGAGTAATGAATGTTGTTCATAAACAATTGGCTATCGGGTTGTTCAAATATATTTAAATGTTCATGTGTTTTGAAAGAAGTATCAGCTATCTGTGATTTTTCATAATGCATGTACAAAATACATTACTCATTAATAAATGATAATCTTGCTCCCTAGGGATAGGTTAGGTAGTTAGTTTTAATTTCTTGCTGTGTGTGATTTAGATGTGAGAGAGTTTAAGACGAAAGGTAAGAACCTGCGCATCACATTGTGACCGCTCCTCATATTCTCTATTAATCTGCATTTTAGATAGGCACTTGCATGTCATACTTAAAACTAAAAACACAAAAATATACACGGTGGACCAGGCCGCAATCGGTAAAACCTTTTATTTTTGTTACTTGACCTACGGTAGCCGGACTGCAAACCGGACGGATTCCCTACACCAAACAGTCATGGGAAAGTTGGGAATGTTGACTAGGGAGAATCCCTTACTATTGTTTCCTGCGAATTTCTAGGCCTCAACAGTTTCTGGTGCTAGAAGGAGGGTCACCAGTGCATGGCTGGACGGGGAAATCCATTTCCTCGAAATAACTCCACCAGTGATAGTTTTGAAAGGAGTTTATTTCCTGATCCAAATACCGAAGAGAATAGAGAACATTTGTTTGCTGTGGACAACCAAGTAGTAAATGATCTGAGAAGACACACGCGGGGTTATGTAAAGAGTATTGGAGGATTACCCATTATCCCTGATTTACCTCGAATAGAATACATGAAGAAAGATCATCCCATCTTGGAAGATTCAGTGTTGGTTGGAGATTTGGAAGAGTTAGTAGAAGTAGCTTTACAGGAAGTTGTTCAACCTTTGAATCAAGTAGGCCCAAACACACCTTACTGTTCTCCTGTGCGGACTCCTATTCCTTCACCTACTCACTCTCCACCCAGACTCATGGCAGGTGTAAATGAAAATCAGCCACCTAACCCACTAAATCCACCATCGGCTTGGAAAGTGAGATCACCCTTGAACCTAACACGTACGTTGCATGACTTACCTCAAGCTTTTGAGAAGATGCTGCCTAAATTTGATCCAAATGAGAAAATGTTAGTGGATGACCATTTACAAAGTTTCTACTTGGCAATAGAAGGATTGAGGGCTGGGGAACATGAGGATGTCGTTTGCAGGCTTTTTCCACATACCCTGAAAGGAGCAACAGCATCATGGTATTTTGGTTTGCCTGCCAACTCTATCCCAGACTGGGATACCTTTGAAAGGATTTTTAGAAGTAAATATGCAACCCAAAAAACTCATGCTGCTCTCATGAAAGGGCTGTGTGCCTTAAAGAAAGAAAGAAAAGAGAAGGTGCATAGTTTTACCCAAAGATTTGCAGCTTATCTTAAGAATTTTTCTGAAACTGACAAACCCTCGGATAAAGTTTTGATTGAGTATTATACTTCAGCTCTGGGACCCGAGTTGGCTATGTTTGCCAAAATTAAATCCAAACCTACACTAGCAGAGACCTATGAAGAAGCCGAAAGAGTGGAGGTTGAAAAGGAAAGCATCGAAGACTATCCTGAGCAGTTGAGAGAAAAATTGTTGGGAGGAAAGCTATGTTATTTACTAAGCCTAAAGAGGAGCAATCACCAGATTTCAAAGGAATGGCAAAGATGATGCAAAATATCTGTAACCGAATAATAGATTTGGAAAAAGAGAAGGAAGCCTAGAAGTTTTATAAGCCTTATTACAAGAAAAGGGAGGATAACAATCAATCCCAACCCCCTCCGCACAGCCCTGCATCTATGAACTTAACGGAGGTAGGGATGGATAACTTTTGCACTTTTCAGCAACAACCCCATTCTGAAAAGAATTGTCCTCAATGGATAAATTCGATGACTTTGGTTATGAACCAATTGTTGGATTCCAAATTAACCAAGGATAATGATGAGGAAGGGAAAGACAACAATAAATCAACAGAAAAACAGGAGGATGAGGCCATGGTTTTCTGGGATTGTGTATCGTTGTTTGACGCGGAGGAAGAAAATGATCTGAGATATGAAGATATATTGGAAACAAATATAATGACGAGAAGTCAGGGGTTGATTAAGGAAAACAGTCTTGTGCTCCCAAAGATCAAGAGACTTCAAAAGAATGTTAAAAAATTTCAAAAAAATACCATAGCTAATAAAATTCCGGAATTTACCATCACTAGTCAAAATCCTAGACAGATCAACATGCCTACTAAGCCCATTGAAGAAAAGATAAACAATGTTAAAATGAATCGCACAGAGCATAAGATGGAGTATGACATTGTGGAGGATATAAAAAAGGTAAGGTCAAATATCTCGTTATTTGAGATGTGCAATGTGCCGCAGCAAAAAGAAAATTTATTGAAAGCACTTGAAATATCGGAGGAGAAGCTTCCCACCAAAAATCAGCCCCAAGAAGAAGAAATTGGTGAAGCAAGTGTGGGAGGTAAGCCTAAGTGCAAGACTCCACCTTTCCTCCTCACTTTTGAAATTTTCAACCATAACGTGCCTAACTGCCTAGTAGACTCGGGGGCATCAGTCAACGTTATGCTGCTGTCAGTCTGCAAAAAGATAAATGGGCAACCTAAACCATCTACCTGGAGGGTTATTTGGTTGGATAGAACAAATGTGAAGGTAGTTGGGGAAATGGAGGATGTTCTCATTTGCTTATCTTCAAATGATAAGGTATGTCAATTCATCGACATCGTGGTGGCTGACATACCGGAAGCTTATGGACTGGTTTTGAGCAGAGATTGGTCGGCAAAGCTGAGTGAATATTTTTCCTCGGACTGGTCACATCTGTGGCTACCTTATCAAGGAATCCCAAATCAAATTAAATTTTTAAGGGAGCCGCACATGAAACACAATGTTACTCAGTTCGAAGAAAAAAATGAACTAGTGAATTCTGTTTTGGGAAACTACTTTATTGAACTAGAGCCAGGAAATTATCAAGCAGAATAAGCCAACAATACGTCAGACGCTCAGCCTAATCTCCTTTAGTTCTCACAGGCTGATGAAATCGATTGTAAAATATTAGATTTAACTGTAGATGTAGGTATTGATTCACGCACAGTAGTGGTAAGCGATTTTTGGACGTTTTTCTTTGATGGTTCTAAAACTTTGGAGGGGTCAGGAGCCGGATGTGTCCTGATTGATCCTAAAAAAAATAAACATTTTATTTCATGTAGGTTAGAGTTTGAATGCACCAATAACAAAGCTAAATCTAAAGCACTAGTTCAGGGACTAAGAAAAGCAATTGAATTAAAGGTAAAAAATCTTAAAGTGTTTAGGGATTCTGAAATAATTGTAAAACAAATTCGAAATCAAATACATTGAATTTCTCCTCATTTAAAAGCTTATCAAAATGAAGTATGGGATTTGCTTAAATATTTTCATGCATTTAACATTTTATCGATTTGTAGACTTAAGAATGCGGCGGTTGACTTATTGGCCACCTCAGTTGCGAGGCTTGTGCCCTCTAATAATCGATGTTCTATTGAATTGATTTTCAGGCCTTCGGTTCCAGATATGATCACCAATATACGAGTGCTTGATGATGATTAGCAGATTCTAGAATGCATGACAAACGATTAGACCTTCAAAGGGGCGATTATTGATGATGAAGAACATAAATCCGAGCTAAAATTCGATAATTTTATTCCTAAAGGAGTCGGGACTTTAGAGCGAATGTTTGATCTAAACGAGAAATTCAGAAGGCCAGTGAATGTGAAGACTCATAGCTCGTCTCTACAGTTCGAGTTGATTAATTTGGGGACTGAAATTGAGACTAAATATGTGAATTTGGGAAAGTGTTGCTCTCCAGGTGAAAGGAATAAGTTCATCAGTTTGTTCAAACAATACAAAGATGTTTTTGCCTAGACATATGAAGATCTGAAGACATATGACACCAATATTATTCAACAAGTTATCCCCATCAAATATGGAATCAAACCTTATTAGCAGCCTTTAAGGAAAATGCATCCAAAATTAGAACCTTTGATTCATAATGAAGTAAAGAAGCTGTTGGATGCTAGAATTATCTTCAAGGTTAGACACTCAGAATGGATTTCAAATTTGGTACCGGTAAGAAAGAAATCCGGAGAAATTAGACTATGTGTCGATTTCAGAAACTTAAATCGCGGTTCGGATAAAGACAATTATCCTATCCCACCCATGGAACAGATATTGCAATTGGTTTTAGGTTTTGAATTATTCTCTCTATTAGATGGATTCTCAGGCTACAATCAAGTGTTAATAGCTGAAGAAGATAGACTTAAAACTACATTCAGAACCAGATGGGGGACTTTTACTTACAAAAGGATGCCCTTTGGACTAATAAACGTTGGAGCTACTTTCCAGAGGGCTATGGACATATATTTCTGTGGTCTGATTGGCCACAACACTGTGGTATACCTCAATGACATCACGATATTCTCAAAGAAAAGAGAGGAACATGCGTTTCATCTAAAACAGATTGTTGAACGCTGCCGAAAATATGGTATCTCACTAAACCCCAAGAAGTGCCTATTTTCCATTACCAAAGGTAAGTTGTTGGGTCACTTGGTTTCTAAGAAAGGGATCTCCATAGACCCAGAGAGGATCAAAGCTATCGAACAGATTCCCTTCCCCATAATAAAAAGGGCATGCAATCATTTATGGGGACAATAAGTTTCGTGCGAAGGTTTGTGCCAAATTTCACTCAGATTGTTAAACCTTTGCAACAAATGATAAAACAAAGTGTACAATTCAAGTGGACTAATGTAGAGAAGAATGAGTTTAGTAAAATAAAGACAGTGGTTGCACATGCACCCTCCCTCAAGAGTCCATATTTTGAGAAATATTTTATTTTATACACTTTCGCATCTGACGACTCACTAGTAGCGGTGCTTACCCAGAAGGAAGATGGGGGAGATGAGTTCCCCATATCATTTATGAGTACTGGTCTGCAGGAGGGCGAATTGAATTACCCAGTTGTGGATAAACAATATTATGTCATGTTCAAAGCGGTAAAACAATTCAAACCATACATACTTAAGAACCGGACAAAGGTAATCGTTCCACACCCAGCTGTGAGGTCTCTTTTCGTACCAAAGGAGTTAGGAGAAAGAAGAGGAAACTGGGTAACAACTCTATAGGAGTATGACCTCAATTTCAAGCCATCCTCCATAGTTAAAGGGCAGGGGTTCTGCAAACTAATGACTGAAAGTAAAGACAATGAAGAAAATAACTGGGAAAACGAAGCTGAGTTACATTTAACGGACGTGTGTCCTCTGTTGACAGCTCCGGACTCCTGGTATCGAGACCTTGTGCATTACCTTTAGGCAGGATTGTTACCCAAACACTGGAATTCTAAGAAAAGGAGAGCACTGCGTCTTAAATCATCCTCATATCAGATTGTTGAAGGAATATTATTATTCAGAAAGAATTATGATGGAGTTCTTCTTAGATGCTTTAGAAAGAAGATGCGAAGAAGGTCATGATAGACCTACATGATGGGTCTGCTGGAGGACATTTCTCCAGAGATACAACAGCCCATAAAATTCTCAGAGCCAGATATTATTGGCCCACACTGTTCAAAGATGCACATGCCCATGTCAGAAAGTGCGACATCTATCAAAGGTGTGGTGGAAGACAAGTTAAAGCAGCGGGACCATTAAATCCTGTGATGATAACAGAACCTTTTGAGCAGTGGGGGATGGATATTATTGGGGATATCAAGCCAAATTCTTCCTTGCAACACAAATATATTCTGATGGCAAGCGATTAATTCACTTGTTGGGTTGAAGCCATTTCGTTGCGTAAAGTGAATAAAGATGCAGTTATGAACTTTTTGCAAGAACACATTATGGCCAGGTTTGGAGTTCCAATTTCTCTAGTTTTCGATAACGCTACTTATTTTTCCTCTATTAGATTAACTGCATTTGCTCATGAAAAGGGAATTAAGTTGCATTACTCTACAAATTACTATCCACAAGAAAATGGTTTAGCTGAATCTTCGAACAAGAATTTGATTAGAATCTTAAAAAAGACTGTGATAGAAAACCATAAAAGTTGGCATTCAGCATTGCCAAATGCTCTTTGGACTGATAGCGTCACCCCCAAGACTCCGTTAGGTGTGTCCCCATATACCCTTGTTTATGGAAAAGAGGTCATTCTACCTCCCAATATCATGCTACCCTCCTCCATAATAGCTCAGGAATCAAGAGGATCAGATAATGAAGTTTTGCAGATGAGGATACATAATCTTTTGAAGGCAGAAGAATCTAGATCCAAGGCTAGAGAACGTTCTAAACAACAACAGGAGGTAGTAAAGAGGTGGTTTGATAAGCACAAAGCTGGAACAAAAGAATTTGAGGTGGGAGATTTGGTTCTCAAGTGGGATCACCCTCATGATGAGAAAGGAAAACACACGAAATTCCAACAGTTATGGGTAGGCCCTTTCCAGATTGCGGCAAAGCTTGGCCCCTCAACCTATAAGTTGCAGGATTTATAGGGATGGGAAGAGAACTTACCAGTAAATGCTTTAGTTCTTAAACCTTATTTTTCTTGATTTTGATTTATTTTGTTCCGTTTTGTACATAAATAAATTGATTTGGTTGCTTATTTTGATTTGCTTGATTCCTGTTTTGTTTAGTTTAGATTTTGGTTGATTTCAATAAAATAGGCAAACTTTTGGTTGCATGGAGAGCATCATAATTCTGGATTAACTAAAATATTTGATGATAAGACTGTGTATTATTGTGTTATCTGAAAGATTTTCTTCTAGTTTAACGATTTTTCCTAAATGGCTATGGACACATTGAAGTACTGCTTAATCCCTGTAAAATAACTCAGGATCAAAAGGTCTAGAATACTATTTCGAGGCTCCATCCATCTCACACTTAAAAATGTCCTAGGGAGTTACAGCGAAAGACCCATGGAGAGGAAGCAAGGTAAACAGTATATGATATATAAATGATCCCATGCCAAGAATTGAAATCCAAAAGGAAGATAAGAGTCAAAAACTCCTATGAAAAGAATATGTATCAAAACAAAGTATTGAACCATATAAGTACTAAATTGCCAAAAGTTCTTCTTCGTCTGTGAGCTGAAAGTTAAATACATCTCTCACACAAAAGGACACTATGAGAGGAGCCTGAATAAAAAAATTCAGAAAGAAAGGCATGCAAGAGGACTCAAATGAAAGGACAAAGTCCAAAAGCACAAAAAAGTGCAGAATGGCATGGGAATGAGGAACAAATGAATATTTCTGTTTACCATATGTTACAATCCTGTGGTGTCTAAGCTAGAATCTACCTGAAGACAGAGGTAAAAATGAAACTCATATTCTTGGCCTCAAAAGAGTTATCTTGACTTTGAAATCTTGGGTTCCATTTTCCTAAATTGGACTATCATCAATGATTAAAGGTACATAGATTTTCCATTTGGGAAATCCAAACAACTAGAAGAATTCAACATGTTGGCTTTATTGTTAAACAGTCTGTTACTTAAGGAAGAAATTGTCCAGAGATTCTAGGTTCACCAGGTAGTCGCCAATTGTTGCAGCTGCAACTGTTTTCCCAAATTTTTCAAAATTTTGGACCCTCCTTCTTGATTTTATCTTGCATGGGATTGTTTGTATTGTTGAACTCTGTTTTTTCCCTTTTCTACAAATTTGGATTTGTTTGAAGTTGAGTTGAGGTAAATTGCTTTCATGCTTTTTGGAAAACTGCTTCCTGTCTGCAAATGATTTAACTGTGGAGTTTAAAGTTTAATTTGAAAATGATGTCCTTTTGGTTTGAATGATTTCCTTCATCACTATCAGAAGTCTATTTATGTTTGAGTCGGAGGTTTGCTTCTCTTTTCCGTCGTTGCTTCGGATAGGGTTAAAGAACTGATTTCATCACTGCCCAGCCTAAATATTTTGAACACTTAATGCTTTGTTTTTCGGTAAATTTTTTGTTGTCAGAAGTCTATTGAACAGTGAATTGGGGCCGTAGTTTTTTACGCGACCGTTGTTGCGGGAGCTAACTAATGAACGACCCGATGGAAAGTCATGTTTTTTACCGATGGGATTTTATCTCCTTTGTTTTTTTTCAAAAAAAAATTACTTTTTGACTTTCAACATTTTTTGTTTTATCATGGTCGAAGTTTTAGTCTTTCGCGTTGCCGCCGTTTCAGATGGTAGTTTGCAAGTACCCCGACTGAAAGCCCATATACTGCCGACTACGCTATTTTTTACCTTTAATTGATTTGCTTTCTTTTCGCCATTGGAGCATTTTATGATTATTGATCGGAGGGATAGTCCTTATGACCTCCGTCGTTGCGACTGCTTTGTCAACTATCGCCCGATGTTAGTGTTTCTAATCGCCAACACTGCGGAGATGTTTGTAGAAGGAGCAAGTCGTTATATGTCGATTTGAACGAAGACCGACTTAGTCAGTCGACTAAGTCGATGGGCCGACTAGTCGATCAGTCGACTAGGTCGGTCGACCGACTAAACAGATTGATTAGTCGACTTAACTAACAGTCGTGTCGGTTCACCGAACCGACAGATAGTTATTTTTTGTAACTGTTTGTAACTGGTATATATTAGGATATTGAGCTAAGCAAAGAACTCAGTTCAGTTCTGTGCCTTGTATGAACTCACTACATTAATATAATATGTTTTCCTATCTATTCTTGTCTCTTGTCTCTTATTTATGGTTATGTTTTAGTATGTATTATTGGTAACCTTATGTGATCTGTGAGATTACAACATTGGTTCCGTTGCCGGTAGTACATGTCTAAAATATAGGCTCACATATGATAACAGAGCAGGAGATCAAGGATTGGTGGAATCGTAAAGTTGCAAACTACTTGCAAAATTACGCCCGACGAAACAGATTAACAGTCGCTAAAGCTAGAGCCAGATTTTTCACAGAGACACATGAAAATTTTTTCGAGTCTGTACCACAACTGTTGAAGCAGCTTCTGGATGAGAAGACGGGACGCGACTACAGAACAACAGTTTCTAGATAAACTGTTCAGAGGGGGACGCACAAATCTGTCGGAGTGGTTTGAGAAAATCACCGACGACTTCTATGAGGAGCGAGCAGTCGAAGACAGGACGTCAGTAGAAACTGTCAAAGCCAAATTCTACACATATTTCACCGACCAATTCTTGTGCTCCCTGCCGACCTTGCTGTTCAAATTCTTGATAGAGAAAGGAGCAGGACACATCGTCGAACCTAGACCACCCCTGTGCGAACAGCCACCAAACACCAACTGGGCGGACAAGCAGAAGAAGTGGGAGAAATTTATTGCAGAAAGGGAGTAGGAATACTTCCTGAGCAAGTGATTCGAACTATCCGAGATTTCTAAAAGCGTCGGGTAGGCTATGGGGGGGTAGCTGGTCGTGTGTCGGAAATAAGAGCATAGTGGATCCTAGTCAAAGCAGAATTCAGTATTAGTCACCAGTAATGAAAAGTCGAGTGAAGGGAAATCGAAGGTATAGTATTGTAGGAAAGTATGTCGGACATTAAGAAAATCGAAAGGGACGAAAGACAACAGCGAAGGGAAGCTAGACGAGAAAGAGCAGTAGAGCTGCATCAAAGACAAAACCCTAGGGAGACCGACCATGAGGAGATTCCACCAGAGTTGGGTCATGACCGACACGGATAAGGCGTAGAAGAGGAGGCGACCCTTAAGGAAGAAGAAGTGTGGATAGAGCAGCCTGAATCTCTCCAAATAACTGTCCCTGACCAAGGAGTAACCCTTTCCCCAGTAAATCCGCGTACCACAATACAAACTATTATTGAAGACGACCTCCGACTGCGAGCTGGTGACATTACTATCTGGAGCCGACTAGGTGATGAACCATTCCTAGGACGACATCTTGTTATACGCCGACCGCTCGAAGGGAATTGGGTGACCTTTCAAACGGCACCTCCTTTCGGAGTATCCACTTGCTCTTACCGACACATGAAGGAGCACCCCCCCTGCCACATACAGCTTTCGAAGAAATCCAAGAGTCAGAACTGAGCACGGAAAGTTCCAATGGACCATCGACAATACAAATCCACAACAATCCACTGTACGACGCAAAATCGACCACCGACGGAGGTACAAGTTCTGTCGACCAAAACTCCTCAGGCTCGACTATATCAACGACCCCACCTCTTTCACCACCACTCACACCCCCACCTCCGTCACCGTCAGATAGCAGTGACAGCGACTCAGACATGGGTCACGGAACTGCCCACATTCCTCTATATGAGGGGGATGAAGACCCCAGATGACATTGGTTCGTCTGTGAGTCCATTTGGGACGCAAACCAGGTGAAGGATGAAGACCGACAGATGGCTCAGTTCGCAGGAGCCTTACGGAAAAGGGCTCTGACCTGGTATATGACCTTTTAAAAAAGGCAACCCTGAGCAATGAAAGTTGAAATTAAAGCACAGTTCTTATCCTTTTTCAAGACCCCAGACGCCAAGCACCTGGCCGCTAAAAAGCTCAAGACAACGCAGCAAAAGCTAGGGGAGACTGTCTGCGATTATGACAAATGCTGGAAGGACCTATTGAGTCAATTAGATTATTTTATTGATGAAAAATTGCTAATTCAATGGTTTCTTGCAGGCTTATCACAAAAAATCCGCAGACACATCAGTTTGGAAACTTTCAAGACATATGAAAATGCGCTGACCAAAGCTTTGCAGGTGGAAATGGACGAAGATATCCCTGCCTATCCGACGGACCACAGGATAGAAGAACAGCTGGAAAGTGTCCAGAAGTCCTTGAAAGAACTGTCCCTCAAAAATCAAGAAATATGGTGTACAAAATGTTCGACGGCCGGACACACAAAAGATAATTGTCGACAGGAATACAGCCGACAAGACGTCCGATTTGTGCAAACTAAAGTCTTTTGCGATATTTTCCAGGATACCGGAGATCATTCTACGAAGGAATGTGCGTTTAACATGAAGAATGCAAAAGCGTCCTGGTGCGCCATTTGTGAGACAAAGAGTCACAATACGGCCAACTGTCAACTAAACCTGAAAAACAGACAGAACTATCAGGCGATCTACTAGATGAATGTAGTGGCGCAGAACAATGAGAAAAATACTACCAATGACCAGAACGGGAAACGATACGAAGGCCGAAGATATGAGTGACGGTACGACAACCGACGACAAGGGTTTGGAGGAAGAGGTCAATTCGTCGGGAATCGCGACATTCGACCACGTTGATCTAGCCAGTGCTTCATCTGCTATAAAGAAGGACACAGATGTGCAGACTGTCCTTACAAGGACAGAACTGACCTTAAATTCTGTACTCATTGTGGGGTAGGCGATCACTCTCTAGAGGATTGTCCTACCATGTTAGAAAAAATCAATAATAAGAAGAATGTTAATGTCTTGTCTTGTGTACAAAAGCATGATATATTAACCACTAAAAATCTGCATATTGTCACTCGCCAAGGCACAAAAATAGGACCTGATATCCCACAAATTAGTAAAATTAAAAACACAAATGGTTATCCGGATCCTCTGAAGGAAAAACAAACTTATCAAGAAGCCACACACATATTTCAAAACATTGCACAGCAAGAAGATAGTATTACCAATCGACTTAGCACGACACAGCAATTAACTCATCTCATCCAAAACGACAAATCCGTAGCCCAGTTTTTATTGATTTATTACACGAAATAAAAAGCACTAACTGTGGAAAAAAAACTAAGAACATTTGTAGCCTCAATCAAAAAGACAAAAACGATGTCGACCCACTTGTCGACCTGGAAATTGAAGGTTATCACATCCGACAAGTGGTGCTCGATTTCGGATCTCAGGTAAATATCATGACCAGAGATACCTGGGAAAAGATGGGCCGACCTCGACTCTATGAGTCAGGAATTTACCTCAAACTCGCCGACCAAGGCCTCATTGAATGCATAGGGGTTTGGAAAGATGTCGACATGACCATCAAAGGAATCTCGACTAAGGTTGATTTTGAAATCATCGACCCAAAAGAAGGATCTAGCTCCTTCCCTGCACTCGTTGGTCGACCTTGGGGACGAAAGATGAAAGCTTCCATATCCCTAGACAAAGAACGAATTAAGTCAAAAGGAAATGGTCAAAAAGTCATCGTACCCATTAACCCTTCTCAAGGAGCACCTTGGACCGAACCGATTGATGAGGAAGTCGATGTTAGACAACTTTACCAGATCCAGAATAATACGGACTATACCGAACCAAACATTTATGGGGAGCTTCATTTAGGTAACCAAGACTCAATTGGTTACAATTCAGATGCTGAATTATATGACTGGGAGATGGAAAATTATGAAACACAAGCAAGAGGGTGCTGGACTATACAAAAAGTACAGAAAAAACCCACCCGACAGTGCTTCACGGTATCGATTATCCCCAAAGTCTTTGAAAACAAAATTAGGGAACGACCTACATTACAACCGACCAATTTACATAATACCCAACTGCCCAGGTATAAGGAACGAGAATCCCCAATAATGCACCTTGAACAAGTATCTAAAAATATTGGAGAACATAGCAGACTTCAAAGCTTAGTGGAAACGTTTACAGGTCAAGCAGCTAGATGGTGGAACACCCATCAGACCAAATTGCAGACCTGGACAACTGCTTCAACTTTCTTTGTCGAACGATTTGGTGGGAAAAAGATAACTCAGGAAACTCAAATCCCTATCTTTTTCCAAGGCCAAGACCCAGACGAACACATCAAGCTTTGTGAAAAGGAGTGGAGACGGCTTGGACACAAAGATGAGCGAGCTTGGCCACATTTGTTCCCTTCAACACTAGCCGACTTACCTACTAAATGGTATAAGATGGAGGAGGCTAGAGGAGAAACTTTCTTTTGGCATGAACTTAAAGAAAATTTTATTAAGGATTTCCAGTTCAAACCTAAAAATGAAAAATTGGCTGAGACAGCACACCAAATCAAAAAGTTTCTTGAACCGATAGATAAACAATTCATCCAAGACCATCGACAAATCCAGGACTGTAACAAGATACAAGCTGAATCAAAATCACAGTCGACACGATTACACTTGGAAAACGAACACACAGAAGGTAAGAGCTTTAGGTGGAAGACCGACCACATTGAAACAACCAAACCAATCTACTCAATCTTGGAAGTCGAGACCACCAACAAGCCAGACATAGATAGAATGACTGCAGCCGACTTTCCGGCGACATTCTCATAGTTTAAAGAAGGAAGTCGGCCGATCAATGAAGCTAAAGCACCAGAGTGGCTGGATGCTAAAGTGAAAACTAAGGAGGTCGACATTTCAAATGACAACCATCCAAAAATAGCTAAGATTGGAGACTACTGGAATGAACACCAAACCACCGAAATCATCAGCTTACTGAAAGAATTCCAAGATGTCTTTGCAAGGGATTACAAAGACTTAAAAGGGTTAGTACAAGAAATGGGCGAAATGAAAATAGATACTAAACCTGATGTCAGACCTGTCAAGAAATGACCTTACAAACTAGCTCATAAGTATAAGGAGATAGTTAAGAAGGAAATAGACAACATGTTAGCAGCAGGAATTATTTACCCCATTGACCAGTCGGAATGGGCAAGTCCCATGGTCGTACAGCCAAAGAAACATGTCCCAACCAGGTTATGAATTTGTGTCGACTTTACGGAGCTCAACAAAGTCACACTCACAGATCCCTTTCCCACCCCTTATGCTGATGAAATCCTGAATGAAGTTGCAGGCCATGAATGTTATTCATTTACCAATGGATTTTCAGGATATAATCAAGTACCCATAGCAAAAGAGGATCAAAAGAAAACAACATTTGTATGCGAATTTGGGTCCTTTGCATACAGAGTTATGCCTTTTGGGTTGAAGAATGCACCTGCAGTATTCTCCCGAATAGTTGTCAAAACATTCCAAGAGTATATCTATAAGACCATGGCAGTATACTTCGACGATTGGACCATATATTCCACCCTAAAGGATCACTGCACATGGCTCCGACTTATGCTGGAGAGATGTCGACAGATACAACTCTCCTTAAATATTAAGAAATGTACTTTTGTGACTCCCATCGGCATACTCTTAGGACATATTGTCTACAAATACGGTATAAAGGTCGACTTTGCCAAAATAAAAATCATCCTCGACCTAAAACCCCCAATAAACCCTAAACAGG
>LPNX010730326.1:387518-442092 GCA_001517045.1 Pseudotsuga menziesii | reverse complement strand
TCCGGGTGTTATTGGGCCATACATGATACTACAGGAAATTCATCAGACATTATTCAGATATGACTTACCCTCTGGAGGAACTGCTAAAAGACGATCAGGATTTTATATGGACGGAGGAATGCCAAATATCCTTCGACAAATTGAAAAGAAAACTGGTCGAGGCTCCCATACTTAAATTTCCAAACTGGTCAGCTAAATTTCATGTACATATTGATGCATCAAGCATTGCAATTGGAGCCATCCTTACTCAACCAGGGGATGATGGGATGGATTACCCTATCGTATACAACAGTCGAAAACTAAATAAAGCTGAAAGGAACTACTCGACCACTGAACGAGAAGCCCTAGGTATGGTCTTTGCTCTCCAGAAGTATCGACATTACCTATTAGCCAACCCTTTTATATTTTATACTGACCATCAAGCGTTGAAGTACCTTGTTAATAAACCCCTTCATCATGGACGAATCTGTCGATGGTTACTTCTTTTTCAAGAATTTGAGTTTGAAGTAGTGGTCCGACCTGGAAAGCTAAATGTCGGACCCGATCACCTATCACGTATCGACACAGGGGAGGAACCGACTGGAATCGACGACGATTTTCCAGATGCACATCTATTTTGCATAGAAGTAGTACCCGAAGAACTAGAAGAAATCGCTCAGTTCTTGGAGACAGGTCAGGCACCTGAAGGTCTGAACACTAAGAAGAAACAAATCTTAGCTATGAAGGCTGCACCCTACAACCTCATCAATGGATTTTTGTATAAAATGGGGTTAGAGGACATTCTTAGACATTGTGTACTCGACCATGAGAGAGAACAAATCATGAATGAAGCACACTATGGACCTGCAGGAGGACATTTTCAAGCGGATACAACTGCAAGAAAAATCCAACAGTCAGGCTTATGGTGGCCGACCATCCACAAGGATTACAAAAACTTTGTTAGTCGATGTGATAGATGTCAACAACTTGGTCGACCTCTACCGAGCATAGAAATGCCCTTGATATCTGTAAACCCTAGTCTCACATTTGAACTATGGGCTATAGACTTCATAGGACCTTTTCCTATCCCAGCCAAACGATCAGGTGCATGATATATTATCACGGCAGTGGAATATGTCACTAAATGGGTAGAAGCTGAACCCGTCGATACATGTTCAAGTGAGGTAGCTGCTAAGTTTATATACGAAAACATTATCACTAGATTTGGATGCCCACTCACATTGATTAGAAACCAAGGATCACACTTTGTAAACAAAACCATCAAACATTTGACTGACCAGTTTCACATCGACCACCGACGAAGCACTGCATACCATCCTCAGTCGAACGGTGCGATTGAAGCATTTAACAAAACACTCACAAAAGGGTTAACCAAAATATGCAGCACCGATAAAGACGACTGGGATGAGAAAATCCCTGCGGTTATTTGGGAATATAGGACAACATATAAGCGGTCAACCGATCAAACACCCTTTCGACTAGTCTACGGACAAGAAGCAGTCATCCCCCTACATTTTTGACAGCAGACACCTATTATTGCACAGATACTACATGTCGATGTCGAACAGGAAAGAAAGGACCGACTATTTCAACTCAGTAAGCTAGAAGAACATAGAGTCACGGCTCTCCAACATCAGGAAATTCACAAACAACAAGAAAAAGCATGGCACGACCGTAACATCAAGAAAAAAACTTGTCGGTCGGTGACCTTGCTTTACTGTATAACAGTCGAGTCAAGGGCAAACCCAAGAAATTACACACAGAATGGATGGGAGCTTACGTTGTCGAAGAAATCCATCCCAATAGTTCAGTCCGACTGAAAATGTTACAGGGCCTAGTATTCCGGAAGCTCGTTAATGGAGCCCGACTCAAACGCTATAAAAACTGAAAAAAAAATAAAAAATAAAAAAAAATAAAAAAAATCAAATAACGACCTTAACCGTCAACCAAAACCTATAAAAAGACAGAAAAATTCTAACACAACATACTACATCCGACACCAAGCCATGATAATAACTCACTACCTCGACCACTGACATCACCATCATCGACCATCTTCGTCGACCAGTCAGGCCGACCGCTTTCACCCTCGACACCGACCATTGACCTCGAATGTCCCATCACACATTAATGGCCTCGAGCACCGAAACGAATCCTCCATTAAGTTGCACTCGAGTATTGCAGTTGGACTGTCAAGTCTGCCATTAATACACCCATTTCGACACTCCACTCCATCCATGCCTATAAATAATGGACCGTTGAAAGTTCATTCACCACACCCATTTCTATCAGAGCACCTACAATCTTAGTCGACCAAAACACCAGAACCCTGTCAAAACCCCGGCCAGTCCGACACAATGGCACCTAAACTCACCCGAGCTGCGGCCAAGGCAAAGGAGTTGCAAGCCAAGGACACCCCCTTGCTCAATTGTCTCAAGAACATAAAAAATGCCAAGGTCCAGGAGGGCCCATTTCAGAAACTATGGAAAGAGATCCAAGAGTGGGCCTATGAAGACAATAAAATGACCCACGCCGCTGAAAAAATTAGGAAGAGCACCATTCTCCAATACCCTAACGCACCACTGATGGCAAGCTTCGGTGGGACGAAAGAGGCAGCGGTTAAATTCATCATCAGTCGCTACCACAACGACCGGTTTTATTTCGACCAGCCGATTGACATCAGCAAGGATGTTATCTCCAAACTTACAGGTCTGTCGAACCAAGGCAGTCCGGTACCTATCGGCATCAAAGAAGGGTTGGTCCAAGAACTTACGGGCACACCCACTAGGAAAAAATCGAAGGGATTGATGATTGGCCAGATTGTGACAAGGACGCCACAAATTGTGGCTAAAATCATCGCAGTCACCCTCACATTGGCTGGTCGAAGCAGCGACCTTAAACTAGAAATGTTGGAGGCTATCGACACGATCGCTACCGATGGTAGGATCTACCGATGGGGAGACTATGTCGCCGACATGGTCAAAACCATCTGCGAGCGCTGCCAAGAGGTCGGAGGTATAATCAAGTTCCCATCCCTTATTATCTGGATTTTTATGTACCACATCTGTCTGGAAGGCAGTCCAGTCTTCCGGGAGTCGACCAGATTCCAAATGCACTGGTTTAATCCCTTTTCAAAAAAAGGCACCCTACATGAACTAGCATAGGGAAAAGTCTTCCTGGAAAACTGGGTCCAGCAGCTGAAGGTCCGCACGACGAGGTAGAGGGTGCCCCAGAACATCCGACGAAACCTCTCTACTGAGTCTCACATCCAGTTGGAACTGGACCATACCTCAGTATGGTATATACGAGGTCAGGACCCTAAAGCACAGGACCTCGACTACTACCCCACGGTCGACCAGATTTTTTGAGAGTTGACCCGACAGGGAAAGATGAAGATACCAGTCCCCGAAGCTGCCAAACAGGTCGACTTCTCCATCATCGAGCCGCTTACTGAATAGGAGAAGGAGGAGGACTACGAGCTTAATCTCTACATCAGCACATTTGTGTCGGAGGACACCCCGACCGTGCCCACTAGTCGGGTACACCTCACAGTCAAACCTCCGATTGCCAAGGTAGTCGACCCTCAGCTGACAAAACAACACCAACCACCAATACAACAACAGCCAACAGTGCCACAGACAACTCCACCGGCTCTAGCAGTCGTCGACCCCACTCAAGAACCAACTGGAGAAGTCGAAGTCGACGACCCGGAATATGCTTTATCCCGAAGCATCATCAAGAAGCTAGCTAAGGAGATAGCTGTTGCTCGGAAGAAACTCAAAACCCAAAAACAACAACAAGGGAGGGGTAAGCGTAAGATTATTCTGGCCGACTCGTCCGATGATGAGGAGGAACTCGCAGCAGCGGCCATCGACATTGTTTCAATCCGTTGAAGTTCAGTTTCAATGGTATCTGGAAGCAGGAGCTTCGGAGGGTCGGACCAAGAAAGCCAAAACACAAACGATGTCTGAAAATGTCGTCGACCTTGTGTTGACCCCCCCACCCCCATCTCCAACGCCCGTAGTCGAAGAACAAGCACTAGCAGAACAGATGGGCAGGCCCAGTGAAGAACATGAACACGCCATCCCAGAGGCACTCAGAGCCAGGGTTAGCCAGGACGCTGAGCTTAAAGCTTTCTTTGCGACACTGCCTTCATTGTTCAAGTCGGCCTAGAAAATAAAGACAACGACTCCTCTTAAAATACACAAACACATTTATTCCCAGGAAACGACAACATTTACCAGGATCAATGACGAGGGCGACATCATAGGACACAGTCAGTCTTCACTGAGCAGGTCGATCCCAAGACACAGAATGAACCACCCACGTCACCGTCCAAAGCAGCAATCTCTTCTGACGAAAGTCTCGAACATATTCAAGCCACTCTCGCAACCCCTGACCATACCCCCACTCCATCCCCAACACCACCATCATCACAACCTTCTTCCCCACCACCTCCACTGTCAAAATCCCCACCACCAGAATTACAGCCAAACCCATCACAGCCACAGTTATCTTCACAACCAGAAGCAGACATCCCACCTCCTCAAATAGAAAAAACCCCGTCCCCCATACCCCCTCCTCAAAAAGAAACACAGCCATCCTCTATACCATCTACCCAACAAGCACAACCCTCGACCTCCAATCCACCAATTACAGACCCAACTTCCACTACTGCAGGTACCCAGGAGCAAGAACAACAACCAGACAAACAGAAGAAAAAGAAAGAGCAGCATAAAACATCTGGCCTGCGGATTAGCCTCAAAGATGCAAGTTCGCTAACCGACTCCGAGGTCGGCCAACTACTCAAAATCTTGGCCAAAGAGTCAAAGAAGAGGACGGTCACAAAAAGTAGAGAGCTCAAGGACAAGGAGGCAGAACAGGTCGAGTTTCTCGGCAAATGCAGGTCTCTTGCACAATCTGTCATCCTAGGCCCCATCGAAATTGCTACAGATCGACCTCTGGAAAGGGCATATCATCTTTTTGAAGGCATGGTGTCGACTATACAGACACATTTCCAAGAAACTAAGCAAGAGAAAAAGGAGGAAACTGCTCGACTACTCCTGAACCAGCACACTGCATTTTCAGAGGCGTACAAGGTCTTATAGGATCATATGGAGGAATCCATTGTCACTGAGGAAGTACTAAGAGACTGGCCTAATCACTATGGGCAGGTCTATTAGCAGACAAGATAGGTGCGACAGGGCATTCAGGAATTGGAGGGTCGGAAGTCGACAGAAGCAGAGTTGCGGCAGACCATTGAAGAACAAATTGTGATGGAGACTAGCAAACTACAAAAGCTCGAACGGGAGGCACATCAGTGGGTTCAACAGGCCCTACCCAATTTAGAGCGAGTTGACATCCTCTGTCCTCAGATGAATCGACTTATCACTGCTGCCGAAGAACAAAATCAACTGTTGGGTCCCAACATGGACAACATAGCAGAAATGCCCATGTCCGAAAAGATGTCGATCCTTTCAAATATTACAACCTTAACGATCGATATCCAGAAGGCATTACAGAGTTGGACTGAATTTCAACATCATTTGGCCATCACAGCTCCCGCTATCGTCGAATTCTGTGTCCAAAGAAGACCGACCATCCGGCTGCACAGTCCCCAACATGAGCAAGTTTGACTGTATCCGCAAGAGTTCGTTTTTGTACCTCCCTGTTTCTTCAGGACGAAGAAACGTTTTGTTCATGGGGGAGATGTAGAAGGAGCAAGTCGATATAAGTCGACTTGAACGAAGACCGACTTAGTCAGCTGACTAAGTCGATGGGCCGACTACTCGATCAGTCGACTAGGTCGGTCGGCCGACTAAACAGATTGATTAGTCGACTTAACTAACAGTCGTGTCGGTTCACCGAACCGACAGGTAGTTATTTTTTGTAACTGTTTGTAACTAGTATATATTAGGCTGTTGAGCCAAGCAAAGAACTCAGTTCAGTTCTGTGCCTTGTATGAACTCACTACATTAATATAATCTGTTTTCCTATCTATTCTTGTCTCTTGTCTCTTATTTATGGTTATGTTTTAGTATGTATTATTGGTAACCTTATGTGATCTGTGAGATTACAACAATGTTAAATATTATAGCCCTGACACTCAGCGTTAAAGGTCTCCGACGCCGATTGAATTAATAGACTCGTGGGACCCATAGTCTGTTCACTGTCCACCGTTGTGGCTATGAATAGGACTATTCCTCCGTAGTCTTTAGTGGTTCCGATCTCCGATGCATGTATGACGGTTTTTAGTGCTTTATTTCGTCGACGTTTTTTTTTTCCCTGGAACCGTTATTTTTTTGGGTTTCTGCCGTTGCAGTGGCTTAGTGAACTAACCTTTTGACTTATAGTTTTTCCATTCACTGATGAGGAGTTTATATACCCGATGTTGATTTTTTCCCGTCGGTGAGGGTTTTTCCCGCCTGTTTTGTGGGTTTTTTTACCCTATCTTATGGGTGGTGGAGGTTTTCTAATTCTTTCATCATACTAGGGTTTTTGTGATGAGAACATAGGGCAGGGCCTCACATTTGATGATGATTTTGATTGGTAGTGTAGTTTACATTTATCAAAGTTAGATTTTTCGAATGCAGTCCGCATTAATAATGTATTTCTCGTTTTAACTACAGACAGATTTAGAGGAATGTTCAGATCCAGTTTGATGATCACTGCTGCAGAGAAGATGTATCTAAAGGACAATGCAGAAGGGAGCTAGATGAAGAAAATAAAAGTAAGAAGCAGAGATGTTTCTCACTGAAGAATATAGTGAAGGTTTGAGATCAACAGGTTATTGAGAAAAATCGATAGTAGCAGAGGCCCAGGCTTGGGAAAAGTTAATCGGTCACCAAGCTGGTCATTTTTTATAAAAGTGCTCTTAAAACCTTATTTTGAAATGTAACGTATTGTATAAATCATGAGCACTCACAAAGGAAAAAATTGTGAGATTAAACAGTTGGGGGAGCCCAAAGGTCACCCGGTGGGGCAACTCAAAGGTTTTGGTGTTTTGTATAAATATAGGAAAGTTAGAGGGAATAAAGGACTTTTTCCTAGTTAGATTTGTGAATACATATTGTAAGAAGAACTATTTCCTTTTGCAATAGATAATTACAATTTTCCTGTTGGAGAAAGCTTGGTGGAATGTTCAAATGTTATGCTATGGATTTGTTGAAGAGGAACTATTTCGTTTCCATCTTTGTGTCCATTAACTGTGAGATCGTTCTAACTCTTTGAACCTATGTTCTTGTATGAATGTTCTCTAGTTTATTTTATTAAAATTTCCACTGAGTAATGAATGTTGTTCATAAACAATTGGCTATCCGGTTGTTCAAATATCTTTAAATGTTCATGTGTTTTGAAAGAAGTATCAACTATCTGTGATTTTTCATAATGCATGAACAAAATACATTACTAAGTAATAAATGATAATCTTGCTCCCTAGGGATTGGTTAGGTAGTTAGTTTTAATTTCTTGCTGTGTGTGATTTAGATGCGAGAGAGTTTAAGACGAAAGGTAAGAACCTGCACATCACATTGTGACTACTCCTCATATTCTCTATCAATCTGCATTTTAGATAGGCACTTGCATGTCATACTTAAAACTAAAAACACAAAAATATACACGGTGGACCAGGCCACAAATGGTAAAACCTTTTATTTTTGTTACTTGACCTACGGTAGCCGGACCGCAAACCGGACGGATTCCCTACACCAAAGAGTCACGGGCTAGTTGGGAACATTGACTGGGGATAATCCCTTGCTGTTGTTGCCTGCGAATTTCTAGGCCTCAACAGTTTCTAGCGCTAGAAGGAGGGCCACTAGTGCATGGATGGCCGGGGAAATCCATTTCCTTGAAATAACTCCACCAGTGATAGTTTTGAAAGGAGTTTATTTCCTGATCCAAATACTGAAGAGAATAGAGAACATTTGTTTGTTGTGGACAACCAAGTAGTAAATGATCTGAGAAGACACACACAGGCTTATGTAAAGAGTATTGGAGGATTACCCATTATCCCTGATTTACCCCAAAGAGAATACAAGAAGAAAGATCATCCCATCTTGGAAGATTCAGTGTTGGCTGGAGATTTGGAAGAGTTAGTAGAAGTAGCTTTATAGGAAATTGTTCAGCCTTTGAATGAAGTAGGCCCAAACACACCTTACTGTTCTCCTATGCAGACTCCTATTCCTTCAACTCCTCACTCTCTAGCCAGACTCATGGTAGGTGTAAATGCAAACCAGCCACCTAACCCACCAAATCCACCACCGGCTTGGAAATCCAGATCACCCTTGAACCTAACACCTCTGTTGCATGACTTACCTCAAGCTTTTGAGAAGATGTTGCCTAAATTTGATCCAAATGAGAAAATGTTAGTGGATGACCATTTACAAAGTTTCTACTTGGAAATAGAAGGATTGCGGGCTGGGGAACATG
This sequence comes from Pseudotsuga menziesii, assembly GCA_001517045.1. Taxonomy (NCBI): domain Eukaryota; kingdom Viridiplantae; phylum Streptophyta; class Pinopsida; order Pinales; family Pinaceae; genus Pseudotsuga; species Pseudotsuga menziesii. Next base: position 433,665 of record LPNX010730326.1, on the reverse strand, counting down.
AGGATGTCGTTTGCAGGATTTTTTCACATACCATTAAAGGAGCAGCAACATCATGGTATTTTGGTTTGCCTGCCAACTCTATCCTAGAGTGGGATACCTTTGAAAGGATTTTTAGAAGTAAATATGCAACCCAAAAAACTCATGCTACTCTCATGAAAGGGCTGTGTGCCTTAAAGAAAGAAATAAAAGAGAAGGTGCATAGTTTTACCCAAATATTTGCAGCTTATCTTAAGAATTTTTCTGAAACTGACAAACCCTCGGATAAAGTTCTGATTGAGTATTACACTTCAGCTCTAGGACCCGAGTTGGTTATGTTTGCCAAAATGAAAGCCAAACCTACGCTAGCAGAGACCTATGAAGAAGCCGAAAGAGTGGAGGCTGAAAAGGAAAGCATCGAAGACTATCCTGAGCAGTTGGGAGAAAACATTGTTGGGAGGAAAGCTATGTTATTTACTAAGCCTAAAGAGGAGCAATCACCAGATTTCGAAGGAATGGCAAAGATGATGCAGAAGCTCTCTAACCGAATAATAGATTTGGAAAAGGAGAAGGAAGCCTAGAAGTTTTATAAGCCTTATTACAAGAAAAGGGAAGATAACAATCAATCCCAACCCCCTCCGCACATCCCTGCATCTATGAACTTAATGGAGGTAGGGATGGATAACTTTTGCACTTTTCACCAACAACCCCATTCTGAAAAGAATTGTCCTCAATGGATAAATTCGATGACTTTGTTTATGAATCAGTTGTTGGATTCAAAATTAACCGAGGATAATGATGAGGAAGGGAAAGACAACAATAAATCAACAGAAAAATAGGAGGATGAGGCCATGGTTTTATGGGATTGCGTATCATTGTTTGACGTAGAGGAAGAAAAGGATTTGAGATATGAAGATATCTTGGAAACAAATATAATGACAAGAAGTCAGGGGTTGAAGAAGGACAACAGTCTTGTGCTCCCAAAGATCAAGAGACTTCAAAATAATGTTAAAAATTTCAAAAAAACACCACATGTAATAAAATTCCGGAATTTACCATCACCAGTCAAAATCCTAGATAGATCAACATGCCTACTAAGCCCATTGAAGAAAAGATAAACAATGTTAAAATGAATCTCACGGAGCATAAGATGGAGTATGACATTGTGGAAGATATAAAAAAGGTAAGGGCAAATATCTCGTTATTCAAGATGTGCAATGTGCCGCAACAAAAAGAAAAGTTATTGAAAGCACTTGAAATATCTTAGGAGAAGCTTCCCGCCGACAGTCAGCCCCAAGATGAAGAAATTGGTGAAGCAAGTGTGGGAGATAAGCCTAAGTGCAAGACTCCACTTTTCCTCCTCACTTTTGAAATTTTCAACCATAACGTGCATAACTGCCTAGTAGACTCAGAGGCATCAGTCAACGTTATGCCACTGTCAGTCTGCAAAAAGATAAATGGGAAACCTAAACCATCTACCTAGAGGGTTATTCAGTTGGATATAACAAATGTGAAGGCAATTGGGGAAAGGGAGGATGTTCTCATTCGCTTATCTTCAAATGATAAGGTATGTCAATTCATCGACATCATGGTGGCTGACATACCGAAAGCTTATGGGCTAGTTTTGAGCAGAGATTGGTCAGCAAAGCTGAGTGGATATTTTGCCTCGGACTGGTCACAATTGTGGCTACCTTATCAAGGAATCCAAAATCAAATTAAAGTTTTAAGGGAGCCGCACATGAAACACAATGTTACTCAGTTCGAAGAAAAAAATGAACCAGTGAATTCTATTTTGGGAAACTACTTTATTGAACTAGAGCTGGGAAATTATTAAGCAGAAGAAGCCAACAATATGTCAGACACTCAACCTGATCTCCTTCGGTTCTCATAGGCTGATGAAATCGATTGTAAAATAGTAGATTTAACTGTAGATCTAGGTATTGATTCACGCACAGTAGTGGTAAGCAATTTTTGGACGCTTTTCTTTGATGGTTCTAAAACTTTGGAGGGGTCAAGAGCCGGCTGTGTCCTGATTGATCCTAAAAAAAATAAACATTTTATTTCATGTAGGTTAGAGTTTGAATGCACCAATAACACAGCTGAATATGAAGCACTAGTTTAGGGACTAAGAAAAGCAATAGAATTAAAGGTAAAAAATATGAAAGTGTTTGGGGATTCTGAAATAATTGTAAAACAAATTCAAAATCAAATACATTGCATTTCTCCTCATTTAAAAGATTATCAAAATGAAGTATGGGATTTGCTTAAATATTTTCATGCATTTAACATTTTATCGATTCCTAGACTTAAGAATGCAGTGGTTGACTTATTGGCCACCTCAGCTGCGAGGCTTGTGCCCTGTAATAATCGATGTTCTGTTGAATTGATTTTAAGGCCTTTGGTTCCAAATATGATCACCAATCTACGAGTGTTTGATGATGATTAGCAGATTCTAGAATGCCTGACAAATGACGAGACCTTCAAAGGGGAAATTATTGATGATGAAGAACATTAAGCCGAGCTAAAATTTGATAATTTTATTCCTAAAGGAGTCAGGACTTTAGATTGAATGTTTGATCTAAACGAGAAATTCAGAAGGCCAGTGAATGTGAAGACTCATAGCTCGTCTCTACAGTTCGAGTTGATTAATTTGGGGACTGAAATTGAGCCTAAATATGTGAATTTGGGAAAGTGTTGCTCTCCAGGTGAAAGGAATAAGTTCATCAGTTTGTTCAAACAATACAAATATGTTTTTTCCTGGACATATGAAGATCTGAAGACATATGAAACCAATATTATTCAACACGTTATCCCCATCAAACTTGGAATCAAACCTTATCAACATCCTTTAAGGAAAATGCATCCAAAATTAGAACCTTTGATTCAGAATGAAGTAAATATGCTGTTGGATGCTAGAATTATCTTCAAGGTTAGATACTCAGAATGGATTTCAAATTTGGTACCGGTAAGAAAGAAATCCATAGAAATTAGACTATGTGTCGATTTCAGAAACTTAAATCGCGGTTTGGATAAAGACAATTATCTTGTCCCACCCATGGAACATATATTGCAAATGGTTTCAGGTTTTGAATTATTCTGTCTATTAGATGGATTCTCAGGCTACAATCAAGTGTTAGTAGTTGAAGAAGACAGACTTAAAACTACATTCAGAACCAGATGGAGGACTTTTGCTTACATAAGGATGCCCTTTGGACTCATAAACGCTGGAGCTAATTTCCAGAGGGCTATGGACATAGATTTCCATGATTTGATTGGCCACAGCACTGTGGTATACCTCAATGACATCACAATATTCTCAAAGAAAAGAGAGGAACACATGTTTCATTTAAAACAGATTGTTGAACGCTGCCAAAAATATGGTATCTCACTAAACCCCAAGAAGTGCGTGTTTTCCGTTACCAAAGGTAAGTTGTTGAGTCACTTGGTTTCTAAGAAAGGGATCTCCATAGACCCAGAGAGGATCAAAGCTATCGAACAGATTCCCTTACCCCATAATAAAAAGGGCATGCAATCATTTCTAGGGAGAATAAATTTCGTGCAAAGGTTTGTGCCAGATTTCGCTCAGATTGTTAAACCTTTGCAATAAATGATAAAACAAAGTGTACAATTCAAGTGGACTTATGTAGAGAAGAATGCATTTAGTAAAATAAAGACAACGATTGCACATGCACCCTTCGTCAAGAGTTCGGATTTTGAGAATGATTTTATTTTGAACACTTTCGCATCTGACGACTCACTAGCAGCGATGCTTACCTAGAAGGAATATGGGGGAGATGAGTTCCCCATATCATTTATGAGTACTGGTCTACAGGGTGCTGAATTGAATTACCCAACTATGGATAAACAAGCTTATGCCGTGTTCAAAGCGATAAAACAATTCAGACCATACATACTTAAGAACCAGAAAAAGGTAATCATTCCACACCCAACTGTGAGGTGTCTTTTCATACAAAAGGAGTTAGGAGAAAGAAGAGGCAACTGGGTAATAGATCTACAGGAGTATGACCTCGAGTTCAAGCCAGATTCCATAGTTAAAGGGCAAGGGTTATGCAAACTAATGATTGAAATTAAAGACAATGAAGAAAATAACTGGGAAAACGAAGCTGAGTTACATTTAACGGACGTATGTCCTCTGTTCATAGCTCCAAACTACTGGTATCGAGACCTTGTGCATTACCTTCAGGAGGGATTGTTACCAAAACACTAGAATTATAAGCAAAGGAGAGCATTGCGTCTTAAATCAGCCTCATATCAGATTGTTGAAGGAATATTATTCAGAAAGAATTATGATGGAGTTCTTCTTAGATGCTTAGAGAAAGAAGATGCGAAGAAGGTCATGATAGACCTACATGATGAGCCTGCTGGAGGACATTTCTCCAGAGATACAACAGCCCATAAAATTATCAAAGCCGGATATTATTGGCCCACACTGTTCAAAGATGCACATGCCCATGTCAGAAAGTGTGACATCTGTCAAAGGTGTGGTGGAAGACAAGTTAAAGTAGCGGGACCATTAAAGCCTGTGATGATAACCGAACCTTTTGAGCAGTGGGGGATGGACATTATTGGGGAGATCAAGCCAAATTATTCCTTGCAACACAAATATATTCTGACGGCAAACGATTACTTCAATCATTGGGTCGAAGCCATTCCGTTGCGTAAAGTGAATGAAGATGCAGTCATGAACGTTTTGCAAGAACATATTATGACGAGGTTTGGAGTTCCAGTTTCTCTAGTTTTTGATAACGCTACTTATTTTTCCTCTATTATATTAACTGCATTTGCTCATGAAAAGGGAATTAAGTTGCATTACTCTGCAAATTACTATCCACAAGGAAATGGTTTAGCTGAATCTTCGAACAATAATTTGATTAGAATCTTAAAAAAGATTGTGATAGAAAACCAAAAAAGTTGGCATTCAGCATAACCAAATGCTCTTTGGGCTGATAGGGTCACCCCCAAGACTTCGTTAGCTGTGTCCCCATATACCCTTGTTTATGGAAAAGAGTCCATTCTACCTCCCAATATCATGCTACCCTCTTCCATAATAGCTCAGGAATCAAGAGGATCAGATAATGAAGTTTTACAGATGAGGATACATAATCTTTTGAAGGCAGAAGAATCTAGACCCAAGGCTAGAGAATGTTTTAAACAACAACAGGAGGTAGTAAAGAGGTGGTTTGATAAGCACAAAGCTGGAACAAAAGAATTTGAGGTGGGAGATTTGGTTCTCAAGTGGGATCACCCTCATGATGAGAAAAGAAAACACACAGAATTCCAACAGTTATGGGTAGGCCCTTTCCAGATTGCGGCAAAGCTTGGCCCCTCAACCTATAAGTTGCAGGATTTACAGGGATGGGAAGAGAACTTACCAGTAAATGGTTTAGTTCTTAAACCTTATTTTTCTTTATTTTGATTTATTTTGTTCCGTTTTGTACATAAATAAATTGCTTTGGTTGCTTATTTTGATTTGCTTGATTCCTGTTTTGTTTAGTTTAGATTTTGGTTGATTTCAATAAAAGAGGCAAACTTTTGGTTGCATGGAGAGCATCATAATTATGGATTAGCTAAAATCCTTGATGATAAGACTGTGTATTATAGTGTTATCTGAAATATTTTCTTCTAGTTTAACGGTTTTTCCTAAATGGCTATGGACACATTGAAGTCCCGCTTAATCCCTGTAAAATAACTCAGGATCAAAAGGTCTAGAATACTATTTAGAGGCTCTATCCATCTCACACTTAAAATGTCCTAGGGAGTTACAGGGAAAGACCCATGGAGAAGAAGGAAGGTAAACAATATATTATATATTTATAATGATCCCATGCCAAGAATTGAAAGCCAAAAGGCAGATAAGAGTCAAAAACTCCTATGAAAGAAATATGTATCAAAACAAAGTACTGAACCATATAAGTACTAAATTGCCAAAAGTTCTTTTCCGTTTGTGAGCTGAAAGTCAAATACATCTCTCACACAAAAGGACACTATGGATAGAGGAGTCTGAATAAAAAAATTAAGAAAGAAAGGCATGCAGGAGGACTCAAATGAAAGGACAAAGTCCAAAAGCACAAAAAAGTGCAAAATGGCATGGGAATGAGGAACAAGTGAATATTTCTATTTACCATATGTTACAATCCTATGGTGTCTAAGCTGGAAGCTACCTGAAGATAGAGGTAAAAATGAAACTCATCTTCTTGGCCTCAAAAGAGTTATCTTGACTTTGAAATCTTGGGTTCCATTTTCCTAAATTGGACTATCATAAATGATTAAAGGTATATAGATTTACCATTTGGGAAATCCAAACAACTAGAAGAATTCAACATGTTGGTTTTATTGTTAAAAAGTATGTTACTTAAGGAAGAAATTGTTGAGAGATTCTGGGTTCACCAGATAGTCGCCAATTGTTGCAGCTGCAACTGTTTTCCCAAATTTTTCAAAATTTTGGACCCTCCTTCTTGATTTTATCTTGCATGGGATTTTTTGGATTGTTGAACTCTATTTTTTCCCTCTGCTACAAATTTGGAATTGTTTGAAGTTGAGTTGAGGTAAATTGCTTTCATGCTTTTCAGAAAACTGCTTCCTGTCTGCAAATGCTTTAACTATGGAGTTTAAAGTTTAATTTGAAAATGATGTCCTTTTGGTCTGAATGATTTCCTTCATCACTATCGGAAGTCTATTTATGTTTGATTCGGAGCTTTTCTTCTCTTTTCCGTCATTGCTTCAGATAGGGTTAAAGAACTTATTTCATCACTGCCCAACCTAAATCTTTTGAACACTTAATGCTTTGTTTTTCGGTAAATTTTTTGCTGTCGGAAGTCTATTGAACAGTGAATCGAGGCCGTATTTCTTTATGCGGCCGCTGCTGCGGGAGCTAACTAATGAACGAACCGATGGAAATTCATGTTTTTTACTGATGGGCTTTTATCTCCTTTGTTTTTTTTCAAAAAACTTTTACTTTTTGACTTTTGGCGTTTTTTGTTTTATCATGGTCAGAGTTTTAGTCTTTCGCGTTGCCACCGTTTTAGATGGTAGTTTGCAAGTACCCTGACTGAAAGCCCATATCCTGTCGACTACGCTATTTTTTTGCATTTAATTGATTTGCTTTCTTTTTTCCATCGGAGCAGTTTATGACTATTGATCGGAGGGATAGTCCTTATGAGCTCCATCGTTGCGGCTGCTTTGTCAACTATCCGCCCGATGTTAGTGTTTCTAATCACCAACACAACGGAGATGTGAAATATTATAGCCCTGACACTTAGCATTAAATGTCTTTGACGTCGATTGAATTAATAGTCTCGCAGGACTCGTAGTCTGTTCATTGTCCACCGTTGTGGCTATGAATAGGACTATTCCTCCGTAGTCTTTAGTGGTTCCGATCGCCGATGCATGGATGACGGTTTTTAGTGCTTTATTTCGTCGACATTTGTTTTGCCTCGGAACTGTTATTTTTTTGGGTTTCCGCCATTGCGGCGGCTTAGTGAACTAACCTTTTGACTTATATTTTTTCCGTTCATCGATGAGGAGTTTGTCTACCCGATGCTGAGTTTTTCCCATCGGTGAGGGTTTTTCCCACTTGTTTTGTGGGTGTTTTTACCCTATCTTATGGGTGGTGGAGGTTTTTCGATTCTTTCGTCATACTAGGGTTTTTGCGATGAGAACATAGGGTAGGCCTTCACATTTGATGATGATTTTTATTGGTAGTGTAGTTTACATTTATCGAAGTTAGATGTTTCGAATGTAGTCTACATTAATAATGTATTTCTCGTTTTAACTGGAGACGAATTTAGAGGAATGTTCAGATCTAGTTTTATGATCGCTGCTGTAGAGAAGACATATCTAAAGGACAAAGAAAAAGGGAGCTAGATGAAGAAAATAAAAGTAAGAAGCAGAGATGTTGCTCACTGAAGAAGATAGTGAAGGTTTGAGATCAACAGGTTATTGAGCAAAATCGATAGCAGTAGAGGCCCAGGCTTTGGAAAAGTTAATTGGTCAGCAAGCTGGTCCTTTTTTATAAAAGTGCTCTTAAAACCTTATTCTGAGATGTAACGTATTGTATAAATCATGAGCACTCACAAAGGAAAAAATTGTGAGATTAAACGGTTGGGGGATCCCAAAGGTCACCCGGTGGGGCAACCCAAAGGTTTTGGTGTTTTGTATAAATATAGGAAATTTAGAGGGAATAAAGGACTTTTTCCCAGTTATATTTGTGAAGACATATTGTAAGAAGAACTATTTCCTTTTGCAATAGATAATTACAATTTTCCTATTGGAGAAAGTTTGGTGGAATGTTCAAATGTTGTGCTATGGATTTGTTGAAGAGGAACTATTTCATTTTCAGCTTTGTGTCCATTAACTGTGAGATCGTTCTAACTCTTTGAACCTATGTTCTTGTATGAATGTTCTCTGGTTTATTTTATGAAAATTTCCACTATGAGTAATGAATGTTGTTCATAAACAATTGGCTATCTTGTTCCAATATCTTTAAATGTTCATGTGTTTTGAAAGAAGTATCAACTATCTGTGATTTTTCATGATGCATGTACAAAATACATTACTCATTAATAAATGATAATCTTGCTCCCTAGGGATAGGTTAGGTAGTTAGTTTTAATTTCTTGATGTGTGTGATTTAGATGCGAGAGAGTTTAAGATGAAAGGTAAGAACCTGCGCATCACATTGTGACCGCTCCTCGTATTCTCTATCAATCTACATTTTAGCTAGGCACTTGCATGTCATACTTAAAACTAAAAACACAAAAATATACACGGTGGACCGGGCCGCAACTGGTAAAACCTTTTATTTTTGTTTCTTGACCTACGATAGCCGGACCGCAAACCAGACAGATTCCCTACACCAAATAGTCACGGGATAGTTGGGAACGTTGACTGGGGATAATCCCTTGTTGTTGTTGCCTGCGAATTTCCAGGTCTCAACAATGAGAAATTGGAAAACTAGGGCTTCATATTCTGGGAGCTTCCCTCCACAGTTTTCAGAAAATGAGTACATTCAACAGGCCAGCTTGAAGAGATCTATATTTCTATCCAATCAGATATGAAATATTTCAAGTTTTGAAAATTAGAGTTTCTCTGACAAACCCTAGATCAGCCAGCTCCGGAACCAGGACGGACACCTCAAATATGTAAGATCTAATCTTTTTCTATTTCCATTTGAGGTTCTCATCAGCTTGATGATAAGCTTGGTGAAGTTGACAACTTCCAAGCATGGAAGTATTTGATCTTTCTGAAGAAAATGAATTGGACACCTACATGAGTAGAGAGGTTCCAGTTCCAGAGGGAGATGAGGCTCAAAGCCTTACTCCAAAATAACTTGGTCAAGGCGAAGAAGATCATTGATGATTCAGTCATGGATCAACTTGTACCACAAGTGTCTTCCCTAAAGACATTGAAAGAGATGTTTGATTCCTTGACCAAGCTATTTGGAGGCAAGAACATACATCAGAAGATGATCTTAAGAAACATGTAAAAGAAGAAGTGAAGAATGCAGAAGTGGTGATAGCCACCTTGAATGGCCTCCCAAGATCATGGGATTCATTCATGCAAGGAATGTGTGCCAGAAGGAAGTGATTAATTTCAGTTGACTTTGGGAAGAAGAAGAAGCTTGACTCATAAGAAGAGAAGAAGAAGATGGGAGCAATTGAAGATCAATCTCTCACCATTCAAAGAAGATCCCTCAAGCGATGAGGAATATGAATAACTCAAATCTTGAAGAAACTCTTATCCATCTTATCATTTGGATAAGAAATGATGATGTCATGAATGAAGAAGATGATGAAGTAGAAGGATCAAGAAGGAGTCTACCCACGAAACGAATAAAAGATAAGTATTCAATTGTCATTTCATGATATTGTTTTGTTATACATTTGATTATATTCAGTTGATGTGTTATGCATGATAGACTAGTTGCATTAATGACAATAGTGAGATATGATGAATGTTGTGTTGGCTAAAAAGTTACATGATGCATAATAATTTGTCATTATGCATATGTTTTATGAAATAGTTCTAACCATGCAACTGGTGCATTTTAATTGTAGGAAAGGTCCTGTACAACCGCCTACAAGAAAACAAGGATGAGACTTGTTTCAAAGAACAAGTGATGACAATTCAATAAACATGAATCTGAAGCTCCCAGGGTCAGAGACATCATGACGAAGGAAAGAGCTTCAGAGAGTGGTAGATCCACCTTGAAGGATGAAGACCACCATGGCTATGAAAGAAGCTATGATCAAAGAGTAACAATTGATCATGAGGAATGATGTATTCGATATGGTTTCGAGACATAAAAGGAAGAACACAGTATCTTCCATATGGATCTACAAGAACAAGTGTACAAAGCAAGGTTCATGATTTGCCTCAGAAAGAATAGACTATGACATAACATACTCTATTGACAAGTATATATCAAGCATAGAACCACCTGTACAGAATGAAGAGGGAAGATGATACTCCAGTTTGGGGGGAGTGACTATAGAAGATATCTGAGTTCGACATTGTACAACATGATGGATAGCTTCCTGATGGTTCGAGACTTTACCAAGAGTAAAGTGGGTTCCAACCTTCAAGGTTGAATGCAGAAGACTAGGATATGTTGATGACCTAACAAGACGAACTCATGGAAGATATTACGATGAAAGAATACTAGAATTATGTTTAGGATATAGTACTCAAACTAGAAATCAAGAATGTGGTATCTTCCAAATGGATTTGCAAGATAAAATATGTTGCAGATAGAAGTAAGGAAAGACTTGTGGCTAGAGGTTTCTATCAGAAAGAGGGAATTAATTATGAAGAGACATTTTCCCTAGTAGTGCGGTATACTTCGATTAGAGCTATCATGGCACTTGCATCCATGATGAAGTGGGACTTACACCAGATGGATGTGAAAACAACTTTTCTGAATGGTGTGATTGAAGAAGAAGTATACATAGAATAGTCACAAGGATATAAAGTTGAAGACAGATGGACTCACGTATGCAAGTTGAAGAAGATCCTCTATGGCCTAAAGCAAGCTCCCAGAGCCTGGTATGAAAGGATAGATAGTTTCCTAATGAAAGTCGATCCTAACCTTTACTTCAAGGTTATAGAATATGAACATGCCATACTATTATTGCATGTGGATAATCTATTCCTGACAGGGAATGAGAAACAGATTGTAGAATGCAAGAAGAAGCTCACTGAAGAATTTTAGATGAAATACCTTGGGTTAATGCATTATTTCCTAGGTCTGGAAGTATGGAAAAATTCAGAAGGAATCTTTCTCAACTAGGGAAAGTATGCAATAGAGATATTGAAAAGATTCAATATGTTGGAATACAAAGCCATGGCCACACCCATGGATTCCAACTTGAATTTGTTAGCTGATGACTCATCAGAGTTAGTGGATGTGACTCAATACAGACATATTATTGGGTTGTTAAATGTATCTAAAAAATACTAGACCAGACATTTGTTTTGCTGTGAACACCTTGAGTTAGTATCTAGTTCAACCTAGATGGGTTCACCTGATAGCTGCAAAATATGTGATGAGACATATGAAAGGGACTATAGACTTTGGTCTATACTATGATGGAAGCCATGACTACAGATTGTATGACTATACAAATGTAGATTGGGCTGGAAGTATCTCAGAAAGGAAAATCACATCAGGTAGATGCTTTTGTTTGGGGTCTACTATGAGTCCATGATTTAGCAGGAAACAATCCAGTGTTTCTCTTAGCACGGCTGAAGCAGAATACATAGCAGATTTCTCTGCTAAGTTGTGAATCCATATGGCTTCGGAAGCTGATATCAGGTCTCTTTGACCTGAAGATGGATACTACAATGATTCTATGTGATAACCAGAGCTGTGATGACAAAGAACCTTGTGTTCCATCGTAACATATAGAAATTCGGTATTTCTACATACGAGATAAGATGTAGATGATGATACTGTAGATGCAGATGATGGTGATTCAATATTTCTATACTGAATATAGAGATGATGATGTTTCGATATTCCCATACTGAATATATAGATGATGTTTCAGTATTTACATACTATAGATGCAGATGATGGTGATTCCATATTTCTATACTGAATATAGAGGTGATGATGCTTTCAGTATTTCTATACTAAATATATAGATGACGATGCTTTCAGTATTCACATACTGGAGATACAGATGGTGATAGTTCAGTATTCACATACTGAATATGTATATGATGATGGTTTAGATGATGATGTGTTGACAAAGCCTCTATCCCGAGTAAAGTTCGAACACTTTTGAGACAAGCTTGGTGTGGTTCAGAAAGACCTTCCCCAAAAGGGGGAGTAGTGATGTTGCAGTGGGATGTTATCATCCCTGGGAACTTTCCCTAAAGAGATCTGGTGACCTTAGTCCTTGAGAATGAAGAGGGATTGTATCATCCTGGGACATCTGTCCATAATGGATCTGGTGACCTCAGTCCTCGAGAATGTGGTAGGATTGCATCATCCTTGGACTTAGTCCTAAAGTGATAGGGACTGATTCTCCTGTAATCAATCTGGTGACTTCAATCCTCGAGAATGTGGTAGGATTGCATCATCCTTGGACTTAGTCCTAAATTGATGGGGACTGATTCTCCCATAATCAATTCGGTGACTTCGGTCCTCGAGAGTGTGGTAGGATTGCATCATCCTTGGATTTAGTCCTAAGGACTGATTCTCCCGTAATCAATCCGATGACTTCGGTCCTCGATAATGTGGTAGGATTGCATCATCCTTGGACATAGTCCTAAAGTGATAGGCACTGATTCTCGTGTAATCAATCTGGTGAATTTGGTCCTCGAGAATGTGGTAGGATTGCATCATCCTTGGACTTAGTCCTAAAGTGATAGGGACTGATTCTCCCGTAATCAATCCGGTGACTTCGGTTGTCAAGAATGTGGTGGGATTGCATCATCCCTGGACTTTAAGTCCAAAAGTGATCCAAAGACTTTTTTGTCTTTGAGCTGTGGATTGCAGGTTATTGTTGATGATGATGATGCCGTATTGATCGAAAGATTAGAATATGATGATGATGATGTACTGATCGAAATATCAGAGTGTGATGATGATGATGTACTGATCAAAATATCAGAGTGTGATGATGATGATGTACTGATCGAAAGATCAGAGTGTGATGTTGTTGATGTTTCTATTTGAAAGTTCAAAGTATGATGATGATGCTGCTAATGTTGCTAATCGAAGGATCAGAACATGATGATGATGATGTTGCTGATCAAAAGGTCAAAGTGCTGAAGATGTCATTTCTGATCGAAAGGTCAGAGTACTGAAGATGTTGTTGCTGATCGAAAGGTCAAAGTGCTGAAGATGTTGCTACTGATCTAAAGGTCAAAGTGTTGAAGATGTTGTTGTTGATCGAAAGGTCAAAGTTGTTGCTGATCGAAGAGGTCAAAGTTGTTTCTGATTGAAGCGGTCAAAGTGTTGATGTTGCTGAAGACTGAAGATTGAAGATGAAGACTACATGATGTTGAAAAGCTTCCAATGATTTATAGATGTGTTACCCTGATGATGTCCTCTATTTCTCTCCTATTATTGTTTTTGATGTTGTTGTAAAATACCCTTCTCGTTAAGGGGGAGTGTTGAAATATTGTAACTTCGAAGAATATTCTATATGTATCTTTTGTGGTCCCCGATGGTCCTACCGGGAGAACCAATTGTATTACTTTATGCTCTGATGCTTCTAATAGGAATAACTAATAAGAGTCATGAGGTAGTCCCCTCTAATTGTAAAGGTGGGTCATTAGAACCCCAATGTGGTTACTTGAGCCTACATGTGTAACTCGAGCCTACATGATTAACCCAAGCCTACATGTCAGAATTGATAATTAAAGTGAACAGATGAATATAAATAGAGGTGTGGTGCTCCTCATTTGCAACACACACTCTCACTTGTGTAGCTCATTAGTGAAGGAGAGAGAAGTAGCTGGAGAAGGAGGAGGATTAGTATTTGATCTTCCTTTTGGTTTTACCTTTTATCCTTTGGGGCATCTATATTGAGGAAGCTTTTGCTGGGATTTTCCCAGGATAAATATTTGTGTTCTTTTTGTATGGTTGTCCTTGTCTATCTTTTAGTGATCCTGTTTATAAGCTTTTGTTATGAAATTGAAATGAAATACAAATGATCTAGCTTAGCATATGAAAATTCAATAGGGTCTATCCTTGTTGAAGAAGAAGTGTCTTCAATCTCTCATTTTGATTAGTGATTACCTTTAACCATTTCTAAACTCCAACTCTTGCAACAGGGACAAATTATCTCTTATACAAATCTAATCAATAGAATACATCAATTGAGTTCTTGTTTTGATGCCATCCTTTACTTCCATGTTCTTTGAGAATGCAACCAAGATGTGGATTCTCAATCCAACAAAGGTGTCTTACTTCCTTTAGGAAGTATCGATTTAGAAAAGGGGGGGGGCACCTACTTTTCAATGCACGCCAGTATCTATCAAGTGAATAATAGTTCGATGGTTTTCGATGATCGTCATGGTGAGTCAAATTGTTCGGCACTAATTAACAATATTTAGCATCAACAATTGGTTCTAATTGAAATCCATCAACACATGGGAATCATGTTTAAACTTCATCATCTAGATATGGATATTAATTCAATCCTTTCAATAGCACAAGAAATCAAATTTGTGGATCATGTTATTCCTCAAAGATTAACAAAAAATTCAATATGTGATCATCCTTTGCTTTGAGCTTCGGGTCATTTGATCTCTAGGAAGTTTAATATGTGTAATTCACCTCATTATTTCATTTCCTTATGTTTCCTTTGGTCTATATTTGCAATTAACCAAGTCCTAATTATCATGCTTCCTGTGCAACCATGAGCTAGGAGGGCTCACTCCACGGGTACTTAGGAGTTGGACACAAAATTATTGGTAGAGTGAATTCAGTTATGTATGGGTCAATTTTATGCATTGTATATTGTGTTGCATGACTTCACTTTGATTGTTAATGCTCGTTTTCAGAAGATGTAGTATAGGCTTGAGGTGGAGGAAGGAAAGAATGAGATTCTTGCATCTTGGTTTAATGGTTTTCGCTTGGCTAATTATAGATAATCCTTAGCTGACATTACCAGCAAGTGAGAACTTGCGCCACACGGGTATAGCAAAACTGTTAAGGCTCATTTCAAAACTGGAGATTCATCGTTAGGCATGCCATTTTCTAGTCTTCTGCAATTGATGGAGTGGTTTGTTGTCCAGATAATGCTTCCATTAATGTAGTGTGTTGAGTTTAGATATTGGTTTGATATTTTTTGGAGGTTTTTGAGATATTCTCTCAATCTCTATTCCCATGTTTGGAACTAGTTGGATATGACTCCAACTATATATGTATTGTATCTTGATTTCTTTGACACAGAAATATTATTATTTGTGTGTAATTTTGTGCAATGTCTTCTCTATGTATTTATCTTTTGGGATTCATGCTCAAGCACCAATAGCATAGAATTGGACCAACCCGAGAAGTATTAAACGAAAATGACAAGGGTTCATAGGATGTATACATGCAGTCCATTCTAGAAGAAAAAGAACTGAAATATAGACTATTTGAGTGGGGAGTGATATGACCAAGCCTCTCACCTTATGGGTTAGATGTCATCATAGTACCCAAGGATGGGATGTAGAAATATATATCTCTAAATAAGATCACCCTTAAGAATCAATAGTCTCTACCCAGGATCAATGATTTTCTAGATTAGTTGTAGCATGCTAGGTACTTCACCAAGTTGAATCTCAAAATCAAGGTGCCATGAGATACAAGTGAAGAAATAAGACACATGTAAGACTACCTTTACTAGGAAAGGTATATACGAATGACTAGTAATTCCTTTTGGTTTGTGTAATTCACCAGCTACATATATCTATTTGATGAATGATGTGTTGTGTCCTTTTATAGATTCATTTGTAATGTATTTAGAATATATAATTTGGTTTATAATGTTACTAGGGAAGAGCATATTTCACATCTAAATAAAGTGTTAGAGACTTTGAACAAAAATCAACCGACGAAAAACCTTAAGAAATGTGAATTTACTCAACAGTATTTGGTTTGTTTAGGGTATGTGATTGGTGGAGGAGAACTTAAGATTATCATGTAAATATGGAGGCCATCACCAAGTGGAAAAACCCTACAAATTCCATTGAAGTTAGGATATTTGTGGGGGAATAAAAATACCTTTGGAAGTTCATATATTCCTTTTCATCTATGGCTACACCTCTCCATGCAATAATATCCTGCAACAAGGGTTTCTAGTGGGGAAAAAATCAATAGAAAGCATTTGAAGAGATCAACCGAAAGAACAATAAGAAACTACTTCTCTCATTGCCAAACTTGTAGAATCCATTTGAATTAGAGATATATGCAAGTGGGTATGTTATGGGAGCAGTTTTGATGCAAGTAGGAAGGCCAATATGCATTCATTTTGAAATGTTCCATGGTAAAGTTTTGAACTACCCTACATATTACAAGGAACTATATGCCTTGGTTAAAGCTATTAAGAAATGGAAGGAATATTTTATGGGTAAGGAGACGATCATTCACATTGATCACCAACCAATGCAATATTTGTAGACCTAGAGTAATCTATAACAAACCTAAGACTACAAGTGGATGGAAATTTCACAACAATTCCATTTAATCATTAATTACAAGAAGGGAAGTAAAAATGAGTTGGTAGACATGATCTCAAGACCACATACAACCAAGATCATAAATTTAGTAACTCTTATGCATATGTATATTTTCACCCATGATTCATATAATAAAAAATACACAGAAGATGAGGATTTTAAGGAGGTATTTCAGCAAGTACAAGGCCAATTCCATGTTGAATAAGGTGACAACAAGGCTCACTATAATATCTAGGATGGGTTACTCTACAAGTTGTAATATTTCTATGTTCATAAAGGTGAGATATTGCAACTTATGAGAGATCCTCACACATCCAAAGTTGTGAGGAATCTATGTCTTGGGAAGACACTCAACAACTTACGAAGGCAGGTTTATTGTCCTAGAACACAAGAAGGTGTAGCTTTGTTTATTAGAGGACGCGTACTATGTTGTACAAGAAATCCCAATAATAGGAAGCAAGGTGTACACAATATCTTTCCTATACCTAGTAAACCATGGGAGAGAATATCCATGGATTTTGTAGGTGGTTTGGAAAGAGCCAAGAAGGGGCATGACTATTTATTTGTGGTAGTTAATAGGTTTAGCAAGATGTTCATTCTCATGGATTGTAAAAAAATACCATCAAAGGAATAGAAGAAACAAACGTTTTCTTTGAAAATGTATGGTTTCACTTTGGCATACCAAGAAGAATCATCTCATGTATAGATACCAAATTTGTTATTTCCTTTTGGACTACACTTTGGGAGAATATGGACACTAAGTTGAAAAGGTCTATAGATTTTCATCCATGGATAGATGGGAAAACATAAGTGATGAATAAGACACTTTTTTGGCATTTGATGGGTTATAATTATCATAATCATCCAAAGACCTAGGATGAGAATTTGATATACATCTAGCACTCTTATAATAGAGTAGTTTGCACTTCTATTGGAAAGTCCCATTTTGAAACTTGTTTTGGATATATTCCACCTTCACCTTTAGATGTTGTATATGGACAACAAGGGGGAGTGAATCAAGACACCACAAGTGAAGAATTAAGAGTTGAAAAATTCATTTATAATCTTAGGAAAATCCATTTGCAAGTATAAGAGACATTGAATAATTCATAGGAAAAGTACAAGGCCGAACATGACTAATAACACAAGGTTGAGAAAACATTCAAGTTGGGAGATCGAGTTTAGTGGCACTTGAATAAGGAAATACTACATGGTCTTGTCAAGAGGATAAAAGTACTATGGTATGGTCCTTTTGAAGCGTTGGAGAAGGTAGGAGATAATGCATACAAACTTAATCTGCCCCCATATATGTGCATTTACTCAGTAGTGAGTATGTAAAATATGAAACTCTTTGAACTATCCATGTTGGACCAGGAACATGAGCAGGTATTACCTTTTGTAGAGAACTTAGCACCAAAACCTTGGGAAAAGTGAGTAAAAGATAAAATTTTGTATCATAAATGCATAATAACTAGAAAATGATAGTATGAACTTTGGTAGGTTGTGTTGAAAGGGAAACTTCTAGGAAAGACTAAATGGTACTCCAAGGAGAAAGTAGAAAACAAATTCTTCACCTCATTTAGTAAAAACTATTTTGGGGACAAAAGCCTCCCAAATTGGGGTAGTATGATCTAAAATGGATCAATATATGACTTTCCATATATTTTGATTCTTTTTGAGTGGAAATATTGGATGAATTGGCTTGTAGGGCCCATTTTAGGGGCAAGTCTTACTTTGTAGATTTGGGATCTAGAACTCACCGAGGCTCGTTTGAGGGATTAAATGATTTTTTTAGGGTCAAAAATTTATGAAAATAGTTTCTACCCCCTCAACATTTATTTTTACACTTCAATAATTTTCCAATGGAACAAATAACACCTCAATTGGAGTTCATATGAGGAATTTATGCATCCTACAAGTTGATATATCCTATTGGACACAATGGTACCGAGTGGATTTCATATCAGCTCTCAATACCCGTAAATGTGGAGATAGCCATGTGTGGGCTCCAAAAACATTATATAGGGTCCAAAACCATAACCCTGATCAAGGTTTGAGGCATGTAAAATCTCTACAAATAACCCTGGATGGCTATCAAGACATTGTTAAATACTAGGACACTAGGAGAAGGGGGGCCCACTATTATGATATTGTTTTATGTTTCCATAGACAAGAAAGAGATAGAGAGTGGATATTAAACCCTAACATAGGAATTAGGATATATTGTAGTAGCCATATAGGCCACAATGTAATAGGTAACTCTATAGTCAGTACCACTTTCTTTGTATTTGCATTGCATATTGGAGAAGAAAAGAACAAGGAATAATCCTCACTTTTGCTAGGTTTTTTCTCATAATGGGTTTTCTAGGGTATATCTTCTATGAATGTGTTATTTTTTATATCTATTTTCCTTTCATTTTTAGTTTTTTTTACCATTTTGTGAGATTAAACTAACAATAATGAATCTTAAATGTTCAATACACACTACTACATAACTAAGAGTTCGCACAAATTTGTAAGATCTGTTGTGGTGTATTGTTCTAGTGGAATATCCATTATAGTTTATATATCAATGGAACTCTCTTCCAATACCTCACACGGTGGAAGAATGGCCTACTCTTTCTTTTATCAATAGTCCCTTAGAGTACCAAACCCTCCTCTTTTGTGTGTGCAAAAAGAGCCCAACTTGTATGGTTTCAAAGAACCTCCTATAAAATCAATTCATGGATTCTCAAGCATCCAAGAGAAGAAATAAACAGGGGTAAAGGTTCCTATATTTCCCAAAATATATGCTCACCTACAATAATCTTCTACACTCTAATAGATACAATTTCCTCATCACAATGTTTATTTCTGGTTAATTTCACAATTGTTTTATTGGCTATGGTGAAAACCAACATGAAGTTATGCAATGTATGAATTTTCATGAAAATTGAGTGATATACTCCATTGGAGATGAGAGTATTGGTGAAAAGATAGATGGAATTAATTCTAATCATAAATGAATGACTCTTACACTTTTCATAAAATGGTATATTCATCCCATGCTTCCATAACTACATGAGAAGACTTTATGTCCAACCTCACATGTTCATTAAACAATTGGATTTAATAAGTAAAAAGAAGGTAAATGGTTCATTTAAGGAACATGGAAGAAGTGGATGACTTCTAAGGATGACACCTGGAAAAAGAGGATTTAATCTCCCATAGGCCTCCTTTCCTCTTCCTCTTTAGTGAAATCATAGCCCCTCTAATGGTCTTTATAAAACCATCTTGTATCATTATATTATTTTCCATAATAAGATTTACATAGATTTCATGTCATCGTGACAAACCAACCACTTATTCCATATAGAAATATTTACATTATACATTCCTATCCATTCACTAGTCTGGTCTTAGCCTTGATCTTCGCACTAGAAATTCATACTAGAATATTTACATCATTTCATATAATACGTTTAATATATTCCAATCTTCAAAACTGGTGGTATTATAATGATGGAACATCCTTTGAAATTTCCACGGTATCTATTGATGAGAAATAAACGCGTGACATTCACAAATACCAAAATAGCACTCAAGATACCCACAAAAGTGATTGAGAGAAAACCTGGAACCATATCCTCAATCCTTTTATCCCCACTAATCCATTCCTACATTCCCATAAGCACTAGTATCGACATCAAAGGATGGGGCATCAAAATCGTGCCCTCCTCCAACTCCAATGAAACCCTTGACTGCAAAGGATAGAAGATGGAAAAAGATATATCTACCAATCCTCCAGTAGAAACCTCCAAGGTGGAGTACTATTTATGTAGCATCCCACAACCACAGATAGGGAATTGAGATACAGTTAATGGTGTATGTCTATAAAGGGACGGTAGTAGAAACATTACAGCTATTATGAAACCCTATCCCCCATCCTCATGAATCCGAGCTCCTCTATTGAGAGGGCGGATCACTCAGTTAGATTTATCTTACAATTAGTCTTTCAAGGATGTATGCCAAGTGTTTTCCAAGTATGTATTGATTCATTGTGTTATTACTTCCTCAAAGTAAATCAAAGTGCAATCCTTGTATTCCTTTTGTTTTGGAAAAATCAATATCTATGACATCGCAATGTTTATCTTAATGTCCACTTGGTGCATCCCTATTTTCATATTTGCAATGCTAAATTATTTTGGTCCTGAGAACACTATTCCAAATTTGCGTTTCTAAATTACTTTGGATTTGCATTTTCAAATTTGTGTACAATTCTATTGTTTCCATTGAATTGGGGGGTTCTCTTGTAAATGGTAAACTCTGTATACAATGAGCTTAAACAAATCGATGGGTTTCCTTATGAAGTTCACTATAAATTTTTAATGGATGAGTTTTAACTGCATGGAGTTAAGCACACTTAAATTGGTTTCCTGGTTCTGATTTAGTTTAATATAAAGAGTATGAATAAGAAAAAGATTGGAAAATTTTACATTTTAAGCACACTTAAATTGGTTTCCTGATTCTGATTTAGTTTAATATAAAGAGTATGAATAAGAAAAGGATCGAAAAATTCTACATTTGCAATGTAGGTCTAATTATATAGTTAATAAAAAAAACTGCATGAAATTTTTATCAAGGTCACATCCATGTCTTTTTTTTCATGATCTTCCTACTATTTTGAAGTATGATCATAATAAATATGATTATTTAAAACGTTGCATGTAGGCCTATCACACCATTATTTTTTATGCCAAACGTCTCCTACTTATGGATAACTATATCATTGGAACTTCTAAACTATCATATATTTCAAGGAAATTAATTTATTATATCTCTCTTTAACCTCCAATTTTATTGTTGAATGTCCTTAAATAACATACTTAACACAATGAAAAATTCTATGCGGACCATCATTAGAAAGTATTAATGAAAACTGTAAGCGGGATCCACACCCACTTGGATATTAATATGTGTTTGCATTTATGGAGACAAATATCACCATTACGTTTTCTTCCAATATTATCCTCTTCATGGATCAACTATACCCGTGGCACTTATAAAACTATATTGAGTTTTGAGGAGTTGTATTATTGTTATATCTCTCACTTGTATGACATGGATAGATGTACTTCACGCCTCATCTACCTTTGTTATTTTGTCTTTTTAGAGATGTGCTTCTCTGAAATTCACTTGGTTTATCGATAGGAATTATCATAGCATTAGGAAGGAAATTTATAAGGATAAGGGTTACCTAACTATTAGACAATATCCCAACCCCCGTTAGATAATGTTTAATGCCCCTTATTCTACAATCCAAAAATGTATTATTGCAATGATGATATTGATATAGGCAGAAGGGTCTACCACTATTATCCATAAACTATTAATATATTAATGTTGGGATTCTATGATAAGGAGAAGAGTTAGATGAATTATCCCATATTTAAACAGTAGATAGAGGATATGGTGTTATTCAAATTGAGAAAATGTTTAGATCACATATCTATCACAATCTCTTGGTCATTATTATAATTGAGATGGAAGTATAATTGCAAGGGCACATGCAAATGTTTTAAATGAACCCTTCAATATTAGTGGAGAGGGAGATCTATAGTAGGGAATATATTTTTTCAACCTATTTCTTAAAGGTGAAAAGCATGAATTATCCAACCTTTCATGCAATATATTTACTTGTCCAAATGAGTAGGTAAATGTAAACTAGTTGTTTGGGTAAAAGTTTTTTCTTTCCTTTATGCAGGACATACAAAATTGAGAAATAAAATCTACACCAACCACAAGAAAATATTTTTGGAATTTCTTAATTGAATTTGTTTTCTTATTTAAAACATGTCATATCTCAATTAGTTGGACATTTTATTTGGTAATGTTTGTGATTTAGGAAAGTCGACTAGAATGAGAACTAAAACTTAATGTAGGATTTTATGAAATGTGTTGTTAAGAAATAGAAATTAGCTAAATAAGTCATATTTCAATAGTATAACTAAAAATATTTATGTATCATAAAAGTCCATTAAGACAACAACAATCATCACTAGTCACATATTTCTTAATTGATGATCTTTGGAGTTATTATGAAACACAAAGAGAATCTAGAATGCCTACCACACCTTTAATTACAAACACATTTGTACTTTCATCATTCTCTGGTTGAGTCAGTGAGATTTTGATCGAAGTGCAAACTCTATTTTGAATGACCCAAGTACACCTAAGAAACACTTGTGTTTGTACTTAGATCATTCATAATAGAGTTTGTACTTAGATGATTCTCTAGCTAACTTAGTGAAAAAATGATGCCATCACATAAACGTTTGTAAATAAAAGTATGGTAGGCCTCCAAGATCCCGTTGCATTTCTTAATCACTCTATAAGTTTCCCATTGAAAGAAAAATTTTCCTACGTATTTTTCTATTCAACATTTGTCTCACATTTCTATGTTTTTCTCTTTGTATTCCCATACTAACACTATACAATAGTGTTTCTTGTGGTCATATGTTCAAGAAAGAAAACAATGAAGATTCATGGTTGTAATAGATCGACAATGTTATATTTTCCTCAATGATGTTGGGATACTACAACCATGAATTTTCGTCATTATACCTGTCAACCTTAAACTAAAGACTACTTGAAACAATGCTCTAAATCATTGGAAATGGTTTCCGTAGTGTATAATTGTAAGGATGTGGGATATGCACTGGATTGCAAAATGTACCCCTAAGATCAATATATTGATGTTAGGGTTGTCATTGTAAATTCTTTAGCTCTGATTTTTCAACGTTAAGAAGTCTATTTCTATTACTCCAATATTTCTATGTCAAAATTTTAGATGTCATCACAAGTTTAATAAATATTGAAATCCCCAACGGAATTTGATGTGGAGTATGGGTACCTTGGATGCGGGTGCCAGTAATCTTGACCGACAACAAGGGGCACCTCGGTCCGCATTTTGAATGCGTGGAACCTTGCATGCAGGAGTCTTAATCATGTCATCGTCACCCCCAAGTCCTTCAGTGCGGGTGGGTGAGAATTTGTTGCTTAGGTTGGCCACTGTTCGTAGCAGTTCCATCGCATTCAATTTGGTTCTGATGGAAGTTATTTAGCAGCGTGTGAAGTTTGTGCAGGTTCATAGAAGTGAAATTAAGTGGAGATCCATGGACAAGCATGTCATTACCAATTGTTGTGCGGATGTGGGTTATTCATAGAGTTCTGGAGTTCTGATATGGTCTATTGCTTTCATATGGGTCGAGACTCTCCTGTGGTATGAAGTTTTCACAAGGTCGACCATCTTTGCAGGTGCACCTAGTGGCCGTCTAGTTTTGCACCCTCTCCCACTGCCATAGGCTATTCAACTCCACCACCTTCCTTCACGACACTTAGGAACTTGGTTCCTCAAGATGTTCGGGAAGAGTGGTACACCTAGAAGGGGAAGGAGTGGTAGAGGGAAATCCAGCATGGGCTCAGTGTTCTAGTGGAGGAAGGCTATGAGGAGAACATTTATGTGCATTTTAGAGTTTTAATTGATGACTGAAAAGGGCAGTTGGTCAATCAGTGCCTAGCCACTAGGCGTGGTGGTGGTAAAATCAACCATTATTGGCTGGTTAAGAACATGATGGGAATCCTCATGGAGGATATACTAGGGAACTGGAGTTCATCCCGTGAAACTGTCCTCTTGGTGAAGGCCAAACTGACTGAGATGGACAATCAAATCAATAGTCTGGATTCTTCCTTTGCATTGTAATGTATTGTAAGCTTGAGAAGACAAGATGGGCACAAGGAGGGTAGGTGCGACAATGCGGCTGGTGGCAGGTTGATGGATATTGGTTTGGTCCCGACACCAACAATGATTCAGACTGCGACCTTTCCCATCCATTCCACCATTGAACTATTGTTCAAGTGGGTGTAGGAGGGTGAGGGGCCTAGCGGCCATGATCCTCCTCAGCCTTCATTGGCCACCACCACCACCACCATCAGCAACTCCAAGGAAGCGGGGTGGGAATGCCCCATCCTGGAACAAACACCCCCTTGAATGGTGCACATGTCTTTATCAGTGTCGCGTTACCCCCCATGTTCAGAATGTATTTTCTTGTCTTTTTTTCATCTGTGGATAGTTTGGTTGTAGTTGTGTGTACATGGAAGAACTAATATTGTATATGGTTTTAATCATGGTTTCCTCTAGCTTCTTAAGTCTATAAACTCTTTTTGTAATAGTCTCTCCAGACAACCCTCCATTTTTGAAAGGATTGGGTGGTGGTTCCACCACCCGCGACCTCCCCTTGTTTGGGTCACTACTGTAATTTTTGTCTTTTCAACTTAATAGATTATGTAGCTTTACAAAAACAAAAATGTGGAGTATGGGTATTTACCATAGGTATAATGACACCTATGAAAATGATTTTAACAAATTTTAATGGATACATAGTTAGAAAACACATGCCAAAAAAATTGACAGTAATAAATGTGGATGTACCCATATTCTTAACTTAAAATGTGCATAAAGTGGCGTCTACAAAATGACGTCAAATCAAAGCAATTTAAAGTAGGTTGGTAAAATTGAAAGGTCTGATTTCAACGTGTAAATGTTGAAACAATGTTGTATAAACATTATATTTTACCCAAAAATTTAGTAATGTGGACCTCCATGGTGGAATTTATCTTTCCACATGAGGCTTGAAAGATTACCTTCCATATGTCAAGGTATATATATTCACTCCACACTTTACCTATGGGACTCTTCCCCTTATACATATTTGCACTTGGGATTATTCCCACATGCATCATTGCACCTTTTATTATTTCTAACCTTGTTTTATGTTTCTCTTATTTTTCCTTGATTATTGATTCCTTATGCATAAAATATCAGTGATATCCTTTTTATGGATAACACCTCTTTCCATGGGGAAATATATAGTAATGGATTTTGTACTTTGTTCTTTCATTCCATGGATGCCTAAAGATGAGATTATACCTCCCAACTTTTTGATGATTTACTATGAGATAGTGGTCCTTCCTTATGTATCCCCTTGTTTATGCCTCGGTGTGAAAATGTATTTTCTCCGTTTGATGCCTAGTTCCTAGGAAAGGTCCCCTTGATATATTTTCATGGATTATTATTTATCCTTGTTTCTCCCCTTTTATAGGTTCTTCAATTAGAAATAATCTTCTTACCTTGGACCAACATCATCACATGTGCTTTATTTGGTTTACCTTGGTTAGTTAGAGATTCCTTTTGATGTTCCCAACATCCTCATCTCAATTGTGTGCACACAAAAGGGTTGATGGTAAAAAGTTTCCTCCCCCTTTCTTGATACATATTGAGGGTCCATATGTGGTTAATACATGCACATTTGTGTTTGTCGCCTATGGACTATAATATCATGGAGCTTTTAATTTTAATGAAATAAAAAACGGATTTTCCTAAGACTAGAAAATGCATGATTAAAACCCCCAGAGATGAGTAGTTAGAGTTCCCATATTCTCCTCAACAAGCATTTGTCATACCCTAGAACCCCTATGTGGTTCCATGTCTATGAATATCCCTCTTTTCATATTATTTTAGTTTCCTCTTTTTATTCTTAAAAAACAACATTTCTCTACCAAATATTTTACTCAACTTCTCTAGCCTTTTTATCAATTTATTGCACTTCCTATAACCATTGTTTCCATCATCCCTTTATGCTAGAGGATTCCCCTCATTTGGATAAGTTCCTTCTTTATGATACCTTTGTTGGCTTAGGTCTATATTTTTCCCCTTTGTTTTTTCTTAGATCATCTTTGATCTCTCTCCAAGCAAGGATACTAGTGGGTCCAAAAATGGGCCTCCTAAGGAAATTATAAAATGATAAGCTACATATGCCACATCATACTTCTATGTAAGCTAGGTTAATCTAGAATTTAAAGGTGAGAATTAAATATAATAACGTTAAATTTATATTCATGTGCACACATAGTAACTGATGATAGATATGATAGAATAAATAATGTACTATTAATACATAATAATAATATAATGATGGCACCTTTAACTATATCATAATAGTATATTGATAGACCCCTTTAAGTACATAACAATAATAGTTCAATATAATATAATATATGATATAATAACAATATTTAACTAGCATTTTACCATAAATAATCTCAAATAATGTGTAACAACAAAGTTGTATATCTTAGTGAGCCATTTTCATTGGTATAAGGAACACCCAAAACAGAGGTCAAAATTAAATGTTATAAATGCCAAGAGATTCTTTGTCATGTGTATTCTTGTAAAATACACATTCCATAAAATAATATGGAATTTGGAAAAATGTATAACAACAAAGTTGGTGATATTTTCAAAACCTTTTTACCCGTTTAAGGATTGTATGTCACAATCTGGGCTTCGAGGAAGACTTGGGCTTGCGAACCCTTACATGAGAAGAGGATAAATTGTGTAGGACATCGCTGGTATACAAATCCAACTGATATTTGGTAGCCTTGGTGGCCAACTCGTATGTGGCAGACGCAAGTTGGATAGGATGGTGTACTAGCGTGTAGGCTAGGAGGACCAAGGATGGCTTGTCAAGTGAGGGTAGGAAACTAGTGAGGCCTTGGAGTTTAGAGGAAAATGCAATTGACAATGTGTTGGATGGTGTCTCTTCGATGTTAGGACAATACATTGAGGTTTGAACCAAGGGTATGAAAATTCCTCACGAATGAGAAGGACATCACCTTTAGGCATTATCAAGAATTAGACTAGATGGTGGCAACATCATCAGACATTTGGTGGTCAGTTGTTCAATTGTACTATCTCGAGGGAAGGAATAACAATATAGCTTGTATTTCGGTGGTGATGGTGTAGCATCACCTATTGTTAAACAAGTATGTTCATCTTCCACAAGTATAATGTACACATGGATTGGGTTTGGTCAGGATGTGTTGATGAGGCATAGTTCACATGATACAAGACTGGTGTTGGTCATTCCCAACTAGAAAAATCATAGCGGTGTCGAGTGATGACTAGAATTCTTGAGTGGTGTGGGACACTCAAGAAAAATGATAAGTCAACCCTTGTTACGGATGGTATCAAAGCGACGTTCGAACATGGGACTTTCATAAGTGTCTCTTAATTACCAACAACCCTTTCATTAGGATGTTCCAATGTTGACATGCTGACAAGGACATTGTTAGTAGGAATATTTCACCTTCTACAGACAGTAAGGCGTTCCACTGGTCTTAATGGTTTAGGTCTAGAACAAATGAAGGACAAAGGTTGAAGACCCTCCCTGGATGCCGTAGATACCTGGAATGTGATGCTTCGATAGTAACCCTGTGTACCTACAATCAGATTAAACACACAAACACATCAAAGCTACTAGCATGTAATCTACTGATCCATGTTAGTGACTAAGGAATCTAACAACATATACATGTGAAATAAAACAACAACAGTAATGTGGGATGGAAATCAACTTTTCATTAAGATAAAATGGAGAATTTTACAACCAATTAAGCCTTAGTGTTTACATGCATATCCATGAAACCAAACACTCTCATCCCCATAAGATCCAAATTTTGCTCTCTATGCTCTCCAATGGCTTGGGCCAAGTAATCAATCCAACAACATAACAATACCTTAAGATTTCTCCCCTCAACCATGGACATGAGCTCATATTTATAAGTCTCAATGGATAGGGATGGTTGAGAGGATTGTGGATGAGGTGGCCTCTAAGATCCTAGGGGATCTCGAGATCAACTGACCCACAATGGTAGGGATAAGGGAGGACACGAGGCTTATGATCTAGAAGCCTCAAGAAAATTCTCCTTTTCCCATTTTACTCAAGATACCACTTTTCTCCTTCAATGACATAGCAGTTTAGGTAAGAAACAATTATGGACTAAGGGCCATAAGTGGTGGCACCACTTGTGGCTAACAAGGGATAGGCAGTGCAAGAAAGGTACCGCTCATGGATAACAGGGAAAGTGCGGTGCTGAGAATTTTTGTGAAAGATTGAAAAATGCTATGAGTTTCCACTCCAAGTACTGGGATTAAGGGAAAATAGGTATGTTAAGAGTCTTATCACATGATGGTGATAGGATTTTGGTATAATAGGATGCCCCCCAAAGCATGAGTCTTAGAGGGATACGATAAACAAGAGCTTTGAGAGAA
Source organism: Pseudotsuga menziesii (assembly GCA_001517045.1). NCBI lineage: Eukaryota > Viridiplantae > Streptophyta > Pinopsida > Pinales > Pinaceae > Pseudotsuga > Pseudotsuga menziesii. The sequence continues at coordinate 404,838 of LPNX010730326.1, read as the reverse complement.
CAAGTCGTTGCTACGAGGTGAAAATGTCGGCTCGATCAGAGCATGTTTTCAAGTAGGCATATGTAGTACATCAGTATGTTGACTCATAGACACAAGTAACCAACTCACGGCTGCAGACCAATTCAAGGCAGATCCATGAGAGGAATAAGCAAGCATGGCTATTGGAATACAACATAGATCCATGTGATAGAGGACTCAAACTTGGACATAGCTACCAGACATATAATGTAGATCTATGTCATACAAACACAAATTTGAGCATAGCCACGACAATAAAAATTTGGATCCATGCTAGATATACAAAACTCCATCGCAACCTGGGGAAAGTAATGAATGCTTTAAACAAATACCCAGGGTCTTCGTCTCGTCTTCCATAAAGTATGATTATATCCATGTGATTACAATGATCTGAAGTCGAACATGGTAGAAAGCACTTGATTACCGTCCAATGATGTGAACTGTTAACAAGTGCGAGGGAGATCACCATATATGTCAATGATTCCCAAGGTAGTCTAGTACAATCTACTGAGTGTTAATATATGTCCTGATGTCGAACACCCAGTCGATTCTATCGATCAAAGGTCAATGATGTGAACCTATGTCAAGAGTGAGAGAATTTGTCATTAAGGCATACAGATCTCAAGGTACCAAATATTGTTTCTAAGACTATTTCCCAGATGATGAGCTAATGTTGACGGGAATAGTCTCGTCGAAGGAGGGCCATGATGAGTCCCACATCGACAACACGAAACTCAAAACATAGTTCTGGAATGATATGAATGTAGTAACCATAAGACTGACTCAAAAATATTGACACAGAAGACTGTGTAGATCGTAGAGGTAAAAATTCTTCAAATCCCTTTTAAACATCAGGAGGAATGACAAAAAGACTTGGCAGCATGACTGAATGAGACAAACACACAATGCGATAGTGGACAATGCATTCTTTTGAAAGAATCAAAGGAGTGACATGACTCATGAAAGTGGATCGTTGCGGAGATTAGCTGAATACCCAATTGACTGACATGATGTGCAGACAAGTGCCATGTTCAAAGGTAACGACAAACACCTGCCATTATTTATGAAATGATTCCCTTCCCATTTCCACCATCATGGTTGATGAGTGCCTCTTTTTGGTTTTATGAGTTCAAAGAGGGTAAAAAGCACTCAATATAGCTTGTCAAAAGACAAGTCCAGAATCATATGTTTTACGAACCTGAGAGAGGAGGGGTTTGTTCCCAAAATGGGTCTCTCAATGTTTAATTTAAAGAGTCCACTGAAAGAAAACTCGGTATCGTTCATGTTTAGAGAGTCTGAACGAATATGGAAGAAGACTCCACAGGGGTCCTTTTTTGTATGATTTAGTCCCTAAGGCCCGAAAAAGTATAAAATCATACCTTAGGGAACTCTTCCAGTCATGATTGGCTGGAGTGTTCCTTTTTCGTAAATAGTCCTATCCGAACCAAAAAAGAGATAACCTACTATCAGATGGACGACTCTTCAAATGCTTTAACGAGCATGAAGAAGATAAGATCGCTCGATGATCTTTTCGTATTTAGGGATCCTTAAAAGAGTTTAAAGAGAACGACATGAGTTTTCTTTACACAATGTCACTTTTTACGAGCCTAGAAAGAATCAGAAATGGACTCGATGATATTTTCATGTTTAAGGAGCCTGAAAATGAGGTGAAAAGAAGACTCCATGACGCTTCTTTACACAATGTCAATTTTTTATGAGCTTGGAAAGAAACTGAAATGGACTTGGACCTTTGATACTGGGTTTAAAGAGCGTGATCAAAGTGTCATAATAAATGCTCATCGACCTTTTCTGTTTTATGAAAGTGCAAAAAAGCCATAAGCAAACTTCCAAATCTTCTTTCTATACTTCTCTTATCCTGCAATCGACTTGGAAACAAGTGTTAAATGCATTTATAACTAGCATTAAGGGATTATGACAGATAAACTTTGACTAAAATATGATTTTATATCAAAACTATAGTACGTCAGACCCAAAAATGCCTATATAATTCATGTAAATAGTAAAAAATCAAATCATTTCACTATTTACCCATAGCGGAGAGCATTTGAAGCACTTTCTTAGCCAGATCTTCAGCAGTTGATACCGGGAGTTCCCATCGTCCATTTTGAGTATCGTTAGTTGCAGGTAATAGCTAAACCCTACTCTTTAATTTCATAGCATTTATTTTGAGTTTTGATGGGGTTTTGGGCTCATATGGCAAGCCCTAAAACCTTAAAAGCGAGCACTGTGCCTACCCCTTGTGGGATACGCTATACCTCTTGAGAACCGTGCCTATAACATAGTTGACAGGCGGTGCCACCGCCTGTCTCCAACAGTGCATAGGTGGTGCTGGCCATGGAGATTTTAAACTAATAGCATGAGTAATATAAAGTCATTCTTTTGATTTTTAGTGATTAGGGATGATTCTAATGCATGCTATGATTGTTTTTGATAGGTCTTGGTTGCTCAAAACATGGTGATATGGAAAGAAATATCACATGACAATGATGATGCTTTTGCCGAGAGAAATGCGGGTTGTATAGCCGCATTACAGGACTGTGGGCTCCTGAAGTTCTTTCGGACTCCTAGCATGGTGTCGCACGAGCAGTTACTTGAGCACATGCTATGGATGTGGAATCCGGAGCAGCAGTACTTCAAGGTGGGGCCCATATTCTTACAATGGAAGTAGAGGATATCTACTTCTTGATTGGTCTCTTGAGATGGGGTGCCCCCATCTCACTGACAGGTTTCCATGGAGGGGATATTACCACTTGAGAGCTTATAGATCATCACTGTGCTCTAGGGATGAGGACATCGAGGAAGAAAATCCCCATCAGAGTAGTGACGGATGGGCCTCTACAGATCGTCCTATTTACTATGCACAGGGTGGCTGGGAGTTAGGGTGTGCACCAGGATTCTAGGGCACACATGTTGTATGCCATAGAGGCCATGGAAGCCACGATATTCAACTGGGCAGAAGCCATGCTTCCAATATTCAAAGATCAATTGACTAAGTGTTGGCAGGGAGAGCTAAAGCAGTTTGCCTTTGGTTCCATTTTAGCCTGCTTCTTCTTCGAGTGGGTACCATAGATGAGACCTCAGGTGGTCTTCCGGAGTCTGAGAGCGTGGGACCCCCGTATGCTGAGGTGGGTCTAGGTCATGGCTCGTATAGGAGTAGGTAGGGTAAGGGTGAATTTCAGTGACCTGATCTTCAGATGGATCCGAGATTAGATCCTCATGGTTGAGGATTATGCTTACGCAGGTACAGACTTCACCAGAGATCCTGACCTACCACTCCCACCTGTCGGATAGTGGGGCGACATCGGTAAGAAGCAAGAAACCCTAAAATGGATGAAATGTTTTTATGTTTTTTAATGTTTTATATTTTTTATGTTAAGTGATGAGATCTGTATATTCTCATGCAAACGTTGGAGTAGCACGACCTAGAGGAGCTTCTCTATTGGATAGGCGAGCTGGAGCTTGATTTGTACCATGGCGTGATGATATCACTAAGGATCTATAGGAAAAACTAGAGAGGTTGACCTTGGATATCCCAGATGCTGCCATTGATGACCTCCCGATGATATATCAGATATCCACAGTGGGAGTATCACGTCAATTCAGTAGGCTACTACGTAGAGTAGCTCGAGCAGTGATGTACTACCACGAGCATCACTAGTGTATGACATATGTACTGAAAGCTGTCAGCTTCAGGATTTTGTATGATAGTTTTTCCTGAAAGCCTGTGTGCTTCAGATGAGGTCTCGAGACCTATTTTTTGTAAAATTTTTCGTATATATATATATATATATATATATATATATATATACAGACTTTTACCTGGTGTTTATATGTCTCAAATGGTCAATGTATTTTACATGAGTTTTATGTGTCTTTAAATGTTTATTTACAATGTACCATGTTTGATTTCAATGTCATGAATGGGAAATATGCCAATCTAGGATGTAATTAGCCAATGAGTCAGCAACTACATTATGTTCCCTAGGGATATGCCTATAAGTGATGGTTTCAAATGATCTTTCTAGCAAACATACTCTCTGAAAGAGGCGGAGGAGCATAGGGTTTCTAATGGTGTAAACATGGTTTAAATGGAAAACCATTAGTTGTGACTCCATCAAGACTACTAGATCATGAACATCCTGGGAGGCAGCTTCCGTCAAAAGATCGATGACTGCTTCATACTCGGTGATGTTATTGGTAGCGGGAGCTATACAAACCACTCCTAAACTGACCAAATCTTCAGCTGGGGAATAGAGGACCCAAGCAGCCGAGGTGAGATTCAAGGTGTGGGGGCAAGAACCATCAACAAAGTTGTAGAAATTCATTTGCATGACCAAAACATGGTATAAACAGATGCGGACACTAAAATCAAAACCATCTTGAAAATACTAAAAGCACACTGAAATTCAATCAATATACATATATACAAGATACTATCCAAGAAAAACCTAGGCATAGTACCTTTTCAGGTACAACCCATTGCGAGGTTGCCCCAAAGGGATTCCATCATAATCAACGAGCTCATAGGCTCCTTTATCTAAAACCTTAGAAATGACAAAAGGTCTGTACCACATGGACTCGAACTTACCCTTCCCTAGTTTGTCATATCTCTGATCATAAGTCAAGACTAGGTCACCCTCGTTAAAGACACAAGGTTGGACGGATTTATCATACTGTGCCTTGACGTGTTTCTTATGTGCCTCATTAGCCAAGGTAGCATCTCTCCGAGTTTCGTCAAGGTTAAAAAATCTTTCTTCCTTTGCAGAAGTGTCTAGGAGAAGTTTGACGGCAAGTTGTAAAGATGGAATCTGACATTGAATCGGTAAGACAAATTCGACTCCATAGACAAGCTGGAATGGCATGAAACCAGTGGCTGTTTTCACTAAAGTCCGATAAGCCCAAAGAGCAGAGAAAAGAACGTGGTGCTAGTTGGATTTATGATCTCCAACCATCTGATGAAGCATAGTTTTCAAAACTTTGTTAATGGCCCCTACCTAACCATTAGCTTGTGGATAGTATGGCGTAGAGTTTTCATGGAGAAAACCTAGCTTGGAACTTAGTTTCTCCATCATTTGATTACAGAAATGGGATTCGTGATCAGTAACGATGGACTGCGAGATTCCAAATCTAGCCATGATATGATAGAACAAGAAGAGAGTGGTAGTCTTACCATCTTCTGCGTATGTAGGCATGGCCTCAGCCCATTTTGTGAAATAATCAATGGCTATGATGATGTAACCATGCCCCCCGGCCGAGGTAGGCTTACTCCCATTTGGCGAATGGGACAACGACAATGATGAGGTGTAGCGGAGCAGGATGGGTGCGCTTTTTAGGATAAAAGTGTTGACAAGGTGGGCATTTCTTAACAGCCTCATGAAAGTCTTTGAAGACAGAAGGCCAGAAATAGCCAACGCGAAGGATTTTCTGGGCTGTAGCCATCCCAAATAAATGACTGCCACATGCTCCAGAGTGGCAATCATTCAACACATGTTCATCCTCCTCATGGGTGAGGCATCGCTGGAGAATTGAGTCAATCCCATGTCTATATAAGGCATAATTTAGGATGAGATAGTATTTCACATGGTGACGGATACAGTGGCGATCATCGTGGGATAAATGACACTGAAATCGTTGTGTTTGGAGATAAATAAGCAAATCTCCATACCAAGGATCGGTAGTGCTAATCAGGAATAGGAATTCATCCAGGAATGAATCACTAGGTTCAGATTCCTTCAAAGCATAGGGAATATCACACATAAGCTCTATAAAGACCAATGATTTCTTTGATGTGGCTTTGGAAAATTCTAGATCAAACTCTTGAAGTATGACTATCCAGTGGGAGTACTTTCCCTCGAGCACCTGACGAGTCAGGATGTAATACATAGGGTTGTGGTCTGCCAATACAATGGTAGTGCGGAGCAAAATGTAGTGACGAAACTTTTGTATAGCAATGATCGTGGACAATGCTAACTTTTCCACACGTGAATAGCGAGTTTCAGAATCCATGAGATTCTTACTGGCATAATAAATCATGTGCTCCTGACCGTGGAGATTTTCTTGCACTAAAACCATAGCGATGGTAGTAGCAGAGGCAGCAATATACAAGAGAAAGTACTTTGAATAATTCGAGGGGTGTATCACAGGTGAATGAGTCAGAGCATGCTTAAGATTATCAAAGGCGCATTGGGCCCGGTCATCCCAAAAGAATGGAGTATTCTTCTTGAGGAGACGCATATAACCGTGCGTTTTCTCTGTGAAATTGCACATGAAATGGTGAAGAAAATTTGCCTTTCCCTACAAACTTTGGATTTCAAGGAGATTAGTTGGGGCTGGTAGATCTAAAATGGTGGCAATTTTCAAAGGATCGATCCAGATGCCATCTTTGGATACCACAAAACCTAGCAGAAATCCCATCTCAACGCAAAAAAAACATTTATGCGGATTGAGCCATATATTATAATGATGACATCTCAAGAATATCTCTCTAAGATGACCAGGGTGGTCCTCCTGTCGCTGTGAATGAGTAGGGAGGTCGTCAAGGTACGGTTCAACAATATGTTTAATATTGTGAAACGCATAGGACATCACGTACTGGAACATGGCTCCAACATTTTTCAAGCCATAAGGTAACTTCTTATATGCAAAGGTTCTCCATGGGAAAATGAATTCTGTCTTGTGCTGATCAGAGGGTAATATCTCAATCTAATTATAGCCAAAGAAGCCATCCATGAATGAAAAGACGACACTTCTAGCATAGTTGTCGATAATCTGATCGATGTGTGGAGTAGGAAAGTTGTCCTTGGGACAAGCTTTATTCAAATCCCTAAAGTTGATACAGACTCTAATGGTGCCCTGCTTTTTATTGATAGGGACAACGTTCAATACCCATTCCATTAGGGCTACAGGATAAATAAACCCAGATTTGAGAAGTTTCTCAATTTCAGCTTTAATAGCTGTGACCTTCCGAGGATGGACTTGCCTTAGTTTTTTCCTGACAGGTTTAGCCGTGGGATAGATTTTAATCTCATGGACCAAAATGGATGGGTCAATCCCTGACATCTCTTCATAGGACCAGGCAAATATATCACAGAATTCTTTGAAAAGTGCCTTATAGGCTTCAGATTCATCTTCTGAGCAGTTTTTCCCAACATGAACATGCTCGATAGTATCAGGCTTGGCTGATATGTCAATCAGATTCATCTGAGTAATGTTGCAAAGGTTTCCTTCAGAATCTGTATCTTGCAACAATATAGGACTTTGGGGTACATTGACAATATCAGTAGGAAACAAGGATGCAAAATCATGGCTAACCAAACTGGTGTTGGGGAGGAACATGGATCTATGATGGTGATCCTCCCAAATGGACTCATCTGTATTCATGATCTCCATAATGGACTCATCGGAAGGGAAAGTCTTAGAGAGATAATCTAAAACAGGAAGAGAAGGTTCTAACCAGTACGGTAAATGGTAAGGATCCGAAGCCACTAGATGAAGGTCATCAATGTGATCATCAGAAAAGGTTTGAATGGTGTCATACAGTGCTTCATGTGAACTCAACAAGGTGGACTCAACAACATGTTTACCCTTAGGCTCATAATCAAATGAGGTGATCATATGGACTGTCGCGGTATCCGTGCTAGGAGGAGTGGATGGAAAAATCCCCATAATGGATGAATATTTCAACATGCCTACCCCAATTGACTGGTAAGGAGGAGTAGACTAGCCTAACATTGGGATTTTATTAGCCATGGAGGTAGTAACATCTAGTGTATAGAAATCAAGCTGATCAATAGTAACAATTCTCCCTAGATGTGGAAATTGGACTGTTTGGAATACTGTTGAGGCAACAACAGTCATGGCATAGAACCAATTTCTTCCTAGAAGGAGGTTGTAATATAAGGGGGAATCTACCACTTCTACTTGAATGGAAACACTTTTTCCCCCCAGCTCGACTACTAGGGCTGATATGAGACCATGGGGTTGGAAACCCCATTCGTCAAAGGATTTAATGGTTGTAGGTGATGTTACAAGCTCGGGAGAGCTGAGATCCTTCCAACAAGATGGAGACAAAACCGAGTTTGAAGCTCCTTCATCTAGTACCGTTCAAAAAAATGTCTTTCCAACTACTTTCATAATGATCTGAAAATAAAGTTTATGCGGTAACCTAGACATATAGTTCTCAACATTGAAATGAATCAAGTTAGTATTATCCGGGTTTAAAGCTCCTAATGTTGTTAACAAGTTTTTGCGCTATGTAGGGAAACTTTGGAGTACTTCTAAGGTAGACATGGCACAAGGTTCCTGAGCGAGATCTTCAACTACGGTATAAAATTGAGTAGCTCCGGAATTAGGGTTAAATACTGCCTTCTGAAGAGTACTCTTAGGTGGACGCAAAATCATGTGGAGAGTAGGATTCTTGATAGATAACGGGACAATAGATGAGGATTCAGGAGAACTAGTAGAGGGAGCTTTCCCTGAAGAAAAAAGATCTTCTTTTTTATCTGTGGGTTTGTCATAATTCTGACTTCGAGTTTGCAGATTGATGGTATCTAAGGACATCATACAAATTTCCTCTGACGAACTAGAGTAACCCTGATTAGACATGTGGTCTATCAGTTGTTGTAGAGAGGGAAAAGGATCCGTAAGTACTGCGGGTACGGGATTGGATTTCAGGAACTGGGAGATTTTGTCCCGACGAGGACACTCCTTTGAAAAATGGTCACCTCCGCATAGTAGACAGGGATATTTTGCCTTTCTTTCCCCTTTATCATTATCACTATTGGTTGGTCTTGGAGTCTCTTGTTGGTTTCTAGTTTTTTTATTTCTATTTTTACCTTCCTTTTTATTATTACCCTAGGTTTGAGTACTTTTAATGGAATTGACCTCGATGGAAACCTTAGGAGATGAGGGAGTAGGGGTTGCAGTTTGGGTTTTCTTGGCAGGTTTCACTGCTGATGGGGACTAGATTGAACCAACAATCCCATCAACAGGTACTTTTGTTGGTGGCTTGGCAGGATCGGTGCTTGGGAAAGGAGCTTGAGGAATCAAGTAATAAAGGGTTCTAGACTGGGAATAGACCAAGTCTAGATACTAGGATCGACTAATAGCCTACTCTTTAGTAATAGCACCGTCCATAGCCACATCTCGAGCAATAGGAGGCAACAAGGATTTGGTAAACCAATCAGCTAATAACTGATCCAGAATAGGGGCCTTAATAATCCTTCTCCACCTTCTCCACTCATGAATATGATCAGATATGTGGGTGGAGGTTTTCTGTTGTAGAGAAGTTAAAATATCAGTGCCTGTTTCATAATGAAGAGGGAGCTGAAAGTGTGTAAGAAACATAGTTTCCAATGAGCCAAAATCCACAAATGAATGTTGTGGGAGTTCAATGTACCACTTCGCAGCTGTACAGGTCAAAGTTCGTTGAAAGAGTCATAACCGAATAGAGTCATCCACGAGGGAGTTTGAAGAACACCACAAATGGAATGTCATAACATGGTCCTTCAGATCGTCTCCTTGCTTCCCATTGAACTTCGGGATATCCAATGGTAACTTTACCGGAATGGGAGGCCACGAGGGATTGTGTCAAATGGGGTCATTAATCAACTTGGACAAGTTAGGTAAGTCCAAAGTTTCTAGGAAAGGTAACTGTCGGTTGGGTTGTACATACTGGTAATATTGATATGGCATATCATTACCAGTAGGACTATAACTGGAATGAAAGACAGGTTGTTGTGACGAAGAAATGTTGGAAAATTCTCCCGCAGAGGGTTGATTTCAAAGATTAGGACCTCCAGGAGAAGGACCACCAAGGCCACTAGGACCACCAGGACCACCAGGAGTCAGACTACCAGACCCTCTAGAGCCACCAGGAGGTAAGCCTCCAGAGCCTCCAGAACCACTAGGAAAAGGGCCTCCAGGCCCTACAGGACCATAAGGAGGAAAGCCACCAGACCCCCTAGGACAACTAGGACCACTAGGACCATAAGGAGGAAAGTTTCCAAGTCCTCCGGGACCATTAGGCCCCCCAAGGGGAGGACCTCCATAAGGCGGTCCTCCGGCACCTCCCGCAGTATGTATAGGTATCCCCTCCATAGCTGGCATGTAAGACTAGTTGGGTTTCCCCCATGGTGTAAAAGTGTTATTAGGGTATGGAATTCCAGCATAAGGAATCCCTGTAGGATTAGGTGGATGACTAATATTACCTACAGTTATGTGATAACCATAATGTCTAGAAGATTGAATGGTTACAGGTTGTGCCCTCGAGGGCTGACCTAAACTAGATGGGGGATTAATTGCATTAGTATGGGTGGGAGGGACATAAACTATAGATGGTTCTATATTAGAGGTCTGTCCTTGACTAGGTACAATTCTGGTGTCAGATAACATAGGTCATGCCGGGGGTTTCCCCCCAGCACTAGAAGGTATTGAGGAAACGAGAATTGAAGGTAGAGCCCTAGCTGTAGAAGCCCTGGGAATATTAGGAACAAACATAATATGGGAGGTGGTAGAGGTGGTACTTTGACCTAGGTTGCGGGGTGTTATTGGATGATCTATAATCGGTTCAATGGGTCTCATAGAATCAGCAAGTGAACGATATCCCACAGGAACAGATGTGGAACGTGATGGTGTCGGGCCTAATAGGTCATCTATTTGCTTGTCAATATCCTGTGCATGGAGAATGACAGCAAAGTATTGCCTACATTTTTCTTCATCTTCAGAAGAGTTTAAATGGGTGCATAATGAGGCAATGGCCTGTCCTACAGGGATATCCCAAAATGGAGCATTGGGACCAAAATACGAATGGGTAGTATCATCAACATGACCTTCTATGGGAGAATGGAACGAGGTATTTCTCCGAGAAGGCTGTTGGACCAAGGGAGGCAGGTGTGAAGAATATGGTCCTCTAGTTTCTGCAACTGCATTATCTCCCACTTGGGAGGTGGTAGTAGCTCCTTGATCGATAGCTTCCATTGGATTTTCTCCTGAACCAAGAATAAAATCGGGTGGCAAGCCTCGTACTCTTCTGGACTATCTTAACTCAGCCAGTTTGTACAGTTCCTATCTAACCTAGGGTCTAAAAAACTAGAAAACACACCAAAAAAATCTCCCTACTCAAGCTATAGGTCAAAACAAGCACACTTAAAATGATAGGAGGAGTTCAAAAGAGTCAGGTCTCTCATCATGATTGTCAAGAAGGTGCCACTTGCGATATTCCTCGAGGGTACATGCATAGTAATTTCTCTGAATGCTGTTTTTGGTGTATGGCTCCAACATAGATGACCAAAGGGCTTTTCTCAAATACATAAGCTATCCTAGTGGGGTCTCCCAATATACTCAAGGTACATGGGAGCTCGAATAGGTAGTAGTGCTGTCTAATGCATAACCGTACACAAGGGGCCTTCCAATATACAATCGAGTACGTGAAGTACCTTTCTATATACCTCAATGGTACATGAAATGCCATTTGATATACTGACGGTACGTGGAAGAACCGCGTGAGTCCCAATATGTAATGCAGACAAAGAACGATAGTTCCTATGCTTAACGACACCCGAACACGTCTCTAACCTATCACTCCAATTGCTACGTAAATTTTAACCTCTAACTACCGTTGATTTTAAAGTGGATGGTTAGGTGAATGCATGATGTTTTGACAGAAAAGTAAAACCATGCAGTATGCTTATGCAAAATATTTCACTTTACCGTTCAGTATGCCTACCTACGGGAGGGAAAGAGAGTATTTTCTTTTGTTTCAAAAAGAAAAATACTTCCAAATAACAGTATTGAACAAAAAATCAAAGACAAGTAGCACTTTCCAAACTGATTTCTCTTTTCTGAAAGCAATAAGAAGGGGAAGAATCTCTTTTCCTAAAAGAAAAACAAGAAGCACACTACACGCAAATGCACTCTATTTTTTCAATTTTCTCTTAAAACATAGGCAAATATAACTTAAAACTACCATATTTTTTATTTTGATTGAGATAGTACTAAATGCATAAGAGACAAAAGAACATGAAGAGCCTGAAAGCTTGTAAATCCAATCAGAGATCTAATTTCCAACGCTCAATGATGATAACCTAGTCTCAGTCAAAAAATTTCTTTTTTAAAGGAAGGAAAAAGAAGTTCTCTATGCAAACAAGAAATGAAACTAAGATGCTAATCAAATGTTCTTCTTTTAGTCTATATAACAGAAATGAAAAGAGATCTTACTAACACCCTAATCTTTTCAAAAAACAAGAAATCCTTTCGCAATCACAACCAACAAGTACTAAAGTGTATGAACAATCAAAAAGTCTAATATAGATTTTGAATTTCCCAATCAAACCAATCTTAAACCATAAAATTTCAAACCAAAAGCATCAGATTCTGTCACACAAGCCTGATAGTGCAGGACTGAAAGCAAAACAACCCAAATTTTTACAAAAAATGACTAAAAAAAGGTCTTGGAATGATGCCTACCTGGCACCATGCTTCTCTGGTGTTGACAGAGCGGTTCTATCCCAGCACCGCTTCTCGACAATGGGATACAAGTGGTGGGACCACATACTTCCCACTCTGTTCAAGTGGTGGCACCGCTTCTCGTACACTGCATAGGCGCGGTTCCCTGTAAAAATCCAAAACACAAAGAGAATGATAGATCAAGTTAGGAAAAGACCAAATCAGGGTAAAGGCTGATAGATTGAGTATACAAACAGAGCATAAAAGGTCGAAATGAGTCATATCTGAATAGATCTTGAAGTTTCAAATCCAAATTCACCGAGTCAGATAGCAGATCTGACTAAAGAGAGTTGGAGAAGGAGCCTAGATTCAAACAAGAGTTGAAGAATTGAGGAAGATCAGAATAACTGATACATATATCTAGTCCCCAGTATGGTCACCAGATTTGTTAGCAGGAATATTTCACCTTTTGTGGACAGTAAGGTGTTCCACTGATCTGAATGGTTCATATCCAGAACAAATGAAGGAGAAAGGTTGAAGACACTCCCTGGATGCCGTAGATACCTAGAATGTGATGCTTCGATAGTAATCCTGTGTACCTGCAATCATATTAAATAAGCAAACACATCAAAGCTACCATAATATAATCTATTGATCCATGTTAGTGACTAAGGAATCTAACATCATATACATGTGAAATCAAACAACAACAGTAATGTGGGACGGAAATTAGCTTTGCATTAAGATAAAATGGAGAAGTTTACAACCAATTAAGCCTTAGTGTTGACATGCATCTCCATGAAACCAAACACTCTCATCCCCATAAGCTCCAATGTTTTCTCTCTATGCTCTCCAATGTCTTGGGCTAAGTAATCAATCCAACAACATAACAATACCTTAAGAGTTCTCCCCTCAACCATGGACATGAGCTCATATTTATAAGGCTCAATGGATAGGGATGGTTGAGAGATTTGTGGATGAGGTGGCCTATAAGATCCTAGGAGGGGGGATCTAGAGCTCAACTGACCCACAATGGTATGGATAAGGGAGGACACGAGGCTAATGATCTAGAAGCCTCGAGAAACTTGTCTTTTTCCCATTTTACCTAGGGTTCCGCCTTTCTCCTTCAATGACAGAGCGGTTCAGGTAAGAAACACTTATGGACTGAGGGCCATAAGCGGTGGCACCGCTTGTGGCTAACAAGGGATAGGCGATGTGAGCAAGGTACTGCTCATGGATAAAGGGGAAAGCACGGTGCTGAGAATTTTTGTGAAAGATTGACAAATGGTATGAGTTTCCACTCCAAGTGCTGGGATTAAGAGCAAATAGGTATGTTAAGAATCTTATCACATGATGGTGACAGGATTTTGGTATAATAGGATGCCCCCCAAAGCATGAGTCTTAGAGGGATATGATAAATGAGAGCTTTGAGAGAATAGGTTGTCGTTAAGAGGTGAAAATGTCGGCTCGATCGGAGTATGTTGTCAAGTAGGCATTTGTAGTACATCAGTATGTTGACTCATAGACACACGTAACCAACTCATGGCTGCAAACCAATACAAGGAAGATCCATGAGAGGAATAAACAAGCATGGCTACTAGAATACAATGTAGATCCATGTGATAGAGGACTCAAACTTGGACATAGCTACCAGACATACAATGTAGATCTATGTCATAGAGATGCAAATTTGAGCATAGGCACGACCATACAAATGTGGATCCATGCTAGATATATAAAACTCCATCGCAACCTAGGGAAATAAACGAATGCTTTAAACAAATATCCAGGGTCTTCATGTCGTCTTCCACAAAGTACAATTCTATCCATGTGATTACAATGATCTGAAGTCGAACATGGTAGAAACCACTTTATTACCAACCAATGATGTGAACCGTTAACAAGTGTGAGGGAGATCACCATTAATGTCAATGATTCCCAAGTTACTTTAGTACAATATACTGAGTGTGAATATATGTCCTGATGTCAAACACCCAGTTGAGTCTATCGATCAAAGGTTAATGATGTGAACCTATGTTGAGAGTGAGAGAATCTGTCATTAAGGCATACAAATCTCAAGGTACCAAATATTGTTTCTAAGACTATTTCCTAGATGATGAGCTGATGTCAATGTGAATAGTCTCATCGAAGGAGGGCCATGATGAGTCCCACATCGACGACACAAAACTTGGAACATAGTTCTGGAATGATGTGAATGTAGTATCCATAAGACTGACTCAAAAATGCTGACACAAAATACTATGTAGACTGTAGAGCTAAAACTTCTTCAAATCCCTTTTGAACATCGAGAGGCATGACAAAAATACTTGGCAGCATGATTGAATGGGACAAACACACAATGCGATGGTGGAAAATGCATTCTTTTGAAAGACTCAAAGGAGTGACATGACTCATGAAAGTGGATCATCGTGGAGATCAACTAAATACCCAATTGACTGACATGATGTGTAGACAAGTGCCATGTTCAAAGGTAACAACAAAAAACTGCCATTATTTAAAAAATGATTCCCTTCCCATTTCCCCCATCATGGTTTATGAGTTCCTCTTTTCGGTTTTACGAGTTCAAAGAGGGTAACTAACACTCAATATAGCTTGTCTGAATACAAGTCCAGACTCATATGTTTTATGAACCTAAGAGAGGAGGGGTTCGTTCCCAAAATGGGTCTCTCAATGTTTAATTTAATGAGTCCACTGAAAGAAAACACGGTATCGTTCATGTTTAGAGAGTCTAAACGAATAAGGAAGAAGACTCCACAGGGGTTGTTTTTCATATGATTTAGTCCCTATGGCCCAAAAAGTATAAAATCATACCTTAGGGAACTCTTCCATTCATGATTGGCTGGAGTGTCCCTTTTACGTAAATAGTCCTATCCGAACCGAAAAAGAGATAACCTACTCTCGGACAGACGACTCTTCAAATACTTTAACGAGCATGAAGAATACAAGATCGCTCGATGATATTTTCATATTTAGGGAGCCTGAAAAGAGTTTAAACAGAATTCCATGAGGTTTCTTTACACAATGTCACTTTTTACGATCCTGGAAAGAATCAGAAACGGACTCGATGATCTTTTTGTGTTTAAGGAGCCTGAAAAGGAGGTGAAAAGAAGACTCCATGACGCTTCTTTACATAATGTCAATTTTTTATGAGCCTAGAAAGAAACTGAAATGGACTCGGACCTTTGATATTGGGTTTAAAGAGCATGATCAAAGTGTCGTAATAAACGCTCATCGACCTGTTCCATTTTATGAAAGTGCAAAAAACTAAATAAACAAACTTCCAAAGCTTCTTTCTATAGTTCTCTTATGACACAATTGACTCAGAAACAAGTGTTAAATGCATTTATAACTAGCATTAAGGGATTACGACAGATAAGATTTGACTAAGATATGATTTTATATCAAAACTTTAGTATGTCAGACCCAAAAATGCTTATATAAGTCATGTAAATAGTAGAAAATCAAATCATTTCACTATTTGCCCATAGCGGAGAGCATTTGAAGCATTTTCTTAGCCAGATATTCAGCAGCTGATACCGGGAGTTCCCACCATCCATTTTGAGCATCGTTAGTTGCAGGTAACAGCTAAAACCCTACTCTTTCATTTCATAGCATTTATTTTGAGTTTTGATGGGGTTTTGGGCTCATATGGAAAGCCCTAAAACCTTAAAATTGGGCAACGTGCCTACGCCTTGCGGGATACGTGGTACCTCCCGAGAACCGTGCCTATAACATAGTTGACAGGTGGTGCCACCGCCTATCTCCAACGGTGCACAGGTGGTGCTGGCCGTGGAGATTTTAAACTAATAGCATGAGAAATATAAAGTCATTCTTTTGATTTTTAATGATTAGGGATGATTCTAATGCATGCTATGATTGTTTTTGACAAGTCTTGGTTGCTCAAAACATGGTGATATGGAAAGAAAGATCACATGACAATGATGATGCTTTTGCCGAGAGAAATGCAGGTTGTATAGCTGCATTACGGGACTGTGGGCTCCTGAAATTCTTCCAGACTCTGAGCATGGTGTCACACGAGTGGTTACTAGAGCACATGTAGTGGATGTGGAATACAGAGCATCATTACTTCAATGTGGGGGCCCATATTCTTATAGTGGAAGTAGAGGATATCTACTTCTTGATTGGTCTCTCTAGACGGGGTGCTCCCATTTCACTGACAGGTTCCCATGGAGGGGATATTTCCACTTGAGAGATTTTATATCGTTACTGTGCTCCAGGGATGAGGAAACCAGGGAAGAAAATCCCCATTAGAGAAGTGATAGATGGGCCTCTATGGAACATCCTATTTACTATGCAGAGGGTGGCTGGGATTCAAGGTGTGCACTAGGATTCTAGGGCACACATGCTGTATGCCATAGAGGCCATGGCACCCACGGTATTCAGCTAGGTAGAAGGCATGCTTCCAATATTCAAAGATCAACTGACTAAGTGTCGGCAGGGAGAGCTAAAGCAGTTTGGATTTGGTTCCATTTTATCCTGCTTCTTCTTCGAGTGGGTACCACAGATGAGACCTTAGGTGGTCTTCCGGAGTCAGAGAGCGCGGGACCCCCATATGCTGAGGTGTTTCCAAGTCATGGATCATACAGGAGTAGGTAGGGGAAGGGTGAAGTTCAATTACCCGTTCTTTAGATGGCTCTCATTAGAGGAATTTTGGGGTCTAAAATGGGCCTCCTAAGGAAAATAATAAAATAATAGTTAAAATAATAAAATAATATTGATTAATTTTGGAGGAAGAAAGAAAAAAACTACTTTTTGTGTTCGTATTTTCGACATATCTCCCTATGTTTTTACTCCA
>LPNX010730326.1:357976-385824 GCA_001517045.1 Pseudotsuga menziesii | reverse complement strand
GTCTCAAATGGTCAATGTATTTTACATGAGTTTTATGTGTCTTTAAATGTTTATTTACAATGTACCATGTTTGATTTCAATGTCATGAATGGGAAATATGCCAATCTAGAATGTAATTAGCCAATGAGTCAACAACTACATTATGTTCCCTAGGGATATTCCTAAGAGTGATGGTTTCAAATGATCTTTCTAGCAAACGTACTGTCCAGAAGAGGCAAAGGAGCACAGGGTTTCTAATGGTGTAAACATGGTTTAAATGGAAAAACACGAGTTGTGAGTCCATCAAGACTACTAGATCTTGAACATCCTACGAGGCAGCTTCCATCAGAAGACCGATGACTGCTTCATACTTGGCGATGTTATTAGTAGTGGGACCTATACAAACCGCTCCTGAACTGACCAAATATTCAGCTGGGGAATAGAGGACCCAAGTAGCCAAGGCGAGATTCAAGGTGTGGTGGCAAGCACCATCAGTGCAGCCGTATAATGCCATCTGCATGACAAAAACATGGTATAAACAGACGCGGACACTAAACTCAAAACCATCTTGAAAATACTAAAAGCACACTAAAAGTCAATCAATATACATATATACAAGATACTATCCAAGAAAGACCTAGGCATAGTACCTTTTCAGGTACAACCCATTGCGAGGTTTCCCCAAAGGGATTCCATCATAATCAATGAGCTCGTAGGATTTGTTGGCACCGGGATTTTGAGCCCCTAAGGTTGAGTGAGGGGAGGCTGCTCCCGGGAAATAGCAGAACCGCTTTAGACTATGCCTCTGGTCCTGTGCAGTTATAGAGGGATCTCTCGCTTATCACCGAAGTATGCCCCACATAAGGTTGTCAGTCTTGTGTGTCACCAGAGTCTACTCCGCATAGGATTTTCAATCAGTGTAATCAAGGGGCTAGGATCCTGAATGGGGAAAAGTATGTTGAGGAAGGTGCATGGTGGGATTATCAAGGGCAAGGGACCATGGGAAAATGGAGTCAAGACCTGCACAAGAAATGATTACAAATGGAAAGAATGACATAAAATTGCAAATAGAGCCAAGGTAGCTGCTGATTTCCCAATTAGGAGATATTTAGCGGGTGATTTAGAGGACAAGAAGGGACAGTCCATTGCATGGAGCACCAATGAGATGAATTCCATGCAACTTTAGAAGAACCATTGATGAATTCCTGGAACAGTGGCTGGAGCATAATGAGTATGAATTCTGAACCACTATACCCTAAGTTGTAGACATGAAAATCAATTAACAAAATGGAGTGGAAATAGGAAACACATTTACACATAAAAGAAAGTACTTATTGGGGAAAACAAAAACACAGGAATCTCGGCTGTGAGTAACAGTCTTTCACTGCAATTTATTCATACACAGGTATCAAGATTTACAAATGGGAGCCTCAGCCCGTGATTGTTTCCCAATCCAATTCACTAACTCCTTTCTCCCTCTATCGGGAGCATTTTTATACAATCCTAATGCTGAGACTACCAAATAAAAATCTATTACAAGTCACCATCAGGCGTTAATAGTGCAAAGAGTGGACTATTGCCATGTTTTTACAATTGTAAACAAACATCATGGAGACATGGCACGTGATAACGTGGGATGACAACATAGAGCCCCATACCATCCTGCTTCATGAAAATGACTCCCATGCGGCGTGCTGATGGTCAATTGTCCACACAAGATTCCCTGGACCTACTTTGGGTCTCCTTGTCCAGCTGGCGCATGTCACTCAAAGGATGACAAGAATACTTGAATCCCTTCCTCTACTATTCTCCCAACCCCATCCCCCATTGGGTGAAACCGTTATAGGAGGAGGTCGGAGGAAAGGTGGCCCAACGCTTGGTGATGATAAGCAACTTAAGAAGCTTATCATCCTTGTACTTTCTTCTTCCTCATACGAGGAGGATTCTTCTGTGAGTCATGCAGCCAGGTGTGCATTTGACCTTCTCCTCGCCCACGACCAAGCAACCAAGTGGAGCCTCTAGGAATGGCATCGAAGGCTCTGGACCCACCTGGTCCCAGTACGAGAATTTTCTCCAACAGTTCTGCCACCACTGTGAGCTGAGACTTCGAAGGTTGTGACTATAGCAAGGAGTGCCGAAGGGATGTCGCAGGGATTTAAAAAACCATGCACTGCACATCTAAAGACTGGGTTGTGTAGAAGCATGCGAATCCCCCTTGGCATTTCACATATGTGCCCCAGTGGTTTGTGGTTTTCTGGTGTGGATAACCAGAACACAGATTTCATGCTTGCCTACAAAGAGTACCCCTTGTCAAACTAATTTCTCGAACCACACAGTCATGGTTGTCTATGAAATAATTTGACACTTCTCAGAATTCAACCCTATATCTCTTAGCATCTACAGAGTTCCAGGTCTCAAAGATCTTCAGAGGATGGTGTTATATAGTGTGAGCAGGAATGGTTTCGGGAAGGGCTATACCCTTAAAGTGGCTGTAATGGCGGCATGTGTGGTTCTAGTGTGGGGATTTTCCCTCTTGATTTTCAATCATATTATCCATCATAGCTAAGATTCTGAACCATTTCTGCGTGGCTTCCAGGCCGGTTCCAAGGGTTGCAGATTTGACCTTCTCCCGCCCTTTCAATTACCTTGATGGTGGGGTCGGGATATTTTAGTCTACCGCATCCCTTGGTCTTGTGTAAATTCCAGGTCTGTCACCTCAGCAAATCAAACCTCTATCTCTCTCATGGATTCCTCCAAATCAAACCATGTGCCACACTTGGAAACTGGGAAAACTGTGCCACTGGATGAAACTTCCACCCCAGGCGTATCCTGAATGGCGTTGGAGGAATCGGCCAATCTGCAATGGGGTAGATTACATGCATGAACACCTCCTCCACTATCATTTCCATACTAGATGGGAAATATGTATCTTGGGAGTCTTCTCAGCCATCCGATCAAAGGAATATTTCATATTCGGCGTCCACGTTCCATTCATCCTGCCACCAATTTTTCTCTTCTGAACACCGTAGGCAGTTCTGGATCGTGAGATGTTCTTAGCCGTTGATCGAGATCGACCCTTCATGCAGCCGTCGATCCGAGCGGGCCCCACCATTTTTCACAACGGGAAACTCAAATATTCATCCACACTAGTTCTCCTTGCGAAATGAACCGTAGCCATAGATTTATCTCCTTCTTCATCGCGACCATTGATCTCTATGACCTCTACACCTTTTCACGATTTGAGATTACGATTTTATCCGCACAAGTATGGATCATGAAATGACTTTAGGCTATGGATCTACCCCAAACTTTATCTTAACCGTCAAAAGCATCCGACCTTTAACACGTTTCGCGATTTGGGAAGGAAGCTTTGATCACGCATGTTTGCTCGTGCAAAGCGGCTGGAAACCATGTATCCTCCTCCAATGAATCGTAGCCCTTGATTATGAATCCTACCCAATGTTACAACACACCTATAGCTTTCCTTGTAGAATGGAGGTCACATGAAATTCAAGGGGCTGGGACCCTTACCGAACTTCTGTCAGGCCCTTAAATCAACTGTTAAAATGGAGTATTAACAACTGGCTTCACAAGGGATGCTATCCTCCTTGCGAGGTAGCAAAGAACCTCCGTAGACCAAGTGCCGAAACCGTTGGGCCTCTTTCAGTATTTCTTTGACATCTCCATTCTGCTCCATACTACTGTTTCAACTAATTTGTGCCACTCTTGCAAATCATGCTGGTGACTGTAAACCTGTGCTGGTAATTGAAAATGAAAAGAAACTGAAAACAGTAATGAAGGAAATGCTCGAATCAGCCAAGATTATTTTCTCCTACCTATTCTACCTAACTTTGTACACAAGTCTGACTAATTGAAATTAGACTTCCAATGAAGCCAATCAAGCAACTTGCCTAATATTCTTGTTCTTGTATGGTGCTTGATGGACAAAAATGAAACAGATAATGGGAGAAGGAAATGATAAACAAAATGATCTTTAAGGTAGAGATGTTACTAATGATTGCCTTCACCTAGAACCTCCATGTATTTAGCCATGGGGTCATATAAATCATGGCAACCTCCAACACACTCTGTCACCTGCTCATGGGAAAGCTGCTTGGAGCTTCCTGCTTCTAGGTATTCGTCAGGTTGACGCTTGGACGATTGTAGACGAGGACCCATAGAATCTTTCTCTAATATAATATCCCTCTCTTCACCCAAAATTTCTGTAACAAGGGCTTGATGTGCTTCAAGAGGGAGGTCCTTAGCTTCTCCAGTGGAATTGAGTAGGCATACTCCTTTCATGTGAGGTGGCATTCCTGAAGGTGGAGTATCAAAAAAAGTGTTTATCTATAAGCTACTACATCTGTATTCTTTTTCGTACAAGTTTCTGGCCTGCACCACCTTTGTTTCTTTCTGCTTTTTCTTGGAGGCCTTAATCATATGCCGTATCACTTCAAAAGAGGCATAACATAAGGGCAAGTTATCACCTCTAGTGCTCTCATCATCTTTCCTCGCTCCGCCCTCCTGATTTTTCATTGCACTTTGATTTCTTTCATCAGAAGGCCTCTTTTCAAGAGCTGGCTCATCAGGTATATTTTGTAGGTACTCTTATTCATATTCATCGTACACAGATGCACCAAACTCCTTCTTAAAATCGTCCCTAGTTGACCAAGAGCGAGGTAGATCGCCATCTTCAGAGAATAATCCTGCAGGACCATTTATTTCAACCTCAGGATGGTCATCTTTCTACATACCATGAGAGATCTTTGACGGGGAATAGGCTTCCTTCTTCTACTTGTAGGGCCCAACCAATTTGTATGTACCTTTTATTTCACCACCACGGTCCTGATCTGACAATTTCTTGGACATTTTAAGGTTTTCCTCAGCCTCCAAACAATCAACGAACATTTGCTACAAGGTGGTTGATTTTCTCTCCAAAAGAAGCAAGGACAGGTCAGGAGGAAAAGTGGTTGCATAATAGATCTTAGCAGCGTTCTCAAGAGGTTGAACTTCCTTAGGCATGTTATAATAAAATCTTGCGAATATTTTGTTAAAACTAGATACGGCCTCACATTCATGTCTCCTCAAAGAATAAAACTATGAAAGTATTTGTTCCAGCAGCCGGATCCTACCCCAAAACCTCAAGAATATGCAAGAAAGCTATTCCCAAGTGTTGATGGACTTAGGCTGCAAATGTTTAAACCAAAATTTGGCATATACTTGCAAGGATAGAGTGAAATCTCACAGGCAGACATCGTCATGTTCTATCTCGAAAGGTCATAGGAATGCTCAAAGGCTTGTACATGTTTCTTAGCAGTCAAGTTTTCAGATTCTCCATTGAACTTGGGGAGGTACTTGTAATATTTCATGGGAAAATCATGGAGGATAGGAGGCAATCCCAGTGGTTTATATCGACTTGGAGAAATGGGGGAGATAAGGTTAGGTACAATAGCTAAATTATTGTCCAAGGTTTCATGAATTTCACAGGGGTGCCCTTTGACATCAGGTGCCCTCGGATAAAGATCTAGGCTGAAATCAGATGTACAAGATGATGCAACGCTTTTGGTTCATAAAGAAGGATAAATAAGAGCATATTCACGGCTTTGCTCAGGATGAGCTGGGCCATAGAAGGTTGTTTTGATAAATATAAGAAAAGATAAGAGAAAACCTACAAGATAGGATAAGGCATCCTAGAAGAAACACGGACTCGAGGGCTTGGACCTTCCACCTTGCATTTCTGAGCTTTATGAGGGGTCCATTTTCCACGTGGGATTGGCCAGCCTTCCTCGGTCATTAGATTTCTAGATTACATCACCAACGAAGTCGGTGAAGTCTGAATCCTTCAAGAGTGGAGTTGCCAGGTGAAAAGTGCTCAGCCTTCTTGGTGTCTGACTGATTGTTCACGATCAACAACCAGATCTAAATCTTTGTCGTTCTTCCCAAGGATGACCTTCAAGTTTGTCCTCGGCAACGGTGCCAGTTTGTTGGAACTGGGATTTTGAGCCCCCAAGGTCGAGCGAGGGGAGGATGCTCTCAGGAAATAGTAGAACTACTTTAGACTGTGCCTCCATCCCTACGCAGTTAGAGAGGGATCTCTCACTTGTCACCAGAGTATGCTCGACATAAGGTTGTCAGTCTTGTGTGTCACCAGAGTCTACTCCACATAGGATTTTCAATCAGTGTAATCAGGGGGCTAGGATCCTAATTGGGGTAAAGTATGTTGAGGAAGGTGCATGGTGGGATTATCGGGGGCAAGGGACCATGGGAAAATGGAGTCGATACCTGCACAAGAAATGATTACAAATGGAAATAATGGCGTAAAATTGTAAACAGAGGTAAGGTAGCTGCTGATTTCCCAATCAGGTGATATTTAGCGGGCGATTTAGAGGACAAGAAGGTACAGTCCATTGCATGGAGCACCGACGAGATGAATTCCATGCAACTTTAGAAGAACCATTGATGAATTCCTGGAACAACGGCCAGAGAATAATGAGTATGAATTCTGAACCACTATACCCTAAGTTGCAGACATGAAAAGCAATTAACAAAATGGAGTGGAAACATGAAACACATTTACACATAAAAGAAAGTACTTATTGGGGAAAACAAAAACAAATGAATCTCTGCTGTGAGTAACAGTATTTCACTGCAATTTATTCATACACAGGTATCAAGCTTTACAAATGGGAGCCTCAGCCCGTGATTGTTTCCCAATCCAATTCAATAACTCCTTTCTCCCTCTACCGGGAGAATTTTTATACAATCCTAATGCTGAGACTACCAAATAAAAAGCTGTTACAAGTCACCATAAGGCATTAATAGTGAAAAG
Source organism: Pseudotsuga menziesii (assembly GCA_001517045.1). Lineage (NCBI taxonomy): Eukaryota > Viridiplantae > Streptophyta > Pinopsida > Pinales > Pinaceae > Pseudotsuga > Pseudotsuga menziesii. Next base: position 379,016 of record LPNX010730326.1, on the reverse strand, counting down.
AGTGGACTATCGTCATGTTTTTACAATTATAAACAAACATCATGTAGACATGGCACGTGATAACACGGTCTGACAGCGCAGAGCTCCATACCATCCTGCTTCGTGAAAATGACTCCCACGCGGCGTGCTGACGGTTAATGGTCCACACAGGATGCCCTAGACCTACTTTGGGCCTCCTTGTCCAGCTAGCGCATGTCTCTCAAAGGATGACAAGAAGAACTGAATCCCTTCCTACACTATTCTCCCAACCCTATCCTCCATCGGGTGAAACCGTTATAGGAGGAGGCTGGAGGAAAGGTGGCCCAATAGTTGGTGACGATAAGCGACTTAAGAAGCTTATCATCCTTGTACTATCTTCTTCCTCATATGAGGAGGATTATTCTACGAGTCATGCAGCCGAGTGTGCGTTTGACCTTCTCCTCACCCACGACCAATCAGCCAAGTGGAGCCTCTAGGAATGGCGTCGAAGGCTCTAGATCCACCTGGTCCTAGTATGAGCATTCGCTCCAACAAATCTGCCACCACTATGAGATGAGACTTTGGAGGTTGTGACTACATATGGGAGTGCCGAAGGGACATTGCAGGGATGTCAAAACCCATGCACTACACATCCAAAGACTCGGTTTAGTAGAAGCGGTGAATCCCCCTTGGTATTTCACATCTGTGCCCCAGTGGTTGGTGGTTTTCTGGTGTGGATGACCAGAACATAGATTTCATGCCTGCCTACCAAGAGTACCCCTTATTGAACTAATTTCTTGAACCACACAGTCATGGTTGTCTATGAAAGACTTCGACACTTCTCGGAATTCAGCCCTATATCTCTAATCATCTACAGAGTTCCATGTTTCAAAGAACTTTGAAGGATGGTGTTATATAGTGTGAGCAGGAATGGCTTCGAGAAGGGATATACCCTTAAAGTGGCTGTGATGGTGGCATGTGTCATGCCAGGGTGGGGATTTTCCCTTCTGATGTTCAATCAGATTATTCATCATAGTTAAGATTCTGAACCATTTTCGCGTGGTTGCCGGGCCGGTTCCAAGGGTTACATATTTGACCCTCTCTTTCCCTTTCAATTACATTGATGGTGGGGTCGGGATGTTTTAGTTCACCACATCCCTTGGTCTCATGTAAATTCCAGGTCTTTCGCCTCAGCGAATCAAACCTATATCTCTCTCACAGATTCATCCGAAATGAACCACGTGCCACACTTGCAAACTGGGAAAACTGTGCCATTGGACGAGACTTCCACCCCAGGCATATCCTGAATGGCATCGGAGGAATTGGCCAATCTGCAATGGGGCAGATTACACGCATGAACTCCTCCTCCATTGTCATTTCCACACTGGATGGGAAATTTGTATCTTGGGAGTCTTCTCAGCCGTCCAATCATAGGAATATTTCATATCTGTCGTCCACATTCCATTCATCCTTCCGCCAAATTTTCTCTTCTAAACACCGTAGGTAGTTCTGGATCACGAGATGTTCTTAGCTGTCGATCGAGATTGAACCTTCATGTAGTCATTGATCCAAGCGAGCCCCACCATTTTTCTCAACAGGAAACTTAGATATTCATCTGCGCTAGTCCGCCTTGCGAAATGAACCGTAGCCATAGATTTATATCCTTCTTCATTGCGACCATTGGTCTTTACGACCTCTACACCTTTTCGTGATTTGAGATTGCAGTTTTATCCACACAAGTATGGATTGTGAAATGACTTTAGGGTGTGGATCTACCCCAGACTTCATCTTAACCATTTTAAGCCTCCAATCATTAACACGTTTCGCGATCCAGGAAGGAAGCTTTGATCGCGCGAAGCGGCTCGGAACTGTGGATCCTCCTCCAATCAATCGTAGCCCTTGATTATGAATCCTACCCAATGTTACAACACACCTACCGCTTTCCTCGTAGAAGGGTGGTCACATGAAATTTGAGGGGCTGGGACCCTTACCGAACTTTCGTCAGGCCCTTAAATCAACTGTTAAAATGGAGTGTTAATAAGCTCCTTTCTCTAAAACCTTAGGAATGACGAAAGGTCCATACAACATGGACTTGAAGTTACCCTTCCCTAGTTTGTCATATCTCTGATCATAAGTCAAGACTAGGTCACCCTCGTTAAAGACACGATGTTGGAAATATTTATCATACTGTGCCTTGACTTGTTTCTTATGTGCCTCATTAGCCAAGGCATCATCTCTCTGAGTTTCGTTAAGGTTAAAAAATATTTCTTCCTCTGCGGAAGTGTCTAGGAGAAGTTCAATGGCAAGTTGTAAAGATGGAATCTGACATTGAATCGGCAAGACAACTTCGATTCCATAGACAAGCTGGAATGGTGTGAAACCAGTGCCGTTTTCACCGAAGTCCGATAAGCCCAAAGAGTGGAGAAAAGAACATGGTGCTAGTTGGATTTATGATCTCCAACCATCCAATGAAGCATATTTTTCAAAACAAATTTAATGGCCTCTACTTGACCATTAGCTTGTGGATAGTCCGGCATAGAGTTTTCATGGCGAAAACCTAGCTTAGCACTTAGTTGCTCCATCATTTGATTATGGAAATGGGATCTATGATCAGTAATGATGGACTGTGGGACTCCAAATGTAGCTATGATATGATTGAACAAGAAGAGAGCGAAAGTCTTACCATCTTTTGCATATGTAGGCATGGCCTCAGCCCATTTTTTGAAATAATCAATGGCTACAATGATGTAACCATGCCCCCTGGCTGAGGTAGGCTTACAATGCATGATGTCAATCCCCCATTTGGTGAATGGGCCAATGACAATGATGGGGTGTAAAAAATCAAGACAAGGTGAGCATTTCTTAACAGCCTCATGATAGTCTTTGAAGACAGAAGGCCAGAAATAGCCAGCGCGAAGGATTTTCCAGGCTGTAGCCATCCTAGATAAATGACTGCCACATGATCCAGAGTGGCAATCATTCAACACATGTTCAGCCTCCTCATGGGTGAGGCATCGCTGGAGAATTGAGTCAATCCCATGTCTATACAAGGTATCATTCAGGATGGGATAGTATTTCGCATGGTGACGGATACGGCGGTGATCATTGTGAGATAAATGCGGCTGAAATCATTGTGTTTGGAGATAAATGAGCAAATCTCCATACCAAGGATCGATAGTAATAATCAGGAACATGAATTCATCCAGGAATGAATCACTGGGCTCCGATTCCATCAAATCATAGGGAAGATCACACATAAGCTTTGCAAAGACCAATTATTTCTTTGATGTGGCTTTGGCAAATTCCAGATCAAACTCCTAAAGTATGACTATCCAGCGGGAGTACTTGCCCCCAAGCACCTGACGAGTCAGGATGTAATACATAGGGTTTCGGTCTGCCAATACAGTGGTAGTGCAGAGCAGAATGTAGTGACGAAACTTTTGTATAGCAATGACCATGGCCAATGCTAACTTTTCCACACGTGAATAGCGAGTTTCGGAATCCATGGGATTCTTACTGGCATAATAAATCACATGCTCCTGACTGTGGAGATTTTCCTGAACTAAAAACATAGTGATGGTAGTAGTGGAGGCAGAAATATGCAGGAGAAAGTCCTTTGAATAATCTGGGGGGTGTATCATGGGTGAATGAGTCAAAGCATGCTTAAGATTATCAAAGGCGCATTGGGCCTGGTCATCCCAGAAGAATGGAGTATTCTTCTTGAGTAGACACATATAACCGTGCGTTTCTCTGTGAAATTGCACACGAAATGACGGAGAAAGTTTTCCTTCCCCTGCAAACTTTGGAGTTCAAGGAGATTAATTGGGGTTGGTAGATCTAAAATGGAAGCAATTTTCAAAGGTTCGATCTGGATTCCATCTTTGGATGCCACAAAACCTAGCAGATGTCCCGTCTCAACGCAAAAAACACACTTATGCAGATTGATCCGTATATTATAATGATGACATCTCAGGAATATCTCTCTAAGATGACCAGGGTGGTCCTCCTGTCACTATGAATGAGTAGGGAGGTCATCAAGGTATCGTTCAACAATATGTTTAATGTCATGAAACGCATAGGACATCGTGCACTGGAACATGGCTCCAACATTTTTCAAGCCAAAAGGTAACTTATTATATGCAAAGGTTCCCCATGGGAAAATGAATTCTATCTTGTGCTGATCGAAGGGTAATATCTCAATCTGATTATAGCCAGAGAAGCCTTCCATGAATGAAAATATGACACTTCCAGCACAGTTGTCGATAATCTGATCGATGTGCGGAGTAGGAAAGTTGTCCTTGGGACAAGCTTTATTCAAATCCCTAAAGTCGATACAGACTCTAATGGTGCCTTGCTTTTTATTGACAGGGACAACGTTCGATACCCATTTCGTCAGGGGTATAGGATAAATAAACCCATCTTTGATAAGTTTCTCAATTTCATCCTTAATAGTTGTGGCCTTTCAAGGATGGACTTGCCTTAGTTTTTTTCTGACAGGTTTAGCTGTGGGATAGGTTTTAATCTCATGGACCACAATGGATGGGCCAATCCCCACCATCTCTTCATAGGACTAGGAAAAAATATCATGGAATTATTTGAAAACTACCTTATAGGCTTCATATTCATCTACCAAGCAGTTCTTCCCAACATGAACATGCTAGATAGTATCAGTATCTGATAATATGTTAATCGGATTCATCTGAGTAATGTTGCAAAAGTTTCCTTCAGAATCTGTATCTTCCAACAATATAGGACTTTGGGGTACGTTGACAATATCAATAGGAAACAAGGAAGGATGCAAAATCATGGCTAACCAAACTGGCATTGGGGAGGAACATGGATCTATGATGCTGATCCTCCCAAACGGACTCATCCATATTCATGATCTCCATAATGGGCTCATTGGAAGGGAAAGTATCAAAGAGATAATCTAGAACAGGAAGAGAAGGTTCTAACCAGTATGGTAAATGTTAAGGATCCGAAGCCACTAGATGAAGGTCATCAGTGTGATCATCAAAAAAGGTTTGAATGGTGTCATATAGTGCTTCGTGTGAACTCAACGAGGTGGACTCAAAAACATGTTTACCCTTAGGATCATAATCAAATGAGGCAATCATATGGACTGTCGTGATATCTGTGCTAGGAGGAGTGGATGGAAAAATACCCATAAGGGATGAATCCTTCAACATGCCTAGCCCAATCGACTGGTAAGGAGGAGGGGACTGGCCTAACATGGGGATGTTGTTAGCCATGGAGGTAGTAACATCTGGCGTATAGAAATCAAGCTGATCAATAGTAACAATTCTCCCTGGATCCGGAAATTGGACTGTTTGAAATACTGTTGAGGCGATGGTAGTCATGGCATAGAACCAATTTATTCCTAGAAGGAGGTTGTAATCTAAGGGGGCATCTACCACTTCTACTTGAATAGAAATGGTTTTTCCCCCCAGCTCGACCGCTAGGGCTGATATGAGACCATGGGGTTGGAAACCCCATCCATTAAAGGCTTTAAGGGTCATAGGTGATGTTACAAGCTTGGGAGAACCGAGAGCCTTCCAACAAGACAGAGACGAAATCGAGGTTGAAGCTCCTTCATATAGTACCATTCGAAAAACCTTCTCTCCAACTACTTTCGTAATGATATGAAAAGCAAGTTTATGCGGTAACCTAGACTTATAGTTCTCAACATTGAAATGAATCAAGTTAGTATTATCCGGGTCTAAAGATCCTACTGCTGTTAACAAGTTTTTGCACTGTGTAGGGAAACTTTGGAGTACTTCTAAGGTAGACATGGCACAAGGTGCCTGAGCGAGATCTTCAACTACATTATAAAATTGAGCAGCTTGGGAATTAGGGTTAAATACTACCTTTCGAAGAGTACTCTTAGGTGGATGCAAAATCATATCGAGAGTAGGCTTCTTGATAGATAGGGGACAATAGACGAGGATTCAGGAGAACTAGTAGAGGGAGCTTTCCCTGAAGAAAAATGATCTTCTTTTTTATCTGCGGGTTTGTCATAATTCTGACTTCAATTTTGCAGATTGATGGTATCTGAGGACATCATACGAATTTCCTCTGACAAACTAGAGTTACCCTGATTAGACATGTGGTCTATCAGTTGTTGTTGAGTGGGAAAAGGATCCATAAGTACTGCAGGTGCGAGATTGGACTTCAAAAACTCGGAGATTTCGTCCTGACGAGGACACTCTAAAAATGGTCACCTCTGCATTGCAGATAGGGATATTTTTTCCTTTCTTTCCCCTTTATCGTTATCACTATTGGTTGGTATTGGAGTCTCCTATTGGTTTCTAGGTTTTTTATTTCTATTTTTACCTTTCTTTTTATTATTACCCGAGGTTTGAGTACTTTGAATGGAATTGACCTCAGTGGAAGCCTTAGGAGTCGAAGGAGTAGGGGTGGTAGTTTGGGGTTGCTTGGAAAGTTTCGCTACTGATGGGGACTGGATTGAACCAACAATCCCATCAATAGGTACTTTTGCTGGTGGCTTGGCAGGATCAGTGCTTGGGTGAGGAGCTTGAGGAATCAAGTCATAAATGGTTCCAGACTGGGAATATACCAAGTCTAGATATTGGGCTTGAATAATATCCTGCTCTTCAGTAACAACACCACCCATAGCCACATCTTGAGCAATAGGAGGAAACAAGGATTTGGTAAACCAATCAGCTAATAACTGATCCAAAATAGGGGCCTTAATAAGCCTTATTTGCCTTCTCCACTCGTGAATATGATTGGATATGTGGGTGGAGGTGTTCTGTCACAAAGAAGTTAAAATATCAGTGCGTGTTTCATAACAAATAGGGAGCTGAAAGTGTGTAAGAAACATGATTTCCAATGAGCCAATATCCACAAACGAATGTTGTGGGAGTTCAATGTACCACTTCGCGGCTGTACCGGTTAAAGTTCGCTGAAAGAGTCGTAACCGAATGGATTCATCCATGAGGGAGTTTGAAGAACACCAAAAATGGAATTTCATAACATGGTTATTTGGATCGTCTCCTTGCTTCCCATCGAACTTTAGGATATTCGATGGTAACTTTACTAGAATAGGAGACCACGAGGGATTGTGTCGAATGGGGTCATTAATCAACTTGGACAAGTCAAGTAAGTCCAAAGTTTCTATGAAAGGTAAATCCTGGTTTAGTTGTACATACTGGTAATATTGATATAGCATATAATACCAGTAGGACCATAAGTGGACTGAAAGATAGGTTGCTGTGACGAAGAACTGGCAGAAAATCCACTTGTAGGGGGTTGATTTCTGGGATCAAGACTGCTAGGACCACTAGGGCCACTGGGACTACCAGGACCACCGATACCACCAAGACCACTAGGAGGCAAACCACTAGACCCTCTAGAACCACTAGGAGGTAGGCCTCTAGAGCCTCCAGAACCACTAGGGGGAGGGCCACCAGACCCTCCAAGGCCATAATGAGGAAATCCACCAGGTCCCCTAGGACCACTAGGACCATAAGGAGGAAATTTTTCAGGTCCTCCAAGACTATTAGGCTCCCCAAGGAGAGGAACTCCATAAGGCAGTCCTCCGGCACCTCCCACAGTTGGGTTGCCCCCATGGCGTAAAAGTGTTACTAGGATATGGAATTCCAACATAAGGCATCCCTGTAGGATTAGGTGGATGATTAATATTACCTAGAGGTATGTGATAACCATAACCTCCAGAAGATTGAATGGTTACAGGTTGTGCCCCCGAGGGCTGACTTGAACTAGATGGGGGATTAACCACATTAGTATGGGTGGGAGGGACATAAATTGTAGATGGTTTTATATTATAGGTCTGTCCTTGACTAGGTACAATTCAAGTGTTAGATAACATAGGTCATGCTGGGGGTTTCCCCCTGGCACTACAAGGTATTGAGGAAACGAGAATTGATAGTAGAGCCCCAGGCGTAGAAGCCTTGGGAAGATTAGGAATAGACATAATATGGGAGGTGGCAGATATGGTATTTTGAACTAGGTTATGGGGTGTTATTGGACGATCTATAATCGGTTCAATGGGTCTCATAGAATCGGCAAGTGAACGATATCCCACAGGAACAGATGTCGAACGTGATGGTGTCGGGCCTAATAGGTCATCTATTTTCTTGTCAATTTCCTGTGCACGGAGAATGGAAGCATGATATTTCCTATGTTCTTATTCATCTTTAGAAGAGTTTAAATGGGTGCCGAATGAGGAAATGTCTTGTCCTACAGGGGTATCCCAAAATGGAGCATTGGGACCAAAATTCGAACGGGTAGTATCATCAACATGACCTTCTATGGGAGAATGGAATGAGGCATTTCCCCGAGAAGGCTATTGGGCCAAGGGAGGTGAGTGTGAAGAATACGGTCCTCCACTTTCTGCAACCGCATTATCTCCCACTTGGGAGGTGGTAGCAGCTCCTTGGTCGATAGCTTCCATTGGATTTTCTCCTGAACCAAGAATAAAATCGGGTGGCAAGCCTTGTACTCTTCTGGACTTTCTTAACTCAACTAGTTTGTACAGTTCCTATCTAACCTAGTGTATGAAAAACTAGAAAACACACCAAAAAAATTTCCCTACTCAAGCTATAGGTCAAAACAAGCACACTTAAAATGATAGGAGGAGTTCAAAAGAGTCAGGTCTCTCACCAGGATTGTCAAGAAAGTGCCACTCGTGATATACCTCAAAGGTATGTGTGTAGTAATCTCCCTAAATGCTGTTTTTAGTGTATGGCTCCAGGAAAAATGACCAAAGGGATTTTCTTAGATATATAAGGTATCCTAGTGGGGTCTCCCGATATACTCAAGGTATGTAGGAGCTCAAATCGGTAGTAGTGTTGTCTAATGAATAACTGTACACAAGAGGCCTTTCGATATAGAATCGAGTACATGAAGTACCTTTCTATATACCTCAAGGGTACATGAAAGGTTGTTCTATATACTGATGGTACGTGGAAGAACCGTGCGAGTCCCAGAATGTAATGCAGACAAATAACGACAGGTCCTACGCTTAACGACACCTGTACACGTCTCTAACCTATCACTCCAATTGTATGTAAATTTTAACCTATAACTACTGTTTATTTTAAATTAGATGGTTAGGTGAATGCATGATGTTTTGACAGAAAAGTAAAACCATGCAGTATGGTTATGCAAAATATTTCACTTTACCATTCAGTATGCCTACTTACGGGAGGGAAAGAGAGTATTTTCTTTTGTTTCTAAAGCAAAAATAATTCCAAACAACAGTCTTGAACACAAAATCAAGGACAAGCAACACTTTCCAAACTTGTTTCTCTTTTCTTAAAGCAATAAGAAGGGGAAGAATCTCTTTTCCTAAAAGAAAAACAACAAGCACACTACATGCAAATGCAGCCTATTTTTCCAATTTTCTCTTAAAACATAGGAAAACCTAACTTAAAAATACCATATTTTTTATTTTGATTGAGATAGTACTAAATTCATAAGAGATGAAAGAACATGACGAGCCTAAAATCTTGTAAAGCCAATCAGAGATCTAATGTCCAACACTCAATGATGATAACTTAGTCTCAGTCAAAAATTTTCATTTTTAAAGGAAGGAAAAAGAAGTTCTCTATGCAAACAAGAAATGAAACTAAGATGCTAATCAAATGTTCTTCTTTTAGTCTATATAGCAGAAATGAAAAGAGATCTTACTAACACCCTAAGCTTTTCAAAAAACAAGAAATACTTCGCAATCACAACCAACAAGTACCAAAGTGTATGAACGATCAAAAAGTCTAATCTAGCTTTTCAATTTCCCAATCAATCCAATCTTAAAACATAAAATTTCAAACCACAAGCATCAGATTCTGTCACACAAGCCTGATAGTGTAGGACTGAAAGGAAAAAAACCCAAATTTTTACAAAAAATGAGGAAAAGGAGGTCTTGGAATGATGCCTACCTCGCACCGCGCTTCTCGGGTGTTGACAGAGTGGTTCTATCCTAGCGCCACTTCTCACCAACAGGATACAGGTGGTGGCACCATGTACTTCCCACTCTATTTTGGTGGTGGCACCGCTTCTCATACACTGCATAGGCACGATTCCCTGTAAAAATCCAAAACACAAAGAGAACAATAGATCAAGTTAGGGAAAGACCAGATCAGCGTAAAGGATGATAGATTAAGTATAAAAACAGAGCATAAAAGGTCGAAATGATTCAGATCTGAACAAATCTAGAAGTTTCAAACCCAAATTCACTGAGTCAGATAGTAGATCTGACTGAAGAGAGTTGGAGAAGAAGCCTGGATTCGGACAAGAGTTGAAGAACCAAGGAAGATTAGAATAACCGATACATATATCTAGTCCCCAGTATGGTCGCTAGATTTGTTAGCAAGAATATTTCACCTTCTGTGGATAGTAAGGTGTTTCACTGGTCTAAATGGTTCAGATCCAGAACAAATGAAGGAAAAAGGTTGAAGACACTCCTTGGACGTCGTAGATACCTAGAATGTGATGCTTCGATAGAAACCCTGTGTACCTGCAATAAGATTAAACACACAAACACATCAGAGCTACCAGAATATAGTCTACTAATCCATGTTAGTGACTAAGGAATCTAACAACATATACATGTGAAATCAAACAACAACAGTAATGTGGGATGGAAATCAGCTTTGCATTAAGATAAAATGGATAATTTTACAACCAATTAATCCTTAGTGTTGACATGCATCTCCATGAAACCAAACACTCTCATCCCCATAAGCTCCAACTTTTTCTCTCTATGCTCTCCAATGGCTTGGGCCAAGTAATCAATCCAATAGCATAACAATACCTTAAGAGTTCCCCCCTCAACCATGGACATGAGCTCATATTTATAAGTCTCAATGGATAGGGATGGTTGAGAGATTTGTGGATTAGGTGGCATCTAAGATCCTGGGATGGGGGATATCGAGCTCAACTGAACCACAATGGTAGGGATAAGGGAGGACACAAGGCTCATGATCTAAAAGTCTCAAGAAACTTCTCTTTTTCCCATTTTACCCAGGGTACTACTGTTGGGGCGCGCGCCTTAACGGTCACTAATTTTGGTAACTCCACGGTTTTTGTGGAAGCTTGTAAGCGGAGTTGCGACTCAAAATAGTCTTAGGGGTGTCGGGGTTGAGTCAAAGCCCTCTTTTTTGTAATTGTCCATAAATTTCACGTGTAAGCCCATGATTTTGTAATAGTGCACTTGTATAAATAGGCACTCATGTAAAGATGTCAAGATCATCTAATGAAATGAGGATCATATGATGCGAAGAAGTTAGATCTATTTTTGGGTTTTAAGGTCAAGTCCCAGCTGTGTGCATGGATGACCTCTCCAGCTGTGTGCGCAGAGGGTTTTGTAAGGAAATGAACTACAGCTGAGTGCGCAGCTTAGAGATTATAAGAAAGGAACTGCAGCTAAGTGCGTAGTTAGACTTGAAGGGCGGATCTGCCACTGAGTGCACATATCATAACTGTTGTTTTGTAAGAAGTGGAATAAAAGCGCAGTTTTGTGGACGTAGCCCCTACACTGGGGTGAACCATGTTATATATTGTGTTGTGGTTCTTTTGTGTTGTTTCTGTTATGGTTTTATTTTATGCATTGATAAGTAGATAATTGATAAAGTAAGATAACTGTTAAATATTAACTTCGTTGTGAATTCCTAGTTAAGGGTTAAGCAAGAAAAGTCTTTTATCTAACTGCGAAGCTAATGAAGTGAATATCGAAGCTTTATTTGGTATAAATATTTGTTGTTAAGGATAAAGGTACAGTAATATCCCTCTTCTTCTTGCAGAAACCTGGTTCTGTGGCACCCCATAGCTGTTTCGGGTGAGACTGCAACCTATTCGTAGGTTGTTACCGAAAGGGCCAACACTGTGGGTCTTTTTGTTGGTGCGAAGTTAATGGTATAAAACCTGGGTCTGCCCTATAGCCCAACCAAATTGGTTCCCTTGCCAGTTAAACTCAGTATTTGCTCAAGAGGGATCTACATCGTACCTAGAGGGCTATGTTTTGGAGACCCTCAGTAAAAGAAATCAGTGACTAGATTGAAGAGACCTATTTGGAATTTGGTGAACAAGAAAACAAGGATCCTCGTCGTAGCTCGGACGACTTTTTGCAAAGGTACATTTTTTCAGATGTTTATGAAATTTCCTTTGGTAGTATCCACATAGAATTGCACCAGTGGATATCCAGGTTGACAGAAAGAAAGATAAACTTGAATGAATATCGGTTTCCTAATTGGACCCCTGTAAGAATTAACATATTGAAAAGATTGAATAACGCGATATCACAAGCTGTTGATTTCTGGACAATGCGAACCATTGAAGCATTTGTGACAGAATTTGCCATCGACACAAGTACCTCTTTTAGCGAAGCTGAAAGGAAGTTCTTCAAAGGACCAAGGGGTAAGTACCTAAATTAATTTAGTCTGCAAATTAAAATGCTCTTGGCTGAGAAGGGCATATTGCTTATAGAATCAGATTGCTAGATTTATTTTTACTAACCTATGGTTGGAAGTGAAAGTAACTTCGACGAGCAAAGTGGTTTGTTGCGAAGTGGTAAAATATACAAGAGAAACCTAGAATCCTATACCCTAGGCTAGAATACCGAGTATACGCCAGAAGACCCTGAATCCGAAGAAACCCCTTTTGTTAGAAACCCTCCTATAACTCCGCAGCAAAGATTTGTTACCCCTGAGAACCCGTCGTAGTCTGGAAGTAACCCTAGCCCGAGTATTCCTGTCGCAGGTCAGTCTACCCCAGTAATTTCTCCCCCCCCTCAGTCCACTATGGCCCATATGACTGATGATATCAAGCTCCCAGTTTTCAAAGGAACTAGATCAGAGGATCTAGAATAGTTTTGGTTTTTATGCGAAGCTGTGTGGACTGCTAAGAACATTTTGGATCAAGATATAAGAAGGGTGCAGCTAGCCACTTCTTTTAGAGACCGAGCTTTGACCTGGTTTATGAAATTTTCCAGTACTCAGAACCATGTCTTGGATGATATTAAAATGGCGATGATCAAAGAGTTCAAGAATCCTAAATTAGAGTCACAGTGTATAACTGAATTAAAAGAGATTTAGCAGAGGTGAGGTGAATCAGTTTGGGACTTTGATCAGAGCTTCAAAGTTCTACTAGATCAAGTTAGTTTCACTATTAGACCAGCACAACATAAATAATGGTTCATTGCAGCCTTATTACTTCATATCAGAACTCCACTCATGCAACAGAAGGTTGCTGATTAGCAAGAGGCTTTGGAGATTGCCATGAAACTGGAGACAACTCCTGTCAAAGATAATTCTGGCATAGCCCAAATACAAGCGCAGTTAGCAGAAATGGATTTGGAGCTGCGCAACATGAAAAAAGGGAAATATATTCGCAAAGAGGTGTGGTGTACACGATGTAGGACAGAAGGTCATGACAAGGAACATTTTCCTACGCTAAGAAATTACCTGAATACTGGTGCGTCGAATTCATTTAACCCTAATATTCTATTTTGTGAGATTTGTAGAACAACTGTCCAGCATCGACCTGAAGACTGCTATCTGCTACAAAGATATGTGAAAGCACCTAAGAATCCCTATTGCAAGTTTTGTAAGTCAGTTGGACACAATGAAGAGGAATGTTGCAGCTTTGACCTTATGAGAGAGCGAACATATGATGCTTATAGGGTACAAAACGATGTACAAGGCAATGATGGATATGGTTACCGTGGTAGTACATCAGGTCGAGGTACTTTTGGAGGTCGTGGTCATGGTAGTATGCCTGGAAGAGGTCGAGGCCAGCTTGTGTGCTATAACTGTAATAAGGTAGGCCATATAGCTAGAGACTGTCGGAACCCAACTACGACATGTCGATATTGCAGAGCAGTAGATCATGTCATTGAGTAATGCCCACAGCTGATAGCCAAGATACAAGAAAGAAATAGCGCTCCTCCTCATAATATTCAGATGATTACTGTAGAGCAATGACTTGTCCCAGCCATTAACGTTGTTACAAGAAGTGGAGCTACGACGCAATTCCACAATAAGGAGAAACAACCTGACGAGGCTTGGGTTCGTAAGACCCCAGAGAAAGTTCCAACCTTCGATGTGGGAAGAGAAAAAGAAACATTTATGGAAGCCAAAAAAGACTTTGTTGATCCGAGCACAGTAGTAGCACCTGCGCAGTAGCATCAACAGCAATCGCAGTCTCAAGAAGCTTCAACGGATAAAGTAAGTACACTGTCTACATTTTTACAGAGCTTTATGAAACTCTTACGAAATCAGAATTCTTTAAATGAGTTACAGAAAGTTATTGCTTCTTGCGAACCTCAGCGACACTTTGGTAAATAAAAAACTGTCAATAGAGTTAGAAGAACTGGAAGAGAAATTAGATTGCATGCTCAGATAGGAGAGTATGACATGACTGATATCATTTTAGATTTGGGATCAGAAGTCAATGTCTTAACCAAGCGGACATGGGAACAAATGGGAAAACCTACCCTTGAATGGTCCCCTATACAGTTGAGGTTAGCCAATCAGTAGAAGATTGTGGCCCTAGGAAGATTCTCTAGCGTCCCAGTAGACATTGATGGAGTCAGTATCTTAGAAAATTTTGAAGTCATTGAAATAATTGATGATAGAAACCCCTATCCAGCTTTGCTAGGAATTGAATGGGCAATAGAGAATTCTGCAGTAATCAATATTAAGAACAGATAGATGAATTTTGAAGGAAAAGGCTTGAGAGTCATAGTCCCCTTGGACCCTTCTCAAGGAGAAAGGTACACAGATCCAGTCAGAGATGAAGATCAGAATATTCTGGATCATATCTACAACATCACAGCTAAAGAAGAAGACTATGTTAACCCTACTACTGAAGGTATAATGGATTGGAAGTGTGACAGTTCTTGCATGACTGATTCAGATGAAGGCCTAGAGAATTGGTAGCATAGACTTTATGAGCTACATGGACATCGGTGTGCAAGAATTACCAAGTCCCTCAGATGGCTTGGCTCACAGACAAGAGTCTTACCTACTTTTGATGGCTTGACATCCCCCAAAGAGTTTATTTTTCAATTCTCAGAGAAGGTACCAGATTCACAGAAAATGGAGACTCTAGGTTCAACATTCAGAGCCACAGCTACCAGATGGTGGAATGGTCATAAGAAATACATCCATAGTTGGGAAGCTTGTCAAAATCTTCTTTGCCTCAGATTCGTGGATCAACCTCAGGAGGTGCGAAGCAGGTTTAATGGTCAGACTAGCCCTCAAGAACATTTGGAATAGTGTTATGAAGCATGGAAGCATGTCCCTCACGAAGAATGGGTACATCGGTTTGTGCACACTCTGGAACCTGTAACAAAGAACTGGTATGCAGAGGTGGAGCTTCGCCATGGTACTGTAAGTTGGGATAGTCTTGTCGATAGTTTTGTGCCGACATTTTCTATTAATGAGGTTTGTCCTGCTTTGGACGCAGCTGTTAGGCTGATCCACACTAAGGTGTTTGATGGTAAAGAAACAACCGAGTACCAACCTAATTGGAAAGAACAAGAAGCCAATGCAGTAGAATGCTATAACCTCGCAATTGACGAGGATGATGACCCATGCAACATAAACATTCCTGAGTTATAAGGACACTGCGAAGTACATGGACCAATAGTCGAAGCACCAGAAGTGACTCAGCCCTTGAAGACAAGGCAAGTAAACATTGGGTCAGAAGAAATGCCTAAGTATGCTACTATTGGAGATTATTGGGATGAAGAAATGGTAAGCAAAGTGACCCAACTTCTCCATGAGTATCAGGACCTATTTCCGACGAAGTTCTCAGAAATGAAAGGTATCCTTGGTGATATAGGAGTGATAAAAATCCCGTTGAAACCTGATGCAAAGCCTGTGAAGCAACGCTCTTATAGGCTGAACCCTAAGTATAAAGAAAAAGTCAGGGTGTAGCTAGATAAGATGCTCACAGCAGGAATCATTGAGCCTGTCGAAGAGTCAGAATGGGCCAGCCCCATGGTGGTAGAAGAAAAGAAGACCAAGGGAGAAATCAGAATCTGTGTTGATCTTAGGAAGCTGAATGATGCCTGCTTACATGATCTGTTTCCTACTCCCTTTACAGATGAAGTTTTAGACAATGTTGGAGGTCAAGAAGTGTATTCTTTCACTAATGGGTTTTCAGGTTACCATTAGATCAGAATTGCTCTAGAGGATCGACATAAAACAACCTTCGCTATAGAAATGGGATCTTTTTAGTATACAGTTATGCCTTTTGGATTGAAGAATGCACTTGCTATGTTTTCCAAAGTAGTCATATCTATATTTAAGGAATTCATTCATAAGTTTTTGGAAGTTTACTTTGATGATTGGAATATCTTTGGCTTATTGAAAGATCATATAGCTAGCTTAAGGCTTATGCTGGATAAGTGTAGACAGCATCGGATTTCATTGAACCTGAAGAAGTGTATCTTTTGTGCACCTTTTGGAATTCTACTAGGTCACATTGTGTGCAAGCAAGGATTGATGGTGGATCCTGCAAAGATAGCCATCATTGTGAACTTGCCACCTCCAAATTCTGTTAAGCAACTTTGCACTACACTTGGTCATACTGGATATTATAGGAAATTTATCAAAGGATATGCTCAGATTACATCCCCTATGGAAAAGTAATTGAAGAAAGATATTAAGTTTGAATGGAAACCTAAGTGTCAGGAAAGCTTGGATATTTTGAAAGAAAAGATGGTAGCTGCCCCTATCCTAGTATTCCCTGACAGGAATAAGGAGTTTCATGTTGATGTCGATGCATCTTGCATTGCTTTAGGTGTAGTATTGGCTCAGTTAGGTGAAGGTAATATTGATAACCCTATTGCTTTTGCAAGTAGAAAATTGTCCACAGTAGAAAAGAATTATACTACGACAGAACGAAAAGGTATAGCTATGGTTTATGCCTTGCAAAAGTTTCGACACTATCTGTTAGGATCGCATTTTAAGATGTTCACTGACCACTCTGCTTTGAAGTATTTGGTTAACAAGCCTGTGTTAGATGGAAGGATATGTAGATGGCTGATTCTGTTTCAGGAGTATGACTTTGAGATCATAGTTAAACCAGGGAGACTTAACCCAGGGCCTGACCACTTGTCGAGGCTCGAGTCAGGAGAAGAGCCCACTAGTTTGGACGAAGGTCTTCTGGATGCCCAGTTGTTTTCCATCCAGATGGTTGATGACTATTTTCAGGATATTGTTCAGTACTTGTCTACAGGTTTTCCACCCTCTGAGATGATGACACAGCAGAAGAAGCAGCTGGTGGTCAGAGCAACTGACTTTACCTTGATAGAAGGACAACTATATAAGATGGGACCAGATGAAATATTGTGCAAATGTGTCCTAGAGCACGAAAAACCATTGATCTTGGCTGAGGCACATTCGGGAGCAGCAGGAGGTCATTATGCAGGAAAAGCTACAGCTCAGAAGATTCTGACAGCTAGATTGTGGTGGCCTACGATTGCCACAACTGCGATATCTGTCAGAGGATAGGCAAATTGTCCAGAAGGGATGAGATGCCTCTGGTTCCGTGGGTAACTTTACAAGCATTTGAAAAATGGGCTATTGATTTTGTTGGACCAATCAATCCCCCTGCAAAGAAATTTGGAGCAAGATACATTATTGCAGTGATTGATTACCTTACTCGTTGGGCCAAAGCTCAACCAGTCAAGAATTGTAGCGCTGCTACAGCTGCAAAGTTCATCTTCGATAATATCTTGTCAAGATTTGGGTGTCCTAGAATTCTTATGGGTGATCAAGGATCACATTTCCTAAATAATACTATTGAAGCATTAACCGAAGAATTTCAAGTATATCATCAGAAGAGTACTTCCTACCATCCTCAAGCAAATGGAATTGTTGAAGCATTTAACAAGATCCTTGAGCATGCTCTGATGAAGGTTTGCAATGTTAACAGAAATGATTGGGATCTTATAATTCCAGCAGTACTATGGGCTTATAGAACCACTTGCAAGAAGTTGACAGGCCATACACCTTTTAGGATGCTCTATGGACAAGAAGCAGTAATGCCCATGGAGTACTTTGTTCCTAGCCTCAGAATATCTACCTTCATAGAGATGGATGACCTAGCTATGTTGAAAGAAAGGCTGGAAAAAATGATAGAACTAGAGGAAGACAGATTCATTGCAGGTTTCCAACATTAAGTACAAAAATCTAGAGAAAAAGCATGGCATGATAGACACATTAAGAATAAGCAATTCCAGATTGGTGATCTTGTGATCTTGTACGACAGTAAATTCATGAAGTTCCCAGGTAAATTCAAAACACATTGGAAAGGACCATACGTAGTTCAGGAAGTCACCGACGATGGTGCAGTCGAGTTAGCTAAATTGAATGGAGAAATTTTACCTTCCATGGTGAATTGAAGTAGATTAAAGAAGTACAGGGACAAGCCTGGACCCCCTAACCAGAAGTAACAACAAGAAGGAGAGTCTAAGTACCAAGAATAGTTGAAATTGGGTACTAGACTATAATGAAGTTGTTCTCAAAGCTACGAAGTATTGAAGGCTGTCAAAGTTCGAAGGTCGAAGTTCGGTTGGCGCTTGGGTCAGGATGGGTCGAAGGTCAACATTGTGACGAAGCTGAAGTTAGTGGTTGTGTCGAAGAAGAAAGGCCTGTCGTAGCCTAAAATGTGACGGATGGGACAAACTAGATTTGGCAGCGCCGGCATGTGAGCTGCCTTAACTGCTTGTAATGATGAGATTTTGGGAAAATCTAGCGCCGTGTGAACAGGATTTACCGCTGCTCCATCAGATTTGGTGTCCTTAATGTACCATGATGGAATATTTTGTCGTGGGATTCTATAAGAAGCCACACAGGCCTGTGACTCCTGCATTGCGCGTTTTCTTAAGTTTACAGTTAAGACCATGTCGAATGATCGCGAAGTCCAGGAATTGTTACAAGAGTTCAGGTAGAGAGTTCTATAGAACCTTATCAGCAATCCACATGCATCTAAACTCCCCCAGTGCTGCATCCACCTATGCAGACATGTTCAACCAGGAAGAAATTTAAGGAAGAAGTTCTCTCTAAACGGAATGAAGAAAGGCACAAAACCTTAGGAAAAACCCCAGAGGATCCTGAGATGTATCCTCCTAGCTCAGCAGAATGGAGGCATGTTGTTTGTCTTATGCAAAATTACATTGGCATGCAATCAAAGGGGTACTGTATGTTAAGGACCCAAAGTTGTGGATGGTCAAATGTTTGATAGGACATGAATAGGAGGCAGTTCGAGGGATGGAGTTGCTGATAGATTTAGAAGGCCCAATGATTCCCATGACCATCATAAATATTGCGAAGGAAGTCAGCAGCATAAGGAACATAGGTAGTCTGCTAAGGATGAAAGGATGAAGGATCAAGCAAGCTGCGACAATGGTAGAAGTAGCAGAATGGATGACGATGATGACAGGCATATAAGGGAGCAGGAAGGCAGGAAAATTAAAGATGATGGTTACAAAGATGTAGATGGATACAGAACTTGACATAGTGCAAAAGGAGCTAGTAGAGAAGAAGCAAGTAGCCGACAGCAGTTTACTATCTTCGCCAACAAGATTCTCCCACCAGAAAAGCAGCAGAGTGTCCCGGGATGGGACACTGGTGAGTCTTAGGGGCCTGTTGGGGCGCGTGCCTTAACGGTCACTAATTTTGGTAACTCCGCGGTTTTTGTGGAAGCTTGTAAGCAGAGTTGCGACTCAAAATAGTCTTAGGGGTGTCGGGGTTGAGTCAAAGCCCTCTTTTTTGTAATTGTCCATAAATTTCGGGTGTAAGCCCATGATTTTGTAATAGTGCACTTGTATAAATAGGCACTCATGTAAAGATGTCAAGATCATCTAATGAAATGAGGATCATATGATGCGAAGAAATTAGATCTATTTTTGGGTTTTAAGGTCAAGTCCCAGCTGTGTGTGTGGACGACCTCTGCAGCTATGTGCGCAGAGGGTTTTGTAAGGAAAGGAACTGCAGCTGAGTGCGCAACTTAGAGATTGTAAGAAAGGAACTGCAGCTAAGTGCGCAGTTAGACTTGAAGGGCGGATTTGCTGCTGAGTGCGCAGATCAAAACTGTTGTTTTGTAAGAAGTGGAATAAAAGCACATTTTTGTGGATGTATCCCCTACACTGGGGGTGAACCATGTTATATCTTGTGTTGTAGTTCTTTTGTGTTGCTTCTGTTATGGTTTTATTTTATGCATTGATAACTAGATAATTGATAAAGTAAGATAAATGTTAAATATTAACTTCGCTGTGAATTCCCAGTTAAGGGTTAAGCAAGAAAATCCTTTTATCTAACTGTGAAGTGTGGAAATTGAACCCAGTGATAGATTAATTTTACTCACGACAATTATCAATTGAACATGCAAAATCACTCACAAAAGAGACTGAATAATGAGCCGAACACTAAATATATTGAATAAGTGTACAATAGCCAACCCTGTAACATAATAGGTTACTGCATTAAATAATTACATAAGGGATTCGAATGCATGAGGATCAATTCGAATCTAGCATAAAGCAGGCTTACTAAAAATAAGCAAATCCCCCATAGGTGCAAAAAGTTGATCCCAAATCAGTCATGGAGCTCACGAATTGGCAAAAGCACTTAGGCAAGCTAAAGAGTGATGGAATGACAACTCATACATGCTTTTCCAAGGAGAAAAGAGTGGAGGATGTGTAGGAAAAAAAACTAGTCAACCTCATCTAGTCAAGCTTTTCCATTTGCCTTAAAACACTGAAAAAGCAGGCAATAAAGTAGAAAAAGCAGAAGGGCACTTAGGAGGCCAGGAATAAAGCAGATTTGATTCCTTGAGGTTTCCCAAGTGCTACATGAGTCAAATAAGGCAAGTTTGACCACTATGGATAGGTAAATGACAACTTGCATAAGGTGGGACACATGAACTAGGCATATAAGACAAAAATGATTAATTTAATGTCTAAGGTAGGTAACTATGGGTTGATTATTCTAACACCCCCCCTTAAGCCTGACTTATGAGTAATATATCAGAAAATTATAGGGCCTAGCAACAATGCTTAGTCACCCTTTACATACTGCATGTCCAC
>LPNX010730326.1:228367-353812 GCA_001517045.1 Pseudotsuga menziesii | reverse complement strand
TCTCCATCTCTGCTTTCCATTCAAAGAAATTGAAAGGAGTCAAGATGATCTTCTGAGATTGATCCATAGCTTAGAAATCTGTCCCGGCTGTCAGTAGAAGGATCCCAGTCACTGATGTCGAACCTGCAAAATAATTTTGAAGCAGAGAAATTGATCTACAATGGCTCTGATACCATGTGGAAATTGAACCCAGTGATAGATTAATTTTACTCACAACAATTATCAATTGAACATGCAAAATCACTCACAAAAGAGATTGAATAATGAGTTGAACACTAAACTGTATTGAATAAGTGTACAATAGCCAAACCTGTAACATAATAGGTTGATGCATTAAATAATTACATAAGGGATTCGAATGCATGAGGATCAATTCGAATCTAGCATAAAGCAGGCTTACTAAAAATAAGCAAATCCCCCATAGGTGCAAAAAGTTGATCCCAAATCAGTCATGGAGCTCACGAATTGGCAAAAGCACTTAGGAAGGATAAAGAGTGATGGAATGAAAACTCATACATGTTTTTCCAAGGATAAAAGAGTGGAGGATGTGTAGGACAAAAAACTAGTCAACCTCACTTAGTCAAGCTTTTCCATTTGCCTTAAAACACTGAAAAATCAGGCAATAAAGCAGAAAAAGTAGAAGGGTGCTTAGGAGGCCAGGAATAAAGCAGATTTGATTCCTTGAGGTTTCCCAAGTGCTACATGAGTCAAATAAGGAAAGTTTGACCACTATGGATAGGTAAATGACAACTTGCATAAGGTGGGACACATGAACTAGGCATATAAGACAAAAATGATTAATTTAATGTCTAAGGTAGGTAACTATGGGTTGATTATTCTAACATGAATCTAATTAAGTGAATATTGAAGCTTTATTTGGTATAAATATTTGTTGTTAAGGCTAAAGGTACAGTAATATCCCTCTTCTCCTTGCAGAAACCTGGTTCTGCGACACCCCATAGCTGTTTTGGGTGAGACTGCAACCTGTTCGCAGGTTGTTGCCGAAAGGGCCAACACTGTGGGTCTTTTTGTTGGTGCGAATTTAATGGTATAAAACCCGGGTCTTCCCTATATCCCAACAACTACTTTTCTCCTTCAATGACAGAGCGATTCAGGTAAGAAACGCTTATGGACTAAGGGCCATAAGCGGTGGCACCACTTGTGGCTAACAAGGGATAGGCGGTGTGAGCAAGGTACCGCTCATGGATAAAGGGGACAGTGCGGTGTTGAGCATTTTTGTGAAAGATTGAAAAATGGTATGAGTTTCCACTCCAAGTGCTGGGATTAAGGGAAAATAGGTATGTTAAGAGTCTTATCACATGATGGTGACAGGATTTTGGTATAACAAACTCTCACTAGATTTAAGTGGGGGAGAATGTCGCAACCCTATACTCAAGGATGACTCAGGATTACAAGCCCTTACATGAAAAGAGGATGTGTAGGGCATGACATGACAAGTCTACATGACCAATAAATATTTGGTAGCCTTAGTGGCCAACTCATCTATGGCAGACACGAGTTGGTTACGATAATGTACTAGTGCGTAAACTAGGAGGACAAAAGAATGTGCCAGAAACACATAAACAACACACACATAAGGCCAAGTTCAAGTGTGCATTCTGAAATTTTTTTGGGCATGGTTGGCTCAGGAAATAAGTATCTCATGGTTGAAGGTATAGGCATGTTGTGAGTGAAGAGGCATTTTCCACCAAAAAGTAGTCTCAGGTGACCAAGTCCTTGGGAAGAACATTGGGTGATGTAGCATGCCCATTGAAGTTTGGGCAAGTCTACCACATCAGAGCTTTGGGGTTGTGACAATGTACAAATCCAATTCTTGGATCAAAAGTTATGTGAAAATTATTAAAATGATTCATTTTTATTTATTTAAGATGCATATTAGAATTGATAATTTCTTATTTTAATACTAATAATAAAATAAGTATATAATATAATATAATCTTCTTATTCTAATAATAATAAAATAATATATAATAATTTGTTAATATATGACACATAAAGAAAATATAACTTATTATTAATATATAATAATAATCGAAGTATAGTAAATATACATATCCAATAAATAATTATTAGTTACCTATAAGCACAACATTTCAATGTACATAATTAGTTACTTAATCTTCTATTAAAATTGCATAAAATCGAGAGTGAGTTCCACTCTCATGACATCATAAAATCATTAGTTACGATTATTAGTCAAAACACATTAAAAATATTGGATATTCTAATATAACCATTGACATTTAAAATTCCCTCATGTTGATCCATCTAATTGCTCATAATTAAGATCATTGTACTCTTGGATTTTATTATGTATGGTTCTTGAGGCTTACATGCAACCCTAATTTTCTCCATATCCTCCCAAATTTGAACAAATTTGTGTCTTCTGAATCCCTCTAGTTGGATTAACCTTGTCATAATCTTGTGCAATTCTTTGAATTTCATGAAACATCTTCAAAATAGTTCTAATTCCAGCATGACGAGCACAATATACAAGATTGGAGATTGAGCCAAGAGCCGGGTGTAATTGGTAGCACATGTTTCAAAGTATGCAAGAATTTTCATTTATAATTAAAAATTAATTATGAAAGCATGTACAGTTTCATCATTTGTTCTATTCATGGGATACTTCTTTATAATATTGTATTTTCTACTAGATAATGTTGGTTGAATGTTAGTAATATGTTCATCCATATTTTCTTCCCATCCCTTACTTTGTTCCAAAGAAGGATTCAACTCCTAATGTTTTAAAACAGAGTAATATTTTAAGAAATTAATGGAAAGATATCAACATAAATGTAAACTTCTAATAAATTTGTATAGCTTAGTAGGAGCAAGTTTGATGACATTGCATAGAACTTGGAAATAATACGAATAGTATCCCCATCTTGCATATTTTGATTTCCTATGTAACCATGTGTATATCCTTTTTATGGAATAAGAACCAAGGACAAAAATTACTTCCCATTTGAGAAACATTATTATTTCATACTAAACTACATATGGTCACTAGATCATGACACTCAAACAAATTCACTTTCACTACCCTTCCATCTACCATTAGGATCCTATCTCATGAAAGCATGTTTAACTTTTTCATTAAGTTATCCTCATTTATAGGATCAACAACATGTGCTAAAACCTACTTATTTTCTTCCTTTCCATCCCATTTTACAAGGATTACACAAGACATCAAGTCACTATCTTCCAGTAACTCAAATAATATCTCACATACATTCTCACCTCGATCATAATGTACACATGAATCAATACCAAGTTTGTAACAAACTTCAATGATGTTATATCCCAAAATGGAACTTCTCCATCTATGACGACTTTTACATGTTTGGTCGCATGACTACACTTCATGAAAGCTGTTGTGAGTCACTCAAAGGACACTTGTGTATGGAAAGGTCAGCTTTAACCTATTTTCTATACCATTGGAAAGGTATCGGACTAAGGAATAACTTTGAAGAAGACACCAACTCTTGAAAATTCTTGTAAACAACCTAAAAATGTATTTTTTGACCCATTCATGAGTTGTTAGAAGGAAACCTGCAAATTTCACTTTGCATTCGCAGGTTGTCAGTTGGAAACCCATGAATAATTCCTGTAAGTGGTAAAAAAATATAAAACTCTCAAAATTTGGGTGGTTTGGGTAGTTTTGGAACTGCTCCTTTAGTTGTAACTAATCCATTCTCAACCCTAACTCTTCAGAATACCATATAAGAAATGAAGAGGGGTCCATGAAAGAGGACTCAGCCTTTGGCATTGTTATGCTGGTGAAATTTATACTCTCATCCTCCCTACCTTTTCCCTAGTTATCATCTCCCTTTGTCACAGAGCTTGGAGGTTGATATTCTTAGAGGAGAGAAGCATGAGATCCAGATCAAAGGTTTCATGTTTCTAGGAAAAATGCACCTCTTGTGGACAAGAGCTATTCCTCTAGTTTGAATGGTTCAGATCTAGAAAAAATGAGTTACAACAGAGATGGAATACTTTCCCTAGAAGTTGTGGAGATCTGGAATGAGTCCCTTTGATGGAGTGGTGTAGCTATTTCGTATGGTGATGGCTCTTTATGGACATACCTGCACAATCACATGAACCAAGAAAACAAGATAAAAAAGCACCAGAATATAAAACATAATTCTATGTCAATGACTAAGGAATCCAACAATAAAATAAATGCCATTATAACATAACATACTTTATGGGAACCCTACTGATTTGGCCAGAACTTCAATGAAACAACATAACTTTTCTCTCCCTCAACCATGGGTTATGGGATTGATTTTATAGGCCTTGGGAGGATAGGGATGGTTGAGTAAATGGTGGGTGAGGTGGATAAGAGATCCCAAAAGGATGGATCTTGAGTCCAAGTGGTCCTCAAGAGTAGGGATAAGGGTTCCTCGAAGTATTCCTTCGAGAAGATTCATGGAATCCTCTATTTTTCACTTTTTACCTCAGGCACTGCTTCTCCTCCACAATGACAGAGCAGTGATAGGGTAGAACTGTGCTTTGAACAAGGTCAAAAAGCGATGGAACCGCCTACTGCCAAGAGACGATAGTCGTTACTGAAGAAGGTAATGTCCCTTGCCTTAAGGGAAGAAGCGATGCTTGACTTTTATATGCAAGACTGAATTCTAGGTCAGTAGTATCACTTCAAAACTTGGGATTTAGGGAAATAATTGATGTTTGGGGCCTCATCACATGATGACGATGTGATTTATCTATAACAGAATGCCCCGCAATTCATGAGGCTAGAGGGATATGATAGGAGAGATCTTTGAAAGAGCAAGTTATCACTTCGAGGAAATAATTCGCTTGATCAAAGATCATAATCAACCATGCATCTATAATACATCAATACTTTTGACTCATGATCAAATGTCTCCTCATCATGGCTACAGACCAATACAAGGCAGATCCATGAGAGATATTAACAAACATGGCTACTAGAATACAATGTAGATCCATGTGATAGAGGACTCAAACTTGGAACATAGCTACTAGACATACACTGTGGATCTATGTCAAATGAACAAAAATTTGAGCACATCCATGACCATACAAATGTGGATCCATGCTAGGACTTATACAATATACTCCATCGCAACCTAGGGAAAGCAATGAGTTCTTTTAACAGATACCTAGGTTTTTTGTCTTGTCTTCCACAAAGTATGATTCTGTCCATGTGATTACAATGATTTTATGTTGAACATGGTATAAACCACTTGATTACCGGTCAATGATGTGAACCGTTAAGAAGTGTGAGGGAGATCACCATTGATTTCGATGATTCCAAAGGTACCCTAGTACAATCTCCTGAGTGTGAATAGATGATTTGATGTCAAACACTCAGTCGAGTCTATCGATCAAAGGTCAATGATGTGAACCTATGTCGAGAGCGAGATAATATGTCATTAAGGAATATAGACCTTAAGGTACTAAACTTGTTTCTAAGACTAATTCCTGGATGATGAACTGATGTCGACAAGAATAGTCTCATCGAGGGAGGGACATGATGAATCCTATACTGAGGACACAAAAATCAGAACAAAGTTCTGGAATGTTGTAGATGATGTAAGTGTAGGGATGACTCAAAACGTATTGACACAAAGGCTGTTTTATGATTACAAAGGTAAAATTTTGACTTCCCTTTGAACATCGAGCGACATGACAAAAGACTTGGCACCATTGACTAGAAGAGGTGGAGCACAATGCAACAATGTACAATGCATTCTTTGAAAGACTCAAAGGACTGACATGACCCATGAAAGTGGATCGACTCAGAGACAAGCTGAATACCCAATTGACTGAATGAAATGTAGAAAAGTGCCATGTTCAAAGGTGACTACAAACGACCATTTTATTTGCAAAATGAATTAGTTCCCTTCCCTTAATTTCCCCATAATGATTGATGAGTGCCTCTTTTCATTTTTACGAGTCCAAAGAGGGTAACAAAAACTCATTGTATATTATCCGAAGACAAGTCCATTCTCATATATTTCACGAACCTATGAAAAGAGGGGGTCGTTCCCAAAAGAGGGTCTCTAAGTGTTTAGTTTAATGAGTCCATTGAAAGTTAACTCTGTAACATTCATGTTTAGAGAGTCTTAATGAATATGGAAGAAGAATCCAAAGGGTTCTTTTTCCTAACTAGTCAATTTGAACCGAAAAAGAGATAAACTAACATCGAAAAGATGAATCTTCAAGTACTTTTACGAGCGTGAAGGAAGAAAGATGACTCTTCAAGTAATTTTACAAGCATGAAGAAGACAAGTTATCTCAAGAATATTTTCACATTTAAGGATTCCGAAAAGAGTTTAAAGAAGACTCCATTAGGGTTTCTTTTTTACGATGAACAGGTTTTACGATCCTAAAAAGAAGCGAAAATGAGTTGAAACTATGATACTAGGTTTAGAGAGCATGATCAAAGTGTCAAAATGAACACTCGATGACTTTTTCCATTTTGTGGAAGTATGAAAAAACCAAAAACAAACTTACCCATAGACAATACTGTTCATTTATCTCCTTGTAAAACTTTTTAAAATACTATTAGTTCCCCGAAAAGATTTAAAATTGACTTTTATTAACTATATAAAGGGCATTTTTAATGAAAATGATTTAAAAACATTAAAATAATATAAAAAAAACCCTAAAAATATTTTATAAAAAACAAAGTAAATAGTAAAAACCAATTCATTTACCATTTACCAAGTCTTGGAGAGAATTTAGGGAGAATTGGTGTGCATATTTCAGGTGGATATTGTGGAGCCGTTACCCGTCGATTTTCTGAGCCGTCAGTTTCAAGTAAGAGCTAGAAGCCTCCTCTTCATTTCTATGGTTATCAATTTCCATTTTCATTGAGTTTTGGGGATTTAGGGACAAGCCTAAAAAACGCATCTTGGGTAACGCTTCTATCCTTCACGGGAGGAGTGGTGCCCGATAAGAACCACACTTTTTTAGGCTTGCCCAGGCCATGGCACCACTCTGTCCTAAGGGGACAGGCACGGTGCCGGATGTAGTGCCAAAAAAATGGATTCCCTAGTCAAAATAAAATATTTCAATCATTTTTAAATGTTGTATATGTCTCTAAATGCTTCATTAATTGTTTTTGACAGGTCATTTTGCTAAAAAATGGTGAATTGGAAAGAGAGGCAACATGAAGAAAAAAATGCCCATGCTACAAGAGATGTGGCTTCCATAGTCACTCAACGAGGCTATGGCCTCTTAAAATTATTCCATTCTTCGAGCATGATATCGCATGTGTGATTACTGGAGTACATCCTGCGGATGTGGAATCCAGAACAACAATATTTTGAGGTGGGACCCCATATTGTTACTGTGGAGGTGGAGGACATTTATTTTTTGATTAGAATATCTAGGAGAGGAACACCTACCTCTCTAACTAGATCCCTAGGGGGGGACATTACCACACAGGAACTTATTGTTTGTCACTGCTATCCAGGAACCAAGATGTCGAGTAAAAAGATCTCGATAAAGGCTGTGAGGGACCTACCCCTTCAGAACATTCTATTCACTATAAAGAGGGTTTCTAGGAGCTAAGAGGCTCATCAAGCATCCTGGAAAGATATGTTGTATGCCCTAGAGGCCATGGCACCCACGGTGTTCAACTGGGCCGAGGCATTGTTTCCTGTGTTCAAATATTAGCTGACGAAATTTCCGCAAGGAGAGCTCAAATAGTTTGGGTATGGGACCATATTAGCATGCTTCTTCTTTGATAGTGTACCTCTCCTAAGACCATAGGTAGTATTTACTGAGCTTAGAGTTCGATACCCTTGCATCCTGCGTTGGGTGGAGATCATGGCCCGAACTAGAGGTGGAGGGGCCAAGGTCAAATTCGAGGCTCCCTTCTTCCATTAGCTGAAGGATCAAATCATCATGATTGAGGACTATTCTTATGTAGGGACCGAATTTTGAGGGGATCCTGATCTACCACTACCACCTGGTGCTCAGTGGGGTGACATCGATAAGAAACAATACTCAAGATGTTGATTATGTTTTTTTATTTTTATGTTTTATGATTTTTATGGATGATAACAAGACCTAATGTTTTCATGCAAATGTTGGGGATTTTGTGGAGTCACCATATTTGTTGCTAGGAAAAATGCACCTCTTGCAGAAAATAGTTGTTCCTGTAGTCTGAATGGTTTAGATCCAGAACAAATGAGTTAAAACAGAGATAAAAGACTTTTCCTAGAAATTGTGGAGATTTGGAATGAGTCCCTTTGATGGAGTGTTGTAGCTGTTTCCTATGGTGATGGATCTTCACGAACGTACCTGCACAATCACATGAAACAAGTAAACAAGATAAAAAAGCACCAAAATATAAACCACAATACTATTTCAGTGACTAAGGAATCCAACAATAAAATACATGATTCTAACAGAACATGCTTTATGGGAAAGGAACCAACTTTGCATTAAAGATGAAGAAGTTTACAACCTTTGCCTTAGTGTTGAGATGCTCCTTCACATGCCAATTCCTTGTCCCCAAAAGCTCCAACTTGATCCTTCTATGTTCACCCTACTGATTTGTCTAGAACCTCAATGCAACATCTTAAATTTGCTCTCCCTCAACCATGGGGTATGAGTATGATTTTATAGGCCTTGGGAGGATAGGGATCCAGGTTGAGTAAATGGTGGGTGAGGTGTATAGGAGATCCCAAAAGGATGGATCTTGATTCCAAGTGGTCCTTAGGAGTAGGGATAAGGGTTCCATGAAGTCTTCCTTCGAGAAGCTTCGTGGAATCCTCTCTTTTTCATTTTTTACCTCGGGCACCGCTTCTCCTCCACTATGAAAGAGTAGTGATAGGGAAGAAATGTGATTTGAACAAGGTGAAAAAGTGGTGGCACTGCATACTTCCAAGAGATGGTAGGTGTTATTGAAGAAGGTAACACCCCTTGCCTTAAGGGAAGAAGCGGTGCCTGAATTTTATATGCAAGACTGAAGTCTAGGCCAGTATTTTCACTTCACAACTTGGGATTTAGGGCAATAAATGATTTTTGGGACCTCATCACATTATGATAACAAGATTTATGTGTAACATTTCACGAGGTGCCTTGCATGAGGAGAAGGTATATTTTGTACTTCTTCCATTGATTAATAAATATTTGATGCTCTTCCCTTTCCAAATCATTGTATGATAGATGTTGTATATTATTTTATGATCATATGTTGATGTTAATGAGATTAGGGTTTCAAATTGTATTGAATATCATCTCCTTACATGTGGTCAAATTGGTTTGAGGAATTTTTGAAGTTATTTGGTAGGTATCTTGGATTAGAGAGCAAGAGGAGGGATGAAGAGAAAGCTTGGATCAACCTTCAATTTGTAAGGTATGAACCCTTCTAACCCTTGAAAACTTATTTAATTTATGCTTGCAAATATTTATATATCAGGCTTTATACCCCTAGTATGTTGGTTTCCTCAACCCCATCCATAGGAACAATTTCCTTAACTACAGAAATGACGACTCTACTGGGTAATCCTTGTCTATTTTGTGGTCTCCTTGTCTCTTTTTTCCAGCATAATTGTGGTTCTAAGTCTATCTTACAGTTCAAGAGTCATTCTTAAGTATTTTTGGACACCTTCCTTTCCTTTTTAAGTTTTTTTTACCTTTTTTGGGCCTTCCACCACCCACACATAACTTCTGCACTGCACAGTAGCGTATGATACATGACTTTTCCTTAGGAAACCTGCGTATGCATTGTTTCAGTGATTTTTTCACATTTTTTGGCTTTCTTGGGGTAGTTTGGTGTTGTTTGTGGTGTCCTCCTAGGTCCTCTATTTGTGTAATACCACTGGGAAGTGGTGTCTCCCCTTGAATGTACTCTTAACTTGTTTTGTAATCCTTTTTGAAGCCTTTGGGCTTGTATCTTGCTCTATTACTCACCTACTTTCTTGGCATGAACTTGTGTTGCATGGTTATGATCATCCTCTATTAGCAGGTATAAACTGAACCTAGGAGTATTTTGACCCTTGTTCTCTTCAATATTTTTTATTAACTTCTTCACACCAAAGTGGCTAGCTTGTGCCCTTATGCAAGTTTTCCTTACAAGAGAGGTCTTGTGAGACCTTAGGTCAATCTAGGTTTTTTTTTTATGGAAATAGAGCATAAGTCCTTTTGATTTATTTACATTATATACATGCACTTGTTCGTAGGTTTTTTTTCTTTCTCATTTATAAAGAAAAAGTAAAAAATAACAAGTATTTTATTTATATTTATTTAGGCTAGGGTTTAGTCTTAGGTGCATTGCATATCTTTTTTGAAATTAAAAAAATAGATCTTTCTTTTGTGTCTTTCATTTTTAGTTTTGAAAAGAAAAGAGAAGTAAAAGTTTGCATTTTGATTCTCTTTTCCATTAGTCTTCTTGTTAATGATTTTAAGTCAAAACATCACTAGTTTCAATACCACTACCTTTTGAGTAATAAATAGCCCTTAGAAATAATGTTAATATTTAAAATATATTAGTAACATTTTATTTCTAAGGACAACACCAACTAGCTTAGGATAGTGTTTTGGGTTAGGTTTATCTTTAACTACCCAAAAATTTAAACTCAAACTTAGTGGCCTTTCATTTAGGAAATCCAATCTCATAAATAAGGATACTAGAATGCTCCTCTAACACGAGAGTCAAGCATGAGGTCGTGTGATATTGAGTTATAGACATACTCTGCCTATACTCAGTTGATCATACACCAGAGCTGTTGCGCATATGTGGATTCAGTTAGTTACTCCTTCCAGTCCCATGGGGTTCCTGGTACTGTTTGAGTTTCAGGCTTAGCTACCCTTCCCATGCGCATCGGCTGGACCAATGACTGTTCCGCATGAATTACTTTGTGATTTTGGTAGCCTTAGAATATTGAACTGTAAGAATATACATGGGTGACAGTGGAAGGCTATTTCCATGATAACCAGTGAATACATGGGAGGAAACCTCATGCAACTCTTTGGAAAAGCAGTTGGTGATTCAAATGCTTTCCCCAAATTCATTATATCGAGACCCCAAGTAACTGTCCTTATCCCTCCACTAGTTATTTTTTGGCCCTCATCATCCAGACTCTCCTTTGGAAGGTATCTTGGTGTACCTAGTCTAGATACTTAGGATTTTATTCTAGTGGCGTGCTCTATGTGATGTTGATTTCCATTCAACCTCATAATTTCCATTCTAGTTAAGTCTAAAACTATGGATAGTACCCTTACAGACACCAATCAATATACCCCCATGCAAGGGGCTTCTTGTGCTTTTCCTTTTACCGGGAATTTTGGTGTTCCCTTGATGGTCACTCTGAATCTTCCTAGATTCACTCTTGGGCTATCGGTTTGGTTATTTTCCACTTCAACTATCCTGAATTCTCCTGATTCTTCTCAAGAAAGCACCTTATATCAAGGGAAGCAAAACAATGTCTCCCCTTCACCTGTAGCAACCACTCCTCTTTCTTCTACCTCATGTTGTGATAGTTTTTATACTAGAAACCTACAATCTAAAAGGAATAGAAGGAGGAAGAATAGGAAGAAGACACGAAAGCAAGGGGACACCCATCCAACCTCTGCAAGTCATGTTGGACCTAACCACCCAACCTCTAGAAGTCATGATGGGGGCACTTACTCAACCTTTACAAGTCATCTTGAATTTAACCACCCAACCTTTGGAAGTCATGCCAGGGGCACACAAAAATCGTCTGCAAGTCATATTGTACCCAACCACCTAACCTCTGGAATTTATGATGGGGGAAAACAACCAGCCTCTACAAGTCATGCTCGACCCAACCACCCAGCCTATGGAGGTCATGCCAGGGGAAAACAATCAGCCAATGCAAGTCACATTGAAAATGTTGAGAAAATAAACCATTCAAAACACAAGCTTGGGTTTTATTTTATATTTGTGAGGGAGACCACTTTACTCATCAGTTCCCTGCTATTGCAAAGGTATGAAGAGTTCGGTTCGAGTCTCAAGGATGTCCTTCTCCTGAACAACCTATAGTTTTCCAACAACCTATTCAACCTTCGATTAATCAATTGATTGAAACAATGTGATCTTTGGTCAATCCCACTCCTCATTTAGAGAGTGACCCTCATCATGTGATTGAACCAATCCAGTCTTTGGTCAATCCACCTCTTCCTTCGGAGAGTGATTTGCATCAAGTGGTTGAATTGATGCAATATTCGATGAATCCAACTCTTCCTTTGGAGAGTGAGTTGTTTGCTAGCCATGTTTTATTCATTTCCAGTTCATAAATTTTAGGACAAGTGGGAACTGACATAGCTTTGAATGAACCCCCACCAAGCGCTCATATTGTTTCCTTTGATTGGGTTAGCCCAGCTGAACCACCCCTTCCTTCGACTACACCTTTTCAGATAAATGTCCAAGTTGAACAATACATGATTGCTTGTTGTATTGTAGATGAAGGACCCTCTGTTAGTATTTTATCCTTGTGTTCTTAGAGAGGCATGGGATCTCCTAGAATCATGTTGACTGATAATTAGTTGCTGATCTTTGATAGAAGAACTATTCAATCTTTGGGAGTTCTTACTCAAACAATTGTTACATAGGGTGGAAAAATCATCTTAGTTGATTTTATGATGATAGAGGACCCCTTGGAATTCAATATGATCCCCAGGAATGATTATGTGTATGCTATGAAAGCTGTGGTGTCTACATTATTTAATGTGATGTATTTTCCTCACAACAAAAGCATTGTCACCATTTATCAACTGGAATTGGTTGATCCCTCTCCTTACCTACTTGTAGACCAAGTATATCCTTTGTTAATTCCCATTGTTTTGGTATAAATTTCCCCGCCATAGGTGAATTATGTGACCTCATATCCCTAGTGTCCAATTTCCACTGAGAAGAAGCCTCTGCATTCATGCTTATCTTCTTGGGACTCAGTCCCAGGAGTTGATCGGATGATCAATCCAATGCAGAATTTAGATCCCACTCTCCACCCCATTGATCCAACTGAATGTTTAGACATGTATTATATCTGGGATGGTTTCCTTCCTTCAGATGAAGTATTCTTAGAGTCTATTATACATTCTGAACTTCTTTTGGATGTTGACTTAGTTGTGTTCAAATCCAACCTTGACTTGCTTATTGAGTTTGATCCTTCTGATGATTGATCCTCAAGCTCTGACACTGTTGATTTTTTGGACTTTCCCACAGAGCATCAAGTTGGTGATCCTAATGAGTTGGACTCTTCTTGTAAAATTTTCAACCCCCGTAATGTTGAATTTGTCCCTACAGACTCCGTTACCTTTGTCAACTTTAGCTTTCCTCTTGAGGTTGATATTATCGATTATAAATCCTCGTGCCTTGGAAATATAGAGTCTTCATGGGTTAAATTTGCCTTGAATATTCCCCTTGTTGAAGATGAAAAAGTTGCGAATGTTTCTACCAAAGTGACATGTTTCATATCTCTTCTTCTGAATATGGTATTGATATTGTTGTTTCTTGGAGACATGATTCTTAGTTGGATTCACAACTGTTTACTGGCCTCACCTTTTTGTTCAAGTTGTAACCACATTTTCCTACACCTTTCCTGCGCTTATAATCCTGATGCTGGATTCCACACTTTTAGCTCTTTATATAAGCCGTCATGTCTACTCTCATCATCGATCAACCTTGTATCATTATGTTTTTCCAAGTTGACACCTTTTACCTGGAGGAGACACTACCTGAGTGTCCTTATCTTTCTCATGTTCCTTTCACTATGCTTAGGTATTTTCATTGTGCTTGGAACTAGTTCTACATGCCTCTGACACTCGTCTCCTCACATTTAGAAAATTCTTCTATCTTTCCTTTGAGCTCATTAAAAACGGTAAGGAATCCATGAGTTGAATTTTATGGGATCGTTAAAACTTTATGGAAAGGTATGGAGTTATCTTGAAACCCTGGTCTGACTCCTTAAAACTAACTATATAGCTGTTTTACTTGTTCTTTTAGACTCGTTAAATGAAATTAAGGAACATCCACATCGATATAAGATTAAACATTTTTCAGACATGTGGATTGCTTATGAAAAAGGAATACTCTAGTCGACTATGGCTAGAAGAGTATTCCCAGGTATAGGTTTATTTCTTTTTCGGGTCTGGGAAACTAAACTTATGAAAAAGGAGCATGTTTGAGCTTACTTTTTATTTTTCATGCTCTGGTTTAAACTATAAAAAATATTTCGAGTGTTCTTTATCCCATTTTCATGCTCCCCAAAACTTTAGGACAAAGCATCAAGTTTTCTGTTGGCTGCCCCATACTCGTAAATAAATGGAACATATTGAGTTATCTTGCCTTCCTTCACACTCATTAAACTAAGGCTATATGCTTGATTTTGAAGGAGCATCGATTTGGCTATAGTTTACCCATTTTTCGGACCTTGCTGACTAACTACGAAAAAGGAATACCTTACTTCTTGTGAGCTAAGAGTGTTCTCCTCTGGATTGTTTTATACTTTTTTCGGATTGTGGAGACTAACCTTACAAAAAATACCCCCCCAGGAGTATTCTTGTGGCATTTTTAGACTCTCAAATTTTGAAAAATCCATTAATCATCCACTAATTTGGGATCATAAAATCCATGAATTAGTGGTTTATCAAGCATTGTACTATCTCTTCTTCGAGATTGCCAACAATGAAGAAGGTACCAAGTTTGATTTCTTGGATTCGTTAAACCTTTCACGGAAGAAGGAAAGGGAATTTCTTTCAAATGTCTTTTTATCATGGTAGAAAGTCTTGTTTCCTTGAAAAAATAACCGACTTGAGTCTATCAATAGTTGGGTTCTAGTTTTTGGCCTTAGGATTTATCTTGATCTCAGAGTTCTCACTTCTCTAGTTGTCTTTTTTCCCAATTATATGGAGAATATGTTAATGTCTCCTACATTGGATATTTGTATCATTGGTCCTTGTGTGTTTAAAATATTCATGAGTCACATCTGTGTCATGCTCATTGTTCAAGGATAAAACCTGTTTTTACCATTCTACAGTTTCCTTGACCATCTATGTCGTCCATTCCTTGGTATCAGTTCATTACATCAAGTCTTTGGTGGTCCTTGTTGAAAAACTTTGTCCCAGTTCCAAATCAAATTAGTCTTTGATTTACCTCATGTTGGATGATGGAGGATTCCTTAATGCATTCCTTCCAATGATTCTCTTCCTCTTGACTTCAAAACATCTTGCTCTGGGATTGATATTTAGAGTTTATGATATTACCTTTGGGATCGCAGTCATTAGTGAAAATTTCCCTCACTATTGGGTACCGATAATACCTTAATGTATCCTAATAAATTGATTCTTCAAGTGTCATTGAAAACCACTTATTCACGCTTGTTTAGAATGTACTAGGTACCTTGGGGACCATTTTCATTACTAGTGGTTTCCCTCATGTTTGTTAATGATTTTCATCAATGACCAATAATAAAATGGTTTCCTCCATGTTCAAATTCAGTTCCTCTATTCACATGGTTAGGATTCATACCTTTGGGTGATTTGGATTGAATACCTTGGGTTGAGAATAACATCATCATATTTTTCTATTTCCTGAGTTGCGCAAGACCTTGTCACAGTTCATATGACATTTGTCGAGACATAGATCCACCTTGTATTTTGTTGGCTATGATTGATTATTGAGCATGGATCCATGTTATTCATTTGTGGCCATGATTCCTATATATTTTCAATGGCACCTTTTTGCATATTATTCAGCCATGATAGTTACATAAGTTATACACATGTTGGATCCACCTTGTATCTTTTTGGTGATCATTTGTATGAACATGTATGTCCTAGAGATCAATTTGTATGACATTTATCTCTCTTTTAGGTACCTTCGTTTGAGCCTATGATCTTGGATTCTCTAGTTTCTCCAAATCCATGACTCAATCATACTTATTTATAATGTATTTTGGCTATAATATTCCCCTCTAACCCCATACATTAGGGGGAATCTGTTATAGCCCAAAATGGAACTTCTTTGTCCGCGACGACTTTTACATGTTTGGTCACACAATGACACTTCATGAAAGTTGTTGTCAATCACTCAAAGGGAACCTGCAGATGGAAAGGACTTATACGGATTTTGGTAACTCCGTTTAATCTATTTTCTAGACCATTTGAAAGCTATGAGACTAAGGAACAACTTTGCAGAAGACACCAACTCCTGAAAATGCTTGGAAAAACCCTAAAAAATGGATTTTTTGACCCATTCAGGAGTTGTCATAAGGAAAGCATTGAATTTCACTTTGCATTGATGGATTTTTAGTGGGAAACCCACAAATATTACTATAAGTGGTAAAAAAATATATAATTCTCAAAATTTGGGTGGTTTGGGTAGTTTTGAAACTGCTCCTTTGGTTGTACCTGATCCATTCTTGACCCTAACTCTTCAGAATACTATATAAGAGAGGGAGAGGGGTCCATGAAATAGGACATAACCTTTGGCATTGTTATTTTGGTGAAATTGGGACTCTCATCCCCCATACGTTTTCCCTAGCTATCATCTCCCTTTGTTGTAGAGCTTGGAGGCTGATATTCTTGGAGGAGAGAAGTAGGAGATCCAGATCGAAGGTTTCATGCGGCGCCTTAAATGAGGAGAAGGCATATTTTGTACTTCTTCCATTGATTAATAAATATTGGATGCTCTTCCATTTCCAAATCATTGTATGATAGATGTTATATCTCAATTTATGATCATATGTCGATGTTAATGAGATTAGGGTTTCAGAGTGTATTGAATATCATCTTCTTACATGTGGTCAAATTAAGTTTGAGGAAGGTTTGAAGTTATTTTGCAGGTCTCTTGGATTGGAGAGAAAGAGGAGGGATAAAGAGAAATCTTGGATCAACCTTTAGTTTGTAAGGTATGAACCCTTCTAACCCTTGAAACTTTGGTTAATTTATGCTTTCAAAGATTTTTATATTAGTATTTATACCCCTAGTATGTTGGTGGCCTCAACCCCAACCATAGGAACAATTTCCTTAAGAACAAATGACTCTACTTCCATTCCTCTTTTCATATGAATCAACCATAAAGGAAACATATGAATTTATTTTCTTCACTCTAACTCCATATGTGAAACCATCAATTCTCTCTCAACTCATATTAATATCCTCAACTTATTTGCTCTGTTTTTTATTTTCCTTGTAAACTAAAGTTGGATTAACCCCCTTCAATACACCATGATTTCCAATCCACTTCATACATTTCAAATCCTTATGGCTCATGCTTAATTCAATAGCTATTGAAGCCATGTTCCTAGGCATAATATCATTACGTATCTCTTGCATAACAATTGATCGAAGTTTATTAAGCACTCCATATAGGTGTTCAAGAACATCATAAATTCTAGAATCTTCACTATAGTTTTTCCTAAGGAAGTACCCAATTCCAACAATAATTTCATTTCCATCAACATATGAAGTGATGTGCCAAAGACCCATATACTATTTTCCTTACTTTTTTTCTTCCCCTCATTTATTTTGTGGTTATAACATCTTGATCACTTCTTAAGACCCAATAAGGATTTCCTTAGGTGGTTTCTTGCATACCTTCTTGAAGCATGTGTAGTTTGATATACTAAAAACCCTATAGGAATTTCTACTGAATCTTGTACATCTATATAATTTTGATTTTATATAGGTTCATTTGTTCATCAAATGTAGGTCTTTCAATTGTTTCGTGATTTCTAATTGCATTTTAATTTCTATCCATTTGTTCCTAGAAGGTAGTTCTTTCAATTGTTTCATGATTTCTAGTTGCATCCAACTTATTAAGGGATGCATGATCAAATTGTTTTCCAGTGGGTAGGAGTACATATTCATCCCCTTCAATAGTAATTGGAGGCAAAGTCTAGCTAGGTTGTTTAGAAACACAACCTTGTGTATTTTTAGTAGAGTTATTTGCAATGGAAATAACATCAACAACTAATATTTGAGGGACAATTGGGACCACATTCTATGAAATAGAGTTAATGTTTTTGTAAGGAGTTATATCTTGAATATGACCATTCACTTCAACTGCAATTGGAGAAAAAGGATGATTAGGTTGTTGATCAACAAACATTCTAAAAATTGATAAGAGTTATCTGTAATGGAAACATCATCAATAGTTGATATTTGAGGTACATTTAAGACCACATTCTATGAAATAGATTTAGTTTTGTGGTAAGGATTCATATATTTTACATTACCATTCCCTTCAACTGTAATTGGAGATTAAGGTTTTCTATGTTCTTGTGGCAACATTGTTGTTTGTCACACATTGCTTACTTAGAGGACATCGACTTTCAACAACTATTGCATGATTACCTGCTATTTGAGGGAAATGCACAATATCATTGCATAATATGGAGTTTTGATTTGCAAATCCTTGATGTTGTTGATGGGAAGTACATATAGTAGCTTTTTTACCTCTAGCAGGCATTGAATGACAATGTTATGTGGTTCCAAAATTGGAACATTAGACAAATATTCTTCCTTTTCTTCACCTATTTTTCGATGAATATTTTCTTAATATGGATGGTTTCGATGATCCATTATGGGCTACTCTACAAAATCAACAAAAAAATAAACGTTTTCATTAGAAGAGAGATTAAATTTCTCAATTTAAAAAATACTTATGATTTATCATAACTATGTATATAAAAACTTAAGAAATGTATTTCATGCACTGTAAATGCATGCTTGAAAGGTTTTGATCTATGTATTCCATGTCACATAACATTAAGCATCCTCATATGTGCTCAAGTCACTCATTCAATGTTTATAATGTTGTGTTAATATATAACTCACAAATTGTCTTACATAGTTTAATTATGAAAAAAAACACTTGGAAACACACCCCAAAATATATAGCTATTATAGTACCAAATTAATTATCTATGATCATTTAATAAGATTGATTTGCATGAATGTTAAGAAGGTCCTCTGAACCTTTATTTAGAGTAAACATTAAAACAAAGTATACCCCTTTTTATACAAAATTACTTTTACGACTCAATAAGAAAATATGTGCTTATATAAGAATATAGGAAAATAAAATATCTTCTCCAATTTAAACCAATTAGAAATACCTAAGGATAGAACTCAGGCTTGCATTTTACTAAACTAAGTTCACATTTCACATTTACAAGGAAGCCTTGTAATTGAACTCTACAAATTAAGTTCAAAACATAAAAATTGCATTTAAAAAAATACTACTACAAACAAATAAAACATAATTTCATAATTATGAAGGAGTTTTTTTGTCATAAGTATATATATATATATATCTTCCAAATGGAAAATATCCATCATACCAAAAATGTATGATCATGGATTGTCCCTGGAAGGGACTTACATACAGTTTCCAAACCATAATTTGCTTCTTTTCCCATAAGAAGTCATCTTGATTACATAACAACGTTTATCAAAATCGTAGACCTTTATTTCTGCTTATACTTGGAATGGAAATATCTTGCTATTCTTCTCATACTTCTTCTACCTACATCTGGACTAGAGTTAGCATTAAAACAAGTTTTGGAAGGTTGTTTGCCTCCATGTTTAATTCTCTGTATACATGTGTTATGGTCAGGACTGAGATGAGATTCAAAAGCCTTCTAATAGATTTTAGGAGCTGTTGTAAATGAGGTGCTTTGATCTAAATTTTGTTGTTGACCCAATCCCCTACCATTTTGTAGTCCCCAAAGAACTGCAGATTGGTGATATTTCTGTTTACGACCAGTTCAATTATAGCATGCAAGGTTTCTAGCTCTTATTTGTTGTTCGTGTAGTGTCCTGGGGCATATTTTATATGTACCTTTTGTTTTTCAGAGAGGTATAAAAATCCTCCCGAACCTCCCAATGGAGGGTCTCCTTGACTTGATCCATCAAAGTAATCCCAAGGAGTTTCCCTGTTGATGACCAGAGGTACTAGTTTCCTTATCTTGAGTTCTTTTTCCTTGGATTTGTGTTCTCTGGTCCACAACACCACAAGGGTCTTCATCACTTCAAGAGGAATAAATCCATTTTTGAAATTGATGTATTGCGTGCCCACCATATTTCGTAAGTAAAATAGGATGGGAGTGCGCTGTAGAGACGTACTGAGCTATCTGACCACCATATGCAACATTTTTTCTCTAGTGATGTTCTTGCATAAGGATCTTGTTATTTTATCTCTTTGCTGGCTGACTTCTAGACCGTTTTTGCATAAGAACATAAAGAAAACATGTGAGAACTTGTTTCCTTTTCAGAATGGCATAAAACACACCAAATCGGTCCTTTCCACCCTCGTTTATTGAGATTATTTTGAGGTTAGAATTTTATTGCTTAAGGCCAACCATAAGGTTATTTTTGCCTTTAGAGGCCCTTCATTTTTCCAAACTTTTTTCCACCATAGTTCTTTTTCACCTTGGTGTAGCTCTAAGGCACAACTCCTGTAGCCTAGATTTGTCGTGAACTATCCTATTCCTGAGTTTTTTGACAAAACCAGTTTATCTTCCACACCTTCTTCTAAGTGTATATAACATGATTGTAACAACTCGATGAATTTATTACATTCATCCTTGAAACTTTCTTCTAAGCCTAGATCTTCTTCTCTTTTTCATATCATTTTCCTTTGTAAAGTGTGTTTGCAATTTTTGAATGAGATTGAATATTCGATGGTTTCTAAGATTTTTAAGAATTGCACCAGAAAGCTTGTATCTTTCACCTTCTCCAACCCAGGGATCCTCCCCTATCCAAAATTCCTTCCCATTTCCTATGGACCAAACGAGCCAATTTCCAATTTGATGAAATGCAAGTACAAAGGTTTTCCATCCAATAAATCCATTCTTATATGATTTATACGGTTTTCTTATCCATTCTGTAATTGAGGCATTTGGATAGTACTTAGAAGCCAATAAATTCCCTTAAAAGGAGCTAGGGTTTTGAATTAGTCTCCACATGGATTTTGTTGCCAGGGATTGATAGAAAAGGAAGGAATATTTTATACCCCAACCACCAAGCTCCTTAAGGTTGGCCAACGTTTTCCATTTTCCCAATGGAATTCCTCCCGACTTCTTGCTTGCAGTCCATAAAAAGAATTTTTTTTTTTCAATTTTTCTGAAGAATTCCTTTTGGAATATAAGCTATTGAAGCCCAATATACATGTATGCTCTATGAAACCACCTTGAGTAGCACCAATATTCCTCCTCTTGATAGAAACTTATTTTCCCAGCATCCAATTCTTCCTTCGATATTTTTATATAACCATATCCAATCCTTGAATGAATACGCATTAGGTTTAAGAAGAAACCCTAAGTATTTAAAACCTTATGAAAGTGGCTTTAAAATATAAGGGGCCTCTTTTATTTACCTATTTTTCATTGTTTCATGGATATAATTTTTTGAGAGAATGGAATTTTACACATCTTTTTTTGTAAATTAGACGTTCCTTCTATTGCCGAAAATTGAAATTTACAGAAAAAATAAAAGCCCTCCCACAACTGGGAAAACAGGCTTGAAGATCAAAATGATAGTCTCCCCCAAAAGGAAACAAGACTATACCATAGTGATTGCGAGTTCTTAATTAGTATTCATATTATATCTTCCATTAAAACAAAGGGTATTGTCTTAAACAGAAGCTTAAATAGAAATAAACCAAAATAGAGACATTTGAAAAGAGAAGCAACATCAATCTACAGACTGCTCAGGAGGCCCACTGGGAGAGTCAGAATTGAGTTTTATGCCCAACCGCTTAGCAATCTTCACTTGATTGTCCAGAATACGTTGCAAGAGCAACATCATTTTATCTTGTTGGAGCAATATTTCACCATGTTGTTCGTCCTTCTCCACCAAGGTTCTGCCAAGAACCATCTGCTGAGACCAGTGCAAGTCCAAGGAATTCTGATAAAGGGTGAGACGACTTCGTGAAGAACCTAGATCAGGAACTAGATCCTTGAATTTCCTTTTTATTTCCTCCGGCCCCAGGAAAATTATGTCTATATTGGTTCCCCTCTCAGCATGTTGAATGGTGGCCTGGACAGAGTCTTTAATTTTTCA
Organism: Pseudotsuga menziesii; assembly: GCA_001517045.1. NCBI lineage: Eukaryota > Viridiplantae > Streptophyta > Pinopsida > Pinales > Pinaceae > Pseudotsuga > Pseudotsuga menziesii. The sequence goes on along the minus strand of LPNX010730326.1, from coordinate 331,753 downwards.
ACCAAGTGCTTTTGAAAATGGATGGGAGGGCCCATTGGTTCTGACTTACGAACCTCTGGTGGGATAGAGGCCTGTCGGGCACTTTTGTGAGGAGGAATACTATTAGACGGGTAGGTTATTGATGAGAGCAAGATCATCTAATGGAGAGGGGTCCAGGAGAGGTTAGGAGATCGAGCAATTATGCTCGAGGGAGACTCAAAATGGCTGAGAATAAAATCCCATAAAATCAAAGTTTCGACAGAAATCAGGCCATAGGAAAACCTCACAACCAAAAAAAAGTGGTGGAAAAAGTGCAAAGTTTTAGAGCTCTAGAAAGGGTGGTAGATTGAGATCACCACTGTTAAACCCCATTCAGGGTGAAAAAAAAGACAACAAAAGGAGTAGAAGAAAATTCCAGCTCGAATCTTACCCGGGATAACCTTTTCTTGGGTGATGTCTCAGTCATAATTCTCTATGGACAGAATACCCCGTAGCTCGCTAGGACCACGCAGATGTGTATCCATGACAACTACATGCTCACTATAATTTTTCAGAAGCTCTGCAGGGAACTCCAGAGAAGCAAGTGGAAAGAAAAAAGGGCTTGGATTTGCACCCAAATGGAGATGCGAACTCTCTTTGATACCCAGTTGAAGCAAATGATGATAATGCATGCTGGAGTGTTTCTAGCACCTCCACCAATTCACCCCTGATGAGAAAATGAAATATCTAAACCACCTCATAATTAACCAGTCACTTGCTGCTTTGTGAAGCCTCGTCCATAGCTGAGCCATCTGTTGTCTACTAATGAGAGAGTGTACTTGCAAGCATGTCAAGTGCATTCATCACATGGGAGGAATGCATGAATATAGGAGTTCTGATGGGGGTGATTGTTGGGATAAATTCATGAATATGTGAAGTTAATTGCACAATGCCTCAAGCATTACATGGCTCAGGCCTTATCCTATAAGGATTCAAGCGACTTCCATTCACAAGTTTTGGAAACACTGCACCATCCAATTGCTGTAACTGAACCACACCTCCATAAGTAATGGAATGAACCAGATACAGACCTAACCAGTGAATCTGTAACTTACCTAGATGCTTCATGAATTTTATGTCATATAATAGTACCAAATCCCCTTCTGCAAACTGTTTATGCTTAATGTGGTGATCATGCCATGCATTCTGTCCGTCCTTTGCAACGTGCTGGTGGAAGCCTGCAATAAAGCGGTCCTCTTCAATCTGGATCAATTGCGCAATGCACTCTTCTAAGGCTTCTGCATCATCCATGTCGGTCACCACAGCAATGCACAAAATAGGAACAATGTATTCCATGGGCATGACTGCCTCTTGCCCATATACCAGTTTAAACGGTGTCTATCCTGTCAGCCGTTTACAAGTGGTGCGGTAGGCCCATAGCAGTGATGGAATTTTCAAATCCTAGTGATTGTGATTAGTATTACATACCTTTGTCAACGTTGTTTCCAAAATTTTGTTGAACGCTTCAATAGTCCCATTCACTTGTGGATGGTATGGTGTGCTTTTCTTATGTTGCACCTGCAACTCCTTAGTTAATGCTCTCACAGTGAGGTTGATAGAGTGACTACCCTGATCACTCATCAATATCTTAGGACACCCAAACCATGTCACGATATTCTGAAATATGAACTTTGCTGCTTTCGTGGTGGTACAATCCACAATTGGTGCGGCCTCGATCTACCTGGTCATATAGTCAGTTGCGGTAATGATGTATCGTACACCAGTACACTTCCCTAGTGGACTGATCGAACCCACAAAATCCACGACCCATTTAGCAAAAGGTTGTAGAGTTACCTGTGGCACAAGCGACATCTCATCCCACTGTGATGGTTTACTGAATCTCTGATAGACATCACAACTCCTCGCATAGTCTGCAGCATTTTTATGCAACATAGGCCACCATAGCTCGACACGCAACACCTTCCGCGTAGTAGCACTTTCTCCATAGTGACCTCTCATGCTTCCTACATGTGCTTCTTTTAGAATGGGTCCTTGCTCATGTGGTAGGATACGCCATCGCAAGATTTCATCTAGTCTAAGCTTGTATAATTGCCCAACAATTAGCTGGAAATATGAATCCTTTATTACCAACTGCTTCTTCTGACTGGTTGATAGGTTCTAAGGGGAAACACCAGTGTCCAAGAACTGAATGATTAGGGCATAATGATCATCTGAGATGCCGACATAGAATAGTTGCGCATCTGGAAATCCATCATCAATATTGGTAGGTTCTTCTCTGGTTGTAATGTGTGACAGGTGATCAGGACCAGCATTCAACCATCCCGGCTTCACAACTATTTGAAATTCAAATTCCTGCAAAATTAGTAGCCATCGGTAGATATTTCCCCCCAACATAGACTTATTGACCAAATATTGCAAAGGTGGAATGATTAGTGAACATCTTGAAGTGACCGCCTAACAAATAGTGTTAGAAATTTTGCAAGGCATAAAACATCACCAAGCCTTCTCTTTCAATTGTTTTGTGATTTCGTTCAGCAAATGACAAATTCCTACTGCAATATGCGATCAGGTGATCTAGGTCTCCCTCACCTGGTTGCACAAGCACAACCCCTAGTGCAACAAAAGAGGTGTTGACATGCACATGGAATTCCTTGTTCCAATCAGGGAATACCAGTATGGGAGCGGAGGGCATCTTGGCCTTCACCATGTCAAAACTTCCTTAACATTCCTGACTCCAGTCAAATGCAACATCCTTCTTTAATAGCTTCTCCATAGGGGCAGTAATATCAGTGTATCATTTGATGAACTTGCAATAGTACCCCATATGCCCCAGTGTCACCTAAAGCATCTTCACATTCGTCGACAACGGCAAACTAAGAATTAGCTTGATCTTTGCTGGGTCAACCAATAGACCTTCCTTTCATACTATGTGTCTGAGTAGTATTCCAAATGGTGCAGGGGCAATAATCACAACGTATCCTTTGATGAACTTATGATAGTACCTCGTATTCCCCAGTTTCACCCAAGGCATCTTCACATTCACCGGTAGCAGGAAACTAAGAATTATCTTGATCTTTGCTGGGTCAACCAACAGACCTTCCTTACATACTATGTGTCCAAGTAGTATTCCAAACGGCGCACGAAAAATGCATTTCTTATAATTTAATGCAATATTATGCTGTCGAAACCTTTTGAGCATCAAGCACAAGTTGTCGAGATGGTCCCTAATTATCCCATAGACTGTCCAATCATTCATATATACAGGCAGGAACTTTTGAATAAAGTCTTTAAACACATCGACAACTACTTGATAAAATATTGCAGGCGCATCTTTCATCCCAAAGGGCATGACTGTATATTGAAAACACCCCCATTCAGTGACAAACATGGTCTTATGGAAATCCTCCTTTGCAATACGGATCTGGTGGTACCCCAAAAATCCATCTATGAAGGAATACATTTCCTAACTTCCTACTCCTTCAAGGACCTCATCTGTAAACGAAGTCAAGAATGGATCATGTATACATGCATCATTTAACTTCCGTAGGTCAACGCAAATGCGGACTTCACCAATATTTTTATCCTGAACCACCATAGGACTTATCCATTATGATTCTTCGACAGGCTCAATGATCCTAGCATCTAGCATCCAGTCAATCTCAACTTGCACACAGTCCTTGTATCGTGGGTTCAGTCGATACGGCCTCTGTCACACAGGTTTTGCATCTGGTTTCAATGGTATTTTAATCTCCCCTAGGTCCCCTAATATCCCCTTCATTTCTGAGAACTACATCAGAAAAAGATCTTGGAATTCATGCAGCAGGTCTATGATTTTGGCCATTGTTTACTCATCCCAATAGTCCCCAATATTGGAAAATTTTAGGTTCTCTTCTGACCCAATGTTGACTTTCCCGATCTTCAGCAGCTGACTCATCAAATATTTCTGTATGTACGACGTTGAAACATCATGACTTCCTTCTGACTTCAGAATATTAACATTATGCAACTCATCATTATCTTCGGGTTCCCCAGATAAATTGTAACATGTCATCATGGATTGCATCAAGCAGTGCGCATGTGGATCAAATGGGTATGCGATAGGGACAACCTTTGAGCACTACGTCATGGATGATGTGCAATGAATTATGTACCTATGGCTTGTCATCCTAGAAACTAAACATTTGCGCAACGAAAATGGACAAATCCTCCCAAGTGGTTATAGTTTTGTGCAGTTCTGTCGCTACATACCAGGATCTTGACATCTCGTCTAGAGTATGAAAAAAAGAATGGACCCACTAATTCTTAGGTCGCGATGCCCATAATGCCGGACATTCCATCAAGTGATTGGAAGGGCCATTCTTTCCATCATATCTCCCAGCATGATAGACCTTTGAATCCCTAAAACACACCATTATCAATCTCTGACAATGTTCCCAATCATGAATCATCTGCTTGTGCATTTCCCACCATCGGGCCAGGGTAGCCTTCAGTGCTACATCTAAGGCGAATACCCTTTGTGGTTCAAACACTTTCTCTTCAAATTCTTGAAGGAATTATAATAAATTTGGAAACCCTTCATAGATTGGCAGCTCGACAGTCTCAACTTCTATGCAAGGGAGAGACAGTGTGATCAACCTGCATTTCTTGAACGACACCTCATGCAACGTATTTTGCCAATTTTTCAAAGCATCATCAGAATTAGAGGATGTAGAACTATCATCGCACCATCCATTTTCTCCATCAATGGAAGGGTGGATATAGTCTTCAGAGATATTATAGGCATGATCCCAACTTCTACTGGCTTCATCCCTCACAGGTTCAATATATCGACGTCCTTCCTAAGGGTCCATGGGAGCAATGACCCTGATGTATTGGTTCTCAAATGTCATAACCCATTTTTTGAAATTGATAACCACCATGCTATCACTATCCCACCCAATCCCTAGCAGTGCGGGATAGGAACCTCCATCTTAAACCACTTCTATCACAAAATCAACATACATTTTCATACCTTTAACATCGACGAACAGGTTCGAGATGAGACCAATAGGATGAACCTTTTCCTAATTTTCTATTCATAGCTGCATCGATGACCATCCCAATGTCAGCTTCCCAATCCGCTGTCAAGTTTGCTTGGTCAAAATGTTTACATCTAATCCGAGATCCAGAATAACTGAGTCAACCTCGTAATCTTCGATCTGGATGTTCATCCTCATTTTCAAGGAGTTCACCGTGGAATCCTTCAATGTATTATCCTGGTGGTACAACAATTTCTCAATCTTGAGAAGGGATTCAGGATCCCTTTCTAGTGATAGACAACTCTCAAATAACTGCTGCAAGGTACCATGTTGCTGCGATGGTCCTACCTCTACAGATGGAATGTCGATAATAGGTAACTTACTCAGATTTGTCCTGATTGCATGCTTGGCCTCAAAGAAGGTGTCTTTCTCCATCGCAATATCAAATGCTACCTTTTTATTTCCAGCTGCCTAAACTTGTTGAAGTGGTCCATCATCTCTAGTTGTCGCACCGACGCGAGTGAAAATCCCCATGTCGACATCCTTCATTCACGGTTCGGCTTGAATTGTTGCAACTATCGATCCTTGATTCAAAGATGGGTTCTGATTCAGTGGCAGGTTCGTCGGTTGATTTTGAGTCTTTGGCGGGATTTGATTCTGCATCGTCGGCTGGTTCTGCACTTGGAACTTTGGCTGGTTCTGAGTCTGCGCATTCTACAACGGAGGACTGTTTCCATCTTGCCATCTTGCAATCAACTGAGGGAAATTTTCAACATTATGCTCACTGGAAGAATAGTATGTACACTGCGCATGAGTGCACTCCCTCTGGTATTGCCTGAATACTCCACAGGTATAGCAATGGATTGATTTGTGACCTTGTCCTCCTCCTTAGCCGAAGCCTTTTCCTCGTCGCTTGAATCCTCCATGGATTCATCATCGGAATCCTCCTTGCTGAAACTGAGGTTGGGACAACTGTTTTTGTGGGGGGTTTGGCTGCTGCTAGGCATAGTACGTAGCTTGAACATATTATGGTTGTGCTACGACTTGATTTTAATGTGGTTGTGGCACAAACTGTGGTTGCGCTACGACCTGCGGCTGCGGTGCAAACTGTGGCTGCAATGTAAACTGTTGCTATGGCTGTGATAGGATAAACTGCATCTAGGGAGGTGGTGTATACTACACCTACACTGCTAGCTGTGCCATCTATGGTTTTTCTTGCATTTCCAGGGGGTCCTCACCTTTTACAAAGTATGAATCATATGTCCTTTCCTGGAGCAAGTCATAAGCTCAACATTTTTTATCACCGTGTCCTACTGATTGAAAAAGTGTATAGTACAAACTCTCTACCTTGGTAACCATATTTTGCATGTAGTCACAATTCTCTTGTCAATGCGCATAGACCTGACATATACGGCACCATGGTGCACCAACGCAGCTTAATGGGCTCAGGGCTATTGAAAGCAAATAATTTCGAAACGTTGAACATGTATCCTTGGTGTGTCCACCCGCATGACATCGAGTGCAACAAAGGTAGTCATGATCTTCCTTAGCCTTCTTAATATCTTGCAGTTGGAGTGTCGTATTGGCCAACTGTGCTTGAATCTCGTTCATCCTAACCACGGCTTCTCTTACTGGCGATGCTTCTAATTTCATTGCAATTTCCAGAGCCTCGCTTTGTGTTGCAATCTTTTGCTTCATTAGTAGTTGTATGATATGTGGGAAAAGCACGGTGATGAACCACTTCTTGTGCTGAACATTGCTCATCTGAAAGCTGACTCGAGCCATCAGTGTCTCAAACCGTTGATCAAAGTCCCAAATTGTTTCGTTGGGGAATTGCTTGATTTCTTTCAACTCAGTAATGTACTGAGCCTTAGACTTTATCTTCTGGAATTATTCAAAAATCCCCTCATGGACCTCATCCAATGTTTTCACTGTACCTCCTCGAGGGACCAGCATGAATCTCAGGAACCATCCCAGTGCGCGACCCTTGAGGGTGGTTGCCAGCTAGTTTTTCTTGACATTGTCATCCATAGTTTGTCAGGTGGTCCAGATCACCTCACATAAGAACTAGTATTGTTTTGGGTCATCAGTGCCATTTCCATAAAATATTGGTAGCTTCATTTCATCTCCCACCATTCTGGGCCTTCTTCCTTTGGCTGGTACTCTACTACTAGACTGCTGCTGACATGTCGGGTAAGTCGACGTAGAATGCGCATTTCTTCCTGGTGGTGGAGTAGTGCGTGGAGTTGTGGACACGTTACTACTAGGATTTGCGCCTGCTGTTATTCTGGGTGTAGCCTGGGCCTGGTCGTTGTCGTCGTCACTAAAAGGTCACTTTGTCCCATGTGGTTGTTCTTCGCGGCATCACACTTCGATCACATCAGGACCTTCTCCTATCCTCTACCTCTTCTCTTGAAACCTTTCTCCTCCTCTTGTACAAACACTTGTTTCCTCGGTGACCTTCACAATATCATCATAACTCATTCCCATTTACCCCTTATCTTTCCATGCATCTCCCCCCTTTCGTCGCGGTGTCTATAGCCTCCACACGCCAAAGTTCTATTACTCTTGGTCCATCTTCAGAATATCTTTTTCCCAGATAATATATTTAATAGACATCTACTGTGAAAACAAAAATCTACCTTGTGGCCCGTTGAAAAATTCCCTTTCTGCTTTGCTAAATGATTTATTGGTATCAACTACAAAATTAGTAATGTATCCCTCCATAATACTATCCAACCACACCTCAACAGCCCATGATGCCTTTTTGTCTGTTTCTTGGAATTTCTGGATCAGCTCCGGAGTCCATGATGTCAACTCTCCTCCCTGGAAGCTTGTTTTCTTAGAAGTGAACTTCACCAACCACTCATATAAGATGATAGAAAACTCACAGAAGAAGCATTCGTGAGGACCATCATGAATATATTTGTCTAGCCAATTATTCATCAATAGCTTCAGATTTTGATTCTCTATTTCAGCAAGCTTTCACAGTTTTTTATCAAACCACCCTTCGATCTCCGGTCGAGTCAGATGCAAAAACATATCCTCCTTTCAATCACAACTTGGTCGCCACAATGGAACCATTTGTTGACAAAACCCACCAACAAAGCCTTGTCAACATGGGTTATCACTTTTTTGACATCGAACCAATGCAATATCCCTGAGCACCGGCCCAGACATGTTTTACCCTGCCCAACAACATACATAGAGTGGACGAGGTCTCACTCGAGGCATTTAAGGGAGAGCTGTAGGAATCAATTTTCCAACAGTAAGAAGGGAAGATATGGAATCTGCAACTTGGACAACATAACTATTAGATTACTCTAGGTCATTCGACAGAAACAAGATAGTCCTCACAATTCATTTTCACATCTACAGATCTAACAGATCACATTATTCATTCATTGTAACAGTGTTATCGCAGCAGTATCATTCATAAAACAACTCTAAAAAGCTTCATCATTATTCATCAGAATAATAACAGAATTGGGACAAATCGCATCATCAATTCATTGCAGAAACATCAGTAGATCATAAAAAGATTGAATACACTTCTCATTGACATCACAACATAGAAAAATAGGAAAATAGAACACAACATTTAGGTAACAACCGTCATGTCATATTAGTTCTAAGCACAGATTGAAAACATATAATTCTTCTCCACAATAGGATATTACATCCCAATATTCAGCAATTGATACAGATAGATCGCAGAGTGTTCAAAACATAAAACCCATCAAGGCCATAGATAGATCGTAATAGACTGATTTTTCCTAGATATTGACTCAGACTTTTATCGCACTGATCACGAATATCTCTTGTATCTATGTGTCGTATCTCTCATCATGTGCCCCTCTACAATTGGAAAATTAGCTCTATATATAGGCTTGTGCCTTTACATCAAAGGTCCACTTCTAAGTAACTTCTAACCACTAATGACCTATGTCCACAAATTGTGGTCAATTAATACATTAAATACTGAAAAATGGTTATTCTTTCGCCCATCGCACTGTTCTGGCCTTATGTAGTGTCGCATGAGGTTGCGCAGCTGCCGCGACACTGTGCAACTCACTTACCCAAAATCCCTGCCAACAATGATGAGGGGGTAGCATGGGGGAATGGACATCATGCCACATGCCTCTCATCCACCCTCCTAACCATCCACTTATACACCTACCTTGGGGAAGGTCCATCCTTATCTATGATTTGCTGAAGCTAATCCTTGAGAGGTTGTATATGGAACTATGTCTTCGTTGTCGTATTTGCTCCATGATTCAGTAAGTGGTCTGTCAATTTATTTCCAATTATTCTTATGTGTCTTGATTGGAGGACTTGGAAATGAATGAGGGAATCTCAAAGCTTTTCCTCCATCCAGTCTAAACGCCAGTTCTTTGAAATATTACTTAGCAGTGTGCCTATAGATAATATTTTCACTGTGTTTATTATGACCCGAGAGTCTCCTACGACAAAAAGGGACATCCAACCAATACGTTGAGCTATGTTGAGTCCAGTCATTAGCGCTAATAGCTATTCCAGATTTTTGGTAGAGGAACCTATGGACTCTGTAAAGATGTGTAAAATGTCTCCCTTTTCTTTTATGAAAACTCCTATGATTCCTGCTGGCCCCGAGTATCCCTTGGAAGCCCCGTCAAAGTTTAACTTGATAAATAGATTTAAGGGAGGGGACATGATATAGGGAATTCCTTCCTTTGGAGAGGGAGAAAAGCTAGCAGGGTTGAGGATGGAGATTTGTAGGTCCCAGACATGGATGATAAGATGCTTCAGAGGGGAGCCCACAATATCTGAGGCCGACCATTGCTTGAGCTATATGGTCTCTTGAATATTGGATTTGATGAGAGAGAGGAACAGGTGAGATGGAAGAGTTTCATTCTTGAATATCCTTTTATTCCTTTCTTTCCATAGGTTGTAGAGAGACAAGCCTAGAAATAAGGTCCAGAGCTTTTTGAGGAAAGGGCTCACGAATGGGTGGGGATGCCAACATCAAATGGAACTAATCAGGTTGTTTTGGATCCCATTCGAGCACCTTAACAGAATGTCTCCCCAGTCCCAGACCTCTGTAGCGAAGGGGCATTGATTTAGGATATGCTCCATTGTTTCTTCCATCTACATAAAGGACACCTGGAAGGTCCTTGGAAACCCATTTTTCTTAGTTGATCCCAGGTGAGAATATGCCCATGCCCAATAATCCAAAGGAAGGTTTTGACTTTCGACTAGAGTTTAGAGTCCCATATTTTGTCCCAGATACGGTATTTTTTATTAACGATGCTTGGATGCGCTAGCTAATAGGATTCTTTGACTATGAAATAGCCTTTGGGTTGATACCCCCATCTCAATTTATTTGGGGTTTCTTGGATTAGTGCTTCCCTAGAGCTTAAATATTTCCAAAAATTCTTATCCTCTTGAATAACTTCACTTCCCCTCCATTCCTCTTTCAGGATCCAAGTTTTCCACTTACTATGGGGGGGGGCTGGATCTAGTAGTGAGCCAATTTCACTCTGCCTTCTTGTTTCATGAAGTTTTTCATATCTAAAGTTTTTTCTCTGGAAGACAGTAGGGGGAGCCGTTGCCATGCATCTTCCCAAAATAGACTTGAGTTCCCATCCTGAATCTCTTAGAAGTTGTGAGCTCAGATGAGATCTTTTTGAGCTTTGGCCAAATTCCAAATTATTGAACCATCAGTTAAATCCTATGTTCTAATAAGGTCCTCTTGCCTCACCTCCTTTGTGAGCTGAAGAATTATTGGCTCACACAATCATTTCACCAAAATAATTGGTAAATGAGATAAGCCATAAGGCAAGTATGTATTAATGATAAGATAAGAGATGATATGTTACAAATGGTGGCCCTGCCTTAAATATGGCTTGGGCATTTAATGTTGAGGAGACTCCTAATTTCATAACCTAGCTTAATTAACCTAATTAATAATTATTTAATTATTATCTTATTTTATGTTCGTTACATTTCCACTCTCTTTAGAAAGGATTTGTCCTCAAAGCCTTATAATGTTGTCGCGTCGTTCTTTGTGATGTCGTGGCTGATGAAACATGTCGATACGAACTGCTAAGTATAGAGCATAAATTTCAATATGTGGATGGATGAATCCATCCTAAATTCATTTTTTGTTGACTATTGGGATTCCCTATTGATATGTCATCATGAGCTTTGATCATATTAGTATCACTATCTTTCGACATTTCCCACTTTTTAGAATTTCAGTTTTTATGGTTGGGGTGTCGATAGGGAGTTTTCAAAATGTCATTTTCTTTTATGAGTGTTGTCTTTTGAGCCTTGATGTGATTTGGAATTTGTATTTTTGTTCCTTGATGTTTTAAGGTTTCATTATGTATCTTTTCCAACTTGTTTTCCAACTGTACGTAATCATTTTGAAGCTTCTTAATCACTTCTACTTGCGCTTTTCTGTCATCTTCAGACTTCTTAAGTTTTTCCTTAAGATCGTTGTTATGACTTATGATGCAACTATTTTCTTCCTGCTTGTATAGAAGTTTCCCTTCAACGTCTTCCATAGATTGTTCTATCTTCTGACTACTTTTCAACTTCTTAATTTTCGTGACTAGTGTTTTGTTATGATTCCTTAATCTGAAAATTTCTTCGGAATTGTTGGATAGTGTTTTATTAATTTTTGTGATCTCTGACTTACGACTCTTTTTAGAGTCGCCATTTTGTTGTTGAATAAATTTTATCTCTTGTTGATATTGGTCGATCACTAATTCTTGATTTTCTAATTTATGTTGTATCTGCGTTAGTTCTTCATCCTTGTTGCCAACGATTTTTTTCAACCATTTTATTTCCACTTTGTAATCATTTATTTCTTTCTTTATATCTTGATTTTTCAATCTTTGATTAAAATCATTTTTGTCTTTTAATTTCTCAATTTGGGCAGACAATTTTTCTATATAATTTTTCTGGTCAAATTTTTTTGTTCCTTGAGCTCTTTTTACATCTCATGTATTTTAATTATTACTTCCGAATTCGTATTTCTGTCTCGTAATTCTTCATTGTCTCTTCAGTAACGCTTTAAATTGGCTTCTAATTTCTCTATTTGTAGTCGCAAACCATATTCCATGATATTGACTTCTTTGGTGATAGATGGTGTATCTTTGATTTCTTCAACGATATATAGCCTTCGACTTTTTTTTTACGATAAAGGGTTTTGAGCCCGCCCCCACCTTTTTTTTACTAGTCTTCCTTTGACTACTTCTTCAATAATAATTGGTCTTCTTCGTTAGGTTAAATAACTTTTTTTTTTGCAAAAATATTATTATAAATTTTTTTTTATAATAATAATTATTAATTAATAATATTATTATATTAATGTTTTATAAATTATATATATGTATTTTGATATATAGTTTTTTTAAATAATAATTAATTATTATATAAATTTTTTATTATTATTTAATATAATAAAACAATTTGAAAATATTATAAATATAATATATTATAAATATATTATAATATTTGTTTTTTGTTTGTGCAGGTCGTAGTGGGAAATGATTGCGTGAGGGTGGCCGTGCGTGGGTGAGCAAGGCGAGGGCGAGGAAGAAGGATGGGGGAGGGTGCAACAGGGAGGCTGGGAGTGTGGCAGTGGAGCAGAGAGGAGGTGGTGCAGTGGAGGTGGAGGTGGGGGGGATGCGCAAAGGAAGAGAGCAGCAGGGATGAGGGGATGCGCAGAAGTGGAGAGTGTGGTGTAGAGGTGGAGAAGTGGAGCAGATGGGAAAAATGGGGTGCCGGTGGATGGGGTTGTGGAATGGATGGAGCGTGGCAACGACGTAGTGGGGAAGAGCTGGCTACGTGAGGAGTGAAGGGTGAAGGTGGGCAGAGGTTGCAATAGCTGAAAAATAGGCAGATTATAGGTGGAAGCTGAGTGGAGTGCGGAGGTGGACGATCTGAAGGGCGGCGTGGAAGTGGGTACGTGCAGGTAGGGAGGGAAGGAACGTAGCTGTGGGAGAATGTAGGCACGCATGGAGGGAAGGAAGCGGGAGTGCATGGAGGAAGAAGGTGTGCATGGAGGGAGTAGGCAGATGGTGGAAGATGGATGATGGAGGGCGCGGAGGATGGATGGTGGGGTCAGAGGATGGAGAGCGGCGGGAGTGGAGGAGGAGGATGGCGAGGCTGGAGAAGCGAGGTGATGGAGGCGACGTGGTGTGGCAGTGGTATGGAGTGCAACATGAGCACAGGGAAGGTAAAGATGAGGTGGGTGCAGAACTAAGGGTTGGCAGCATGGACATAGCAGTTTGCATATCATGAACATGAGGAGGGTGGACAAAATAGGAGTTTAAGGAAACAATGCAAGTGGTGAGGATAGATGGAAGGTGGTTGGGTATGGTCAAGGGAATGATGACATGGTGGCCAAAATCCTTTTATCGGTAAAAAACCTTTATCTAGAGAAACCTTGATGAAGTGTGGTCAGTAGCCGAATCAGGAAGGCCGAGAGGCTCTGATACCAAATGAGCCGAATAATTATTCGATCACACAATGAGTTCACCAAAATACTTGGTAAATGAGACAATCCATAAGGAAAGTATATATTAATGATAATATAAGAGATAATATGTTACAAATGGTGGCCTTGTCTTAAATATGGCTGGGGAATTTAATGTTGAGGAGATGCCTCATTTCATAATCTAACTTAGTTAACCTAATTATTAATTATTTAATTATTATCTTATTTTATGTTTGTTACACTTTGCATACTTATATCTCCTAATTATGGTTCAAGGAGTATTAGGTTAATGTGATACATCGCCACCAAATTTTTGTACACATAACTAGGTTTAGAGTGAGCGGATCTATGAGGCCTAATCTTCCTTTATTTTTGTCCTAGAAGAGAGTTTTCCAAGCTACTAGCGACCATTTCTGTGTAACAAGGACCCTCCCCATAAGAAATTATGTTGTGTATTACAGATGGACTTTAGAATGTGCTTAGGTGCAACCATTACCGAGAAAAGTTATAACAACATGGCTTGGAGGACTAATTTTAACAGGATAAGATGGTTAGGGAGGTTTAGAGCTCTGAAGTTCCAGGAAGATATTTTTAATTCAAGCTTAGCTAGAAGGTATTTCTAGGAAGCGTTTTTTAGAGCCAACTCAATGAGAGGGGCTCCTAGAAATTTGGCCAGAAGGGAGCTCTTTTGGAAACCAAGAATTCTGGTTATTCTGAGCTGGGTGAGAATAGGAGTATTGAAGAAGAAGATTTGAGACTTAAGATTGTTTATGGAATTTCCGGAGGAATCCCCAAAAGTTTTCAGAATATGCTTGAAATCTTTTGCTTCTTGGATGGAGACATGCCACATAATCATCGTTTCATCCAAAAATCAGAGATGAGAGTGAACCTTACCTATGTCATCTGACTTGAGCCCTTGAACTTGATTTTCTTGAACCTACGCTTTGATGAATCTTCCTATCCCTTCCGCTAATATGATAAAGAGGTAAGCAGAAAGGGGATCCCCTTGTCAAATTCCTCTTGAATCTAAAAATGTGTTAGAGGGAGAACCATTGATTAGAATATAGAAGAAAGAATTTGAGACCCAAGCAAGCATCGAATTGACCCAAGAGGTGGAGAAACCGAAAGCCACCAGCATGGCCCTGAGGAATTTATAACTTATTTTATCGAAGGCTTTCGAGATATCGAGTTTTAAAATCATACTAGAGGTGCGGGAGGTTTTGAGAGAGTGGATTTCTTCAAGAGCTGTGATGATTCCATTGAGGATTTGTCTTCCTTCCACATAGCCCATTTTCTCAGGGGAAATGATATGTGGTAGGATGGGTTTCAAGTGATTGGCTATGATTTTGGAGATGATTTTGTAGATGACATTGAAAAGGGCTATGATTCTGAAGTTGGATGGTTCATCTGGCTTTTTCAGTTTTGGGGATGAGGGTTAAGAATGTACCATTTAGGGATGGTAGAATGATCCCAATTTTCTTTAACTTTTGACCACTTCCTAGACATCATGGTTGATTATGTCCCAACAATCCTAGAAAAAATCAGATGTGAATCCATCTGGGCCTGGGGATTTTCCAACGTTCATCTCCATGACAACAAATTCCACTTCCATGAAGGAAATGTCTTAGGCAAGGCTGAGGTTCTCATCATGCAAGATAAGGGATGTGATGTGCTGCAATATTTGATTGATAGTTGGGGTTTGGTCCCCATCCGGTTCTTTGAGAATATCATAAAAAAAATGATTAGTTCAGCTTCAATTTCCTCCTTATTATGGAGGTTATGCCCTTGGGAAGAGGTGAGCCTAGTGATTTTTTTCTATTGCCTCCTTTGGAGCATGGAAAGATGGAAGAATTTAGTGTTTCTCTCTCCCTCCTTGAGACATTTAATATGAGACTTTTTATTCCAAAGTTCTTCCTCTTACTGGTATTGAATATTAAGTTTCTCCTAAAGGGCCGACTCCTGTTGTTTGAGCTCCTCCGTATACCCATAATGAATGGCTTGCATCTGGGATTCTAAATTAATATTTTCCTCTAAGATATTTCCAAATTCTGTCTTGTTCGAAATCTTGATTTGTGACTTCAGTTATTTGGGTCTTTGTTGGAATCTATACATAACTAAACCCTCTCCCTGAGCTGATTTCTCCCACCGTTCCTTGAATTCAGGAAAAAATTCAAGACGAGATAACCAAAATTTCTTGAACCTAAAAGGTCTCTTGCTATGATCCCCTTCTAATTCTATAAGAAGAAAGATTGTCCAGTGATTAGATCCTGCTAAGGGGAGAATGGTGGTTGTGAGGTTGATTTGGTTCTACACCAGAGAGGAAGAAATAAGAAAGCAGTCTAAGTGGCATGCCACTTGTATTTCCCCTCCTCTTCTATTATTCCAGGTGAACAAGCCATTGATAATTTGAATGTCTGCTAACTTAAGATCCTGGATGAGAGTTTGGAGTGTAGCATTGTCTCTATCCAGTCTTCTGATACCTCCCTTTTTCCTCGTGAGGGAGGATATTATATTGAAATCGCCCCCCTATTATCCAGTTCTAAGATGGAATTTTGTTGTGGAGCCAATTAAGGTGCTTTATGAAGGTGATATTTTTCTCCGTTTGCTGTGGTCCATAAACATTAGTGAGAAATCCTCCATGGTTGGTGCCCATTATTTTAAAATTTCCAAATAGGGTGTGCTGGGAAGAGAAGAAACCTTCGATCTATAGAATGTTAGGGTCCTAGATAATGGAAATTCCTCTTGCACTTTATCTGGAATCCAAGGCAATGGCTTGTGCATTATTCCAACTCTTAGTAACAAAATCTAGGAGCATTTACTATGAACATTTAGTTTCTTGAAGCATGATTACAGCAGGTTTCTCGGTGAGAATCCTATTTTTAAGCAAATTCCTTTTGGAATCGCCTTCGATTCCCCTGATGTTCCAGGATATGAGTTTTAGTTCCATTTAAACTAGGGGGGGGGGGGCGAATGTGCCTCTAGGTAGGAACTTTCACCAGAGTCTACTAATAAGGCTCGTAGTTCTTTCATCAACTACCTATTGGATTTCCTGCCTTTATTCGGTGTGTCGCTCTGAATTTTGGCCATGTCCCTTATTTTTTGTTGTTTTAACACTAAAGGATGTTTTCTAGGATCTTGTGAGAATGTTTATGCTTGTATTGTAGGCTCCTTAATCGGGTGTATGTTCTTGTAGAGGTCTACAAATAGTTTCAACTGATAGGAAGGAATGCATCTTGTGTCCCCTTTCCTCTTGGCTTCATTCCAGACTAAGAGGTCTAGTTCCCCAAGTTCCATATCTTCGCCATCATTGTTCTCACCATCTTATATCATGCACTGATCCACTTCTGTAATCTGATCTAGGATGTCTTCCTAGGAGAAGGGGATTTTAGAATACTGTAGAGGGTCAAAGAGTGGGGTTGAATGGGGTTCCAAAAGGGTTGATGGTCTGATCTCCTTCTCGGCCTCAGGTAATTCCACCTCCTTGCGGTCTTGCTGGTAATTATTGAATAGAATAGCAAAGGTGTTTTGGACTGGGGCATCCTGAGTGGGGTTAGGGTTATGATATTTTTTGGTTTGTCTATTCCTACCCGAAGCTCTTGTGAATCCGTCCTCATCTTTATTGTCATTATGACTTGGGGGGGGTGAGGTTTGACATTCAAAGGGAAATCCCTAAACAGGTGACCATGCTCATGGAATTTGTGACATCAGAAAGGAATGTGCTCATATTCTAGAGGTTGCATCCAATCTAAATATCTATGACTAAGACAAATGGATTCAGGGAGAACGGTAGAAATTTCTATATAAAGGCAGATTCACGCGTAAGAAATATACCTCCCTGCTAGGGTTGCGTCTACGATTTTAACAAAAGTTCCCAGAGTATTTCCTATCTATGTTAGCGTCTCAATATTCCAAATATCATGCGACAGTGAAAAGAGATGAATCCAGACTGGTACCAATTTGAAATCTTCTTTCTCCAGGGAAAAGAGTTCCTTCAAGTTGCAAATTTAGAGCCCTGTGGAGTGGAAGAAATGAGGTTCGCCTTGAAAAATGTGGTTCTTTTTCTCAAGATTATGGAAAATGATAGTGAAGAAACCCTTTGAACCCAGTTTTAGCTTGCACTGGCCTTTGGGCTTTCAGGAGTTGAGAATCCATCCTACTAAAGTTTTTTATTTAGGCCATATGCCTATGAATTTATAGATTATTTCATGATCTTGCATGAACTGTATTTTCTCACTCATGAGGGTTGAAGGAATTTAATACCTTGGTATTTGAAAGGTTTTGTGTTTACATTTTGATTTATCCTTCAAATCTTCTTCTGGAGTCACTACCTCCAATGGATAAGTTGTCATGGAGCGTGAGGAGTCCTAAGGAGCAGAGCCAGTCCCTACTCCTCCCTTCCCTTTTTACTGAGGATTAATCATGGTTTTCAAACTTGGGATCACTAAAGGCTTAGCCATGGGGGCCTTGCGTGATAATATAGATCTGAAGGAATGGTTCAACTTCCTTCCTCCACTACTGGCTGCCATTACAGCCAGGACACGAACTGCAAAGTGAAATCCTAGAGTAACTAGAACCCTATCCCAATCGAGTTGCAGAGCGATTTCTTGAAGTTTCAATATTGGATCCGATGTAAAAAAAATATCAAATAGAATTTTCCACATTGATATGCATCCAAGTTACCTTTTTGTATAGATCTAGGATCTGTTCACTCCCATGTAAGTTCTCCCACGTTCCTTCACCCATTATTACCACATCATCCATGAACAAGATGTGGAAAAGCTCTTCAGAGCTCGTAACAATTATTACTTTATAGGACCCTTCCTTGTTGTCCTGATGAATTCGTCTGCTTAGAGCATATGCTATGAGAAGGAAAAGTAAGGGGGAAAGTGGGAACCCTGTCTTAATGCTCTTGAAGATACGAAGAAGCTTGATGGTGAACCATTGATAAGAACTGTAAAGGATGCCATCTAATACAACCCATTATCTAATTGATTGTTTCTATTGACAATCTAATTTGTATCAGTAGTAGTATCAGGAAGGTCTAGTTGAACCTATCATATGGCTTCAATAGGTCTAACTTTAGTACAAAGGTGTTGCTTTTATTCTTGTTGATGGTGTGAATAGACTCTTGAGTTAAAGAGACCGCGTCATGGAATTGGCGGTTGAAGAGAAACCCAAACTTTTCCTTAGAGATAATTTCACTGAGGATTAGTTTTAGATGTTGCGCTATTGTTTTGGAAACAATTTTATAAGCAACATTGTAGCATGAAATTGGTCGAAAATCCTCAAATGAAGAAGATTTTTGTTTTTCAAGAATAAGGGCAAAAAATGTAGAATTTAGTGCTCCCAACACCTTTTCGTCTCTTTGAAATTCTCTTACCACCTTTAACAAAACCATTTTTAACAGTTCAAAGAAACCTTGACAAAATTCAATGGTGAATCCACCAGGGCCTGGACTCTTACCTTTTTGGAAGGAGTAAACTATTTTTCTAGCTCTTATTTTGTTACTTCTTCTATCATGGTTTGGTTAATCTCTTCGCTTATCAATTTCGAAAATAGTCTTAGAACTTTTAATATCTCCTGGGTATTGCACCCTTCTAGTTCTATGAATAGGTTTCTAAATTTCCTCTCCCCAACCTCCGCTTTTTCCTTAAAGGACTGTACCACTTCCCCATTCATACCCTTTATTGCCAAAATTGTATTTACATTTTTCCTCTGAGAAGCGTGCCTATGGAATAATTTAGTATTGTTATCTCCTTCTTTAATCCAAATGGCCCTACTCTTTAACCTCCAAATCTCCTCCTCCTTTTCTAGTATCTCTTCTCATTTTAATCACACTCTCGTACCACTTTCAACTCTTCCTCTAAGAACGTTCCAGAGCTATTAATATGGTAAATATTTTTTAATTTGGATTCAACTTCTTTTAGCTAACTTTGTTGATTGGCAATGGAAATATTTTCCCATTTCTTTATCTCCTTCTTTATTCTTAGTACATTATCCAAAAATTGCTTCATAAAGGAGACATTGGGGATGTCTACTAAAGGAACCCAAATTTCTGCTACTAATTTTTGATATTCCTCTTCTTGGAGCCACGATGGGTTGAATTTAAAAGGGGAGGTCATTTTTTGTTCATGTTCTTGCAGCCATAAGAGGATTGGGAGGTGATCAGATAACCCTCGAAAATCTACCCAATTTTTTGTGATAAGACGACCTGAAAGCATATTCTCAGAGATTAAGAACATGTCCAAACTTTTGGAGATTGCTTGTTCCCCACATCTGTTGTTCTTCCAAGTTGGTTTTAGTTTTTGTGGTTGAAGGTCAACCAGTTCCTTTGATTTGAACATAGTGGCGAAGAGCGTACTTAAACAATCCCGTGTTGCTAATTCTCCCTAGTTCTCTTTTTTAGATAAGGTAAGGTTTAAGTCTCCTCCCATAATCATATTTTTAGGTTCCAACAACCCTAAAGAGAAGAAGGATTCCCAAAAGGTGTTCAAGTTTTGGTATGGACCATAAACATTGTAAATCACATATATTTCCCTAGAACTCTTTTCTTTCAGCACCATTTTCAACACCGTATTGTGTTTCTCCATCTTTATTTCTATAATGTCCAGGATACAGGATATTACCAGTCCTCCTGAATGTCCCTCCAAGCTAACATGTGTAAAGGACCAATATTTAAGCCAGGGTTCAAGAAATTCTATGGCTTTCATTCCTCCCATCATGGTTTCCTGCAGGAGGATGATCATGGGTTTGAGTCTTACGACCATCCTTTTAAGAGATTTTATTTTGGAGGAGCTCCCTAACTCCTTAGTGTTGTAGGAGAAAACCAACACCAGGGAACCCTGCTGTTGAGGCCTGGAAAATTGTAGGTAACAACAGTTAGGGATTCTCCCTAATTAGCATTCCCAACTAGCCTGTTACTGTTTGGTATGGGGAATCTGTCCGGTTTATGGTCTGGCTACCATAGGTTAAGTAACAATTAAAAGGTTTTACTAGTTATGATCCGGTCCACCGTATATATTTTTAGTTTTTTTTGTTTAAGTATGATGTGCAAGTGCCTATCTAAAAGTGCAAATTGATATAGATGATGAGGAGTGTCACAATGTGATGCACAGGTTCTTACCTTTCGTCTTACCTCTCTTGCATCTAAATCACAAACAACCAGAAAATAACTACAACTAACTAACCTATCCCCATGGAGCAAAAATTATCAGTTATCAATGAGTAATGTATTTCTGTACATGTATTAAGAAAAATTACAGATAGCTGTTACTTATTTTTGAACACATGAACATTAATAGAAATATGAACAACAAGATAACTTATTGTTTATGACAACCTTCATTACTCATAGTGGAAATTTCATAGAATAAACTATAACACATTCATAACATAAACAGAAATGCAATGAGTTAGAACGATCTCGCAGTTAATCGACATAAGCTGAAAATGAAATAGTTCACATTCAACTGATCCATAGCAAAGCATTTGAAACATTCCACCAAACTTTCTCTAGCAAAAACTTTTAATTCTTTATTGCAAAAGGAAGTAGTTCTTCTTACAATATACTCTCAAAGATTGCTTGGGAAATCCCTTTCTACATATAAACTCTCCTTTAGTTATACGAAAAAGAAAAACCTTTGGGCTGCCCTTGGATGACTTTTGGGCTCCCTTGACCTTTCAGTTCCAAAATTTGTGTTGTAGTATGTGCTTATAATTTTTACAATATAATACATTTTAAAAAAAAATCTTTTAAAATACTTTATGAAGAGGGGCTCACTTGGTCATTGATGAACGTTTTCCATGCCTGGGCCTCCGTTACTATGCTTCCAAAATCAGAAGGTTCAAGAAAACTGATATTTATCTCATATTTGGCAGCCTAGTTCCTGAACCCTTCTATCCTTGTTGGACTCAAACGCAGCTGAATACTCACAACTACATGTGCTACTGCATTCTTTAAAATTCATTCATCTAGATCCTTTAACTGTTGGATCTCCTTCAACAACTGGAGCCTTCTTCTTTTGTCTTTTAGACATATGTCCTTTGCAGCAATCACCCACCAATCACCCTGTCATAAACATAGCATGTTCTTAGACAATTTAGCTTTTTCCAAGTGAAACAATAATAACAAAAATTGTATCAATCTATTTACCTCTTCCATATGCATTCTGAAAAATGAGCTATACACAATATTAATGCATGAAAAGAAAAAGACAAGGCGAAAGAAAATCCTGCAAGTTGTGCTTAAAACCCTCTAAGTTGACTGTTTGTAACCAAAATCACAATCCTGATGGACAAGATTCCTCATCTTAATCCAGGTCACATCTGAACTTACTTGAACTTCTCTGATAAAAGCATGAACCACATTGCCGCTACTACTAATCTCCAAAACACTAGACTCTGTACTTTGCTCCTCATCATGGAAAACCCTAACTAGGGAAAACCATGGTTTCAGATAACAATAAAACCCAAACAATGAGGTCGTAGTGCAATCATTGGGAAAACCCTATCGGTAGCTAACTTCTCTAAACGTTGGGAGGATAGTTCAAGTTACAACCGCAACGGTGGACAACAAACAAACTACAATTCCGCGACAAAAATTTAAGTCCATCGGAGATCAGAAGCTCTAGCTGATAAAGTTCGAAACTTTAAACCCTAACATTTCCGCAGTGTCAGCGATAAGAAACACTAAACATCGAGAGGATAGTCTGATAGGAAGCTGCAACAATGGGAAACAAACCAACTGTGGGTCCCACGAATCATAAAACTGTCGGCGGTTGAAAACTCTACACGCTATGGGTCGGTGAATCAAACCTAAGTGCTGCTGTGGTGTCGGTGATTCTGAGCACTAAACACTGTCGTAGTGTCAGCGATGAAGAAATGTATTATTGTGACTTAAAAGGTATCGGAGCTCAGACATCTAAGTTATCGACGATCAGAAGACTAACCACTATAGCATTGACAATCGGAAGCACTATTCTTCGGGTCACTTATCAATTTTCCTCTGAAACGTCGGCGACGTGGAGGAGAAGTCCTCCGATCCACTCTTAAAACTCGTTCTGATAGTGATAAAAAAACAAGTCATCGGCAGTCAAAGGGCTTAAACAATAAAACAAAAAGGTGATAAAGACCATATATCGGCGAGAAAAAGAGTTGTTCGTCATTTCCCTTTCGAAACGTCGGCGGCATAGAGAACTAATGCCACAACTCAATCTTCAGCCAACTTCTGACAATGATAAATAAAATCATCAAAAAATCAAAATGTTAAGTGTTCAAATAAACGAAAGATGTTTGGCTGAGCGACGATAATACTAGCTCATTTAACCTCCGAAACAGTTGGAAAACAATGAACTAATCACCTGACATCCAAAAGGTCAATTTTAAGTGGAAAAACTGGACTTCCAGGACAGATTTAAATAAATCGAACAAACATGGGCTAGATAAAATCAAAAGGAGGGTCCAAAATTTTAAAAATTTTGGGAAAAATGTTGCAGCAGCAACAATTGACAACTACTTGGCAAACACAGATCTATGAACACTTTCTTCTTTGATCAACATACTATTTTGATAATAAATACCAACATGCTGAATTCTTCTAGATGTCTGGATTTCCCAAATGGAAGATGTATGTAATTTAATCATTGATGATAGTCCAATTTAGGGGAAAATGGGAACCAAGTTTTCAAATTCTAGATAACTCTTTTGAGGCCAGGAATATGAGTTTCATTTTTTACCTCTATCTTTGGGTAGCTACTAGCTTAGACACCACAGGAGTGTAACATATGGTAAATAGAAATATTCGTTTGTTTCTCATTCCCATACCATTTTGTACTTTTGTGCTTTTGGACTTTTGTCCTTTCATGAGTCCTCCTACATGCCTTCTTTCTGAAATTTTTATTCAGGATCCTCTATCCATATTGTCCTTTTGTGTGAGAGATGTATTGATTTTTCAGCTCACAGACGGAGAAGAAATTTGGCAATCTTGTACTCATATGGTTCAATACTTTGTTTTGATACATATTTCTTTGTTAGGAGATTTTGACTCTTATTTGCCTTTTGGATCTCAATTCTTGGCATGGGATCATTTAAATATAATATACTATTTACCCTACTTCCTCTCCATGGGTCTTTTGCTGTCACCCCCTAAGACATTTTTAAATGTGAGACGGATGGAGCCTTGAAATAGTATTCCAGACCTTTTGGTCCTGAGTTGTTTTACAAGGATTAAGTAGGACTTCAATGTGTTCATAGCCATTTAGGAAAACTGCTAAACTAGAAGAAGTTCTTTTAAATAAATCAATAGTACACAGTCTTATAATCAAGGATCTTAGTTAATCCAGAATTCTAATGAAATCCATGCAACCAAAATTTGTGCTTCTTTATTAAAATCAATCAAAACTCTAACTAAAACAAACAAAATAAAATAAATCAAAACATAAAACAAACCAATCAATTTATTTATGTACAAGATAACCAAGAAATAAAAAATCAAGAAAAATAAGGTTTGAGAACTAAACCATTAACCGGTAAGTTCTCTTCCCACCCCTGTAAGTCCTACAACTTGTAAGTTGAGGGGCCAAGATTTTCTGCAATCTGGAAAGGGCCTACCCATAACTATTGGAACTTAGTATGCTTTCCCTTTTCATCATCCGGGTGATCCCACTTAAGAACCAAATCTCCTACTTCAAATTCCTTGTTCCCAGATTTATGCTTATCAAACCAACGTTTCACTATTTCTTATTGATGCTTAAATATTTCTTTGGCTTTGGACCTAGAATCTACTGACTTCAAAATATTATAGATTCTGATCTGTAGGATTTCATTATCGTTACCTCTAGACTCCTAAGCTATTATGGAAGAAGGTAACATAATGTTGGGAGGAAGAATAACTTCTTTTCTGTAAACAATATTGTATGGTGACACACCTAAGGAATTCTTTGGTGTGATTCTATCAGCCCAAAGAGCATTAGGTAACACTAAGTGCCGACTTCTCTGATTTTCTATCACTGTTTTCTTTAGAATTCTAATCAAATTCTTATTTGTAGATTCTGCCAAACCATTTCCTTGTGGGTAATAGTTTGCAGAATAATGCAACTTGATTCCTCTTTCATTAGCAAATGCAGTTAATCTAATAGAAGAAAAGTAAGTAGCATTATCAAAAACCAGGGAAATTGGAACCCCAAACCTGGTCATAATATAATCTTGTAAGAAATCCATGTCTGCATCTTCATTTACTTTGCATAAGGGAATGGCCTCGACCCATCTAGTGAAGTAGTTAGTTTCCATGAAAATGTACTTGTGCTGCAAGGAAGAATTTGGGTTTATTTATCCAATAATATCAATTCCCCATTGTTTGAATGGTTCTGTTATCATCACTGGTTTTAAAGGCCCTGTTACTTTAGTTTGTTTTCCACCACCTCTTTGACAAGCATCACACTTTCTGACATGAGCATGAGCATCCTTAAACAGTGCAGGCCAGTAATATCTAGCTCTGAGAATCTTGTGGGCTGTTGTATCTCCAAAAAAATGACATCTAGCAGGCCCATCATGTAATTCTGTTATGACCTTATTTGCATCTTCTTGTTCTAAGCATATGAGAAAAACTCCATCATAATTATTTCTGAATAATACTCCATCAATTATCTGATATGAAGCTTATTTCAGACGTAATTCTCTTCATTTTTTGGAATTCCAATGTTCCAGCAAATATCCTTCTTGAAGGTAATGAACTAGGTCCCGGTACCAGGAATCTGGAGCTGTGAATAGAGGCCATACATATACCATATGTAACTCAACTTCATTATCCCAGCTGTTTTCTTCATTGTTTTTACCTTCAGCCATTAGTTTACACAATCCTTGCCCTTTTACTATGGATGCTGGTTTGAACTCAAGATCATATTCTTGTAAGGAGGTTACCCAGTTGCCTCTTCTTTATCCTAATTCCTTTTGTACAAAAAGAGATCTTACAGCTGGGTGTGGAACAATTACCTTAGTGCGATTCTTAAGTATATATGGCTTGAATTGTTTTACCGCTTTAAAAACTGCATAAGCTTATTTATCAATAGCTGGATAATTCAATTTAGCTCCCTGCAAACTAGTGCTCATAAATGATATGGGGTACTCATCTCCCCGATCTTCCTTCTGTGTAAGCACTGTTTCCAATGAATCATCGGATGCAAAAGTGTACAAAATAAAATATTTTTTGAAATTCAGACTTTTGAGTGATGGTGCATGAGTAATAGATGTTTTTATCTTACTGAATGCATTCTTTTCCACATCAGTCCATTTAAATTGTACACTTTGTTTAACTATCTGCTGCTAATGTTTGACAATTTGAGCAAAATCTAGTACAAACCTCTGCACAAAATTTATTGTCCCCATAAATGATTGCATACCCTTTTTGTTATGGGGTAAAGGGATATGTTCTATGGCTTTAATCCTTTTTGGGTCAATGGAGATCCCTTTCTTAGAAACAATGTGACCCAGTAGCTTTCCTTCTATGACCGCACACATGCATTTCTTAGGATTCAGTGAAATACCATATTTTCAACAATGCTCAAAGATTTTTTTAAGATGGAATGCATGTTCCTCTCTCTTTTTTGAAAATATTGTGACATCATTGAGATATACCACAACACTATGGCCAATCAGACCATGGAAAGATATATCCATGGCCCTCTAGAAAGTAGCTCCAACATTAATGAGTCGAAAGGGTATTCTCCTCTAAGAAAAAGTTCCCCACTTGGTTTTGAATGTGGTTTTAAACCCATCCTCTTCATCTACTAATACTTGATTATAGCCAAAGAATCCATCTAATAATGAAAATAATTCAGAACTTGAAACCATCTACAATATTTGCTCCATGGGTGGGACTGGATAGTTATCTTTATCTGACGCATGATTAAGGTTTCTGAAATCTACACAGAGCCTAATTTCTCTGAATTTTTTCCTTACTGGCACCAAATTAGAAACCCATTCCGAATGTTTGACTTTGAATATAATTTTAGCATCCAACAATTTTTTCACTTCACTCTGAATTAAAGGTTCCAACTTTGGATGCATCTTCCTCAAAGGCTATTGGTAAGGCTTGACTCCAGCTTTAATTGGGATGACATGTTGTATGATCTTTGTGACATAAGTTTTAAGCTCCTCATATGTCCAGGAAAACACATCTTTGTACAGTTTGAACAGACTAATGAACTTACTCCTTTCACCTAGAGAACAACACTTTCCCAAATTTACATATCTAGGTTTAACTTCAGTCCCCAAATTTATTATCTCAAATTGCAAGGATGAGCTATGAGTCTTGACATTCACTGGATTTCTAAACTTGTTGTTTAAGTCAAATATTTGTTCCAGGGTCCTAACTACCTTAGGAATAAAATTCCCAAACTTTAATTCTGCTTGATGTTCTTCATCATCTATTATTGCTCCTTTAAAAGTGTCATAATTCATCAAGCATTACAAAATTTGTTGATCATCGTCAAAAACCCGTAGATTTGTGATCATATCCGGAACAGAAGACCTGAAAAGTAATTCAATAGAGCATCTATTATTAGAAGGTAATATCCTTGCAGCTGAGGTAGCTAGTAAATCAGCTGCTGCATTCTTTAATCTAGGAATGGATACTATATTGAATGCATGAAATTTTATAAGCAAATCCAAAACTTCATTTTGATAGGATTTTAAATGTGGTGAAATACAGTGTATCTTATTTCAAATTTGCTTAACAACAATTTTAGAGTCTCCATATACTTTCAGATTTTTCACTTTCAGTTCTATTGCCTTTTTTAAGTCCCTGAACTAGTGCTTCATACTCAGACGTATTATTTGTACACTCGAATTCTAATCTACAAGAAAGAAAATGTTTATTTTATTTGGATCAATCAGGACATAGCCATCTCCTAATCCTTCCAATTTTTTAGATCCATCAAAATAAAGGGTCCAAAAACTATCTACTTCTACTATATTTACACTACAAGATACATCCGAAACTAGATCTACTATTTTACAGTCAATCTCATCAGCCCGTGAAAATTGAAGGAGATTGGGCTGGGTGTCAGGTGTAATACTGGCTTCTTCAACTTGGTAATTTCTTGGTTCCAATTCAATGAAGTAATTTCCCAACACATAATTTACTGGCTCATTCTTTCCTTCTAATTGAGTAACATTGTATTTCATTTGAGGCTCTCTTACTACTTTTATCTGATTGGGACTTCCCTTATGAGGCAACCATAAATGTGACCAATATGATGTGAAGTATCCATCTAGCCTTGCCGACCGGTCTTGACTCAAAATAAGTCCATAAGCATCAGGTATGTCAGCTACTACAATGTCAATGTATTGACATACCCTCTCATCTGCAGATAAGCGAATTATAACATCTTCCATTTCTCCTATTACTTTCACAGCTGTCCTGTCTAATTGAATAACCTGCCAAGTAGATGGTTTAGGTTGTCCATTAATTTTATTGCATACTGACCATGGCATAATGTTGATTGATGCTCTTGAGTCTACTAAACAGTTGTGCACATTATAATTGAAAATCTCAAAAGTTAGGAGAAATGTTGGGGTTTTATACTTAGACTTACCTCCCACACTTGCTTCAACAATTTCTTCTTTAGGTTGGTTGTCAGTGGGAATCTCTTCTTCTGGTACTTCAAGTGCTTTTAACAATTTCTCTTTCTGCTAAGGTACATTACACATTTTATACAATGAGATATTTTCCTTATCCTTTTTAATGTCTTCCACAATATCACACCCCATCTCAAGTTCTTTGAGATTCTTCTTGACATTATCCACCTTGTCTTCAATAGGATTAACATGCATGTTAATTTTCCTTGGATTTTGACTTGAAATGGTAAATTCAGGTATTTTAACAGTTGTAGTGTTCTTTTGTATCTTCTTCATATTTTCTTGAAGTTTCTTGATCTTAGGAAGTATTGACTTGTCTTAATTTAACAAGCTCTGACTTCTTGTCGTCACATTGGTTTCTGATGTTTCCTCTTGTTTCAGAGAATATTCTTCTGTATCAATTATTGAGACACAGTCCCATAAAACCAGAGTATCCTCCTCTTGTTTTTCTGTGGATTGATTATCTTTTTCTTCCTCCTTACCAGTTTCTATCAGTTTGGAATCCAACAATTGATTCATTACCAATGTCATATAATTTATCCATTGGTGGCAATTCTTCTCAGAATGAGTCTGTTGATGAAAAGTACAAAAAATATCCATGCCTACATCTATTAAATTCATTACTTAAGGACTATGTGGAGGAGGCTTAGGTTGACTGTTGTCTTCCCTTTTCTTATAATAAGGCTTATATGATTTATGAGCTTCTTTTTCCTTCTCTAAATCTATCACTCTGTTGGATCATTTTTGCATCATCTTCAACATCCCTTCAAAATCCTGTGACCGCTCATCCTTAGGATTAGTCAGTAATAAAGGTTTCTTACTTCCAAAATTCTTTTCTTCTGACTGCACAGGATAATTTTCTATGCTTTCCATCTCAGCCTCCACCTTCTCAGCTTCTTGATCAATTTCTGCTAAAGTAGGTTTGAGTAATATCTTGGAAAACATGGCCAAGTTAGGCCCTAGAGCTGAATTATAGTATTCAATCAGAGCTTTTTCAGATGGCTTATCAGCTGCAGTAAAATTGTTTAGGTAAGCAGCAAAACTTTGAGTAAAATCATGCACATTTTCTTTTCTTTCTTTCTTTAGAGAACATAACCCCTTCATTAAGGATGCATGAGTTTTTTGAACTGCATATTTACTTCTAAACATTCTCTCAAATGTGTTCCAATCCGTGATGGAATTTTCAAGAAGGGCAAAATACCATGAGGCTGTCGTTCCTTTCAGGGTGTGTGGAAACAATCTACAGACCACATCTTCATGCTCTCCTGCTCGTAGTCCTTCTACAACAAAGTAAAAACTTTGCAAATGATCATCTACCAGAGTTTTTCACTTGGTTCAAACTTAGGCAACATTTTGTCAAAATCTTAAGGCAGATCATGCAAGGGAGGTGTCAGGTTTAAAGGTGACCTAGCCCTCCAAGTAGGTGGTGTAGGTGGTGGATTTGCGTTTGCATTAGCCATAATTCTGAGTGGAGAATGAGGTTGTGACTGAATAGGGGTATGGAAAGGTGAACAGTAGGGTGAACCTGGGTCCAATCGATTCAAAGGTTCGTCAAATTCCTATAGGGATGCTTCTACCAGTTCTTCAAGATCTTCTACCAACACTGAATTTTCTAACTTAGGGTGATCTTTCTTCTGATATTCTCTTCTGGGTAAGACAACAATAATCGGTAATCCTCCGATATTGATTGCATATTCCCTAGTAATTATTTTCAAATCATCAACTACTTCATTATTGACAAGATATAGATACCCTTTATCTTCAAGAGTTGAGCTGTGAAACAAACTACTTTCAGAACTGTCACTGATGGAGTAATTTCGAGGAAAAAGGTTTCCTCGGCCAGCCATGCACTGGCGGCCCTCCTTCTAGCGCCAAAAACTGTTAAGGCCTGGAAAATTGTAGGTAACAATAGTTAGGGATTCTCCCCAATAAATGTTCCCAACTAGCCCATTACTGTTTGGTATGGGGAATCCGTCCAGTTTACGGTCCGACTATCATAGGTCAAGTAACAAATTAAAAGGTTTTACCGATTACGGACCGGTCCACCATATATATTTTTATTTATTTTTGTTTAAGTATGATGTGCAAGTTCCTATCTAAAAATAAAACTTGATAGAGATGACGAGGAGTGTCACAATGTGATGCACAGGTTCTTACCTCTCGTCTTACCTATCTCACATCTAAATCACAAACAGCCAGAAAATAACTACAACCAACTAACCTATCCCTAGGGAGAAAAAATTATCAGTTATCAATGAGTAAAGTATTTCTGTGCAAGTATTAAGAAAAATTACAGATAGTTTTTCNATAGAAATATGAACAACAAGATAGCTTATTGTTTATGACAACCTTCATTACTCACAGTGGAAATTTCACAGAATAAACTATAAGACATTCATAACATAAATATAAATGCAATGAGTTAGAACAATCTCATAGTTAATCGACATAAGCTGAAAACAAAATAGTTCACATTCAACTGATCCATAGCAAAGCATATGAAACATTCCACCAAACTTTCTCCAGCAGAAACTTGTAATTCTTTATTGCAAAAGAAAGTAGTTCTTCTTACAATATACTCTCAAAAATTGCTTGGGAAATCCCTTTCTACATCTAAACTCTCCTTTATTTATACAAAAAAGAAAAACCTTTGGGCTGCCCGTGGATGACTTTTGGGATCCCCTAACCTTTCAGTTCCAAAATTTGTGTTGTAGTATGTGCTTATAATTTTTACAATATAATACATTTTAAAACAAAAATCTTTTAAAATACTTTATGAAGAGGGGCCCACTTGGTCATTGATGAAATTTTTCCATGCCCGGGCCTCTGCTGCTATGCTTTCAAAATCAGAAGGTTCAAGAAAACTGATATTTATCTCATATTTGGCAGCCTAGTTCCTGAACCCTTCTATCCTTACTGGATGCAGATGCAACTGATCTTCTAACAGATGAATACTCATAGCCATGTGTGCCACTGCATTCTTTAAAATTCGTTCATCTAGATCCTTTAACTGCTAGATCTCCTTCAACAACTGGAGTCTTCTTCTTTTTTCTTTTAGACATATCTCCTTTGCAGCAATCACCTTGTCATAAACATAGCATGTTCTTAGACCATTTAGCTTTTACGAAGTGAAACAATAATAACAAAAATTGTATCAATCTATTTACCTCTTCCATGTGAATTCTGAAAAATGAACTATACACAGTATTAATGCATGAAAAGAAAAAGACAAGGCGAAAGAAAATCCTACAATTTGTGCTTAAAAACCTCTAAGTCGACTGTCTGTAACCAAAATCATAGTCCCGATGGAAAAGATTCCTCATATTAATCCGGGTCGCATCTGAACTAACTTGAACTTCTCCGATAAAAGCATGAACCACATTTCCACTACTGCTAATCTCCAAAACACTAGACTCTGTACTATGCTCCTCATCGTGGAAAACCCTAACCGGGGAAAACCATCATTTCAGATAACAATAAAACCAAAACAATGAGGTTGCAGTGCAGTTGGTGGGAAAACTCTATCAGCAACTAACTTCTCTAAATGTCAGGAGGATAGTTCAAGTTACAGCCGCAATGGTGGACAACAAACAAACTACGGTTTCGCGAAAAAACTTTAAGTCCATCGGAGATCAGAAGCTCTAACTGCTAAAGGTCAGAACTTTAAACCTTAACATTTTCGTAGTGTCGGCGATCAGAAGCTCTAAAAGCTAAAGGTTTGTAGTTGAAAACACTAAACATTGGGAGGATAGTCTGATAGGAAGATGCAATAGCGGGAAACAAACCAACTGCGGGTCCCACGAATCATAAAATCGTCGGCGGTCGAAAACTCTACACACTACGGGTCGGTGAATCGAACCTAAGCACTGCCGCGGTGTCGGTGATTTTGAGCACTAAACACTACCATAGTGTTGGAAAAGAAGAAATGTATTATTGTGACTTAAAAGGTATCGGAGCTTACACATCTAAGTTATCAACAATCGGAGAGACTAACCACTATAGCATCGGTGATCGGAAGCACTATTCTTCGGGTCACTTATCGATTTTCCTTTGAAACGTCAGCAAGGCGGAGGAGAATTCCTCCGATCCACTCTTGAAACTCGTTCTGATAGTGATAAAAAAACAAATCATCAGTAGTCAAATGGTTTAAACTATAAAACAAAAAGGTGATAAAGGCCACAAATTGGCGAGAAAAAGAGTTGTTCATCATTTCCCTTCCCAAACATCGGTGGCATAGAGAACTAATGCCCTGACTCAATATTCAACCAACTTTCGACAGTGATAAATAAAATCATCGAAAAATCAAAACATTAAGTGTTCAAATAAATGAAAGACGTTCGGTTGGGCGACGGTAATACTAGCTCGTTTAACCTCTGAAATAGCGGGAAAATAGTGAACTAATCACCCAACTTCCAAAAGGTCAATTTTAAGTGGAAAAACTGGACTTCTAGGATAGATTTAAAGAAATTGAACAAACCTAGGATAGATAAATCAAAAGAAGGGTCCAAAATTTTAA
Organism: Pseudotsuga menziesii; assembly: GCA_001517045.1. Taxonomy (NCBI): domain Eukaryota; kingdom Viridiplantae; phylum Streptophyta; class Pinopsida; order Pinales; family Pinaceae; genus Pseudotsuga; species Pseudotsuga menziesii. Next base: position 299,118 of record LPNX010730326.1, on the reverse strand, counting down.
AAAATTTGGGAAAAAGGTTGCAGCTGCAACACTTGGCCTGGGTCGCCCCTGCTCTAAGGTCCCTATTAATTGTAGCATGCTTCATGGATTTTACTTCTCGCTCTCTTAGTTTTTGTCTTTCAATATTAGCAACTTTCTTCCTAACGTCACCTCCAACGGGGTGGTACTATTGTATTTGCTCATCCTAGAGTTATGAGGTAAATCCTCCATTGTAAGTCGGGTCAATAGCACCCTAATGAATAATATAATATACTGTTTCGAGTCTTCCTAGGTGAAGTCAGCCTAGATAGTTTAGAGGGGCCAACTTGATTATGGTAAAAGTCAGTTGGCTCATTGTGTATAAATAGAAGTGTTGTGGTTCTTATTTGGACATAGACTCTCACTTGTGTAGCACATAGGAGATAGAGAGAGATAGAACATCAAGAGGAGGATAACTATTTTTGGGGTTATATCTTATACATCTTATACAGAGGAATTTTTGATGGGTTTTCTTCCCCTTGAGGGTTTCCCAGGATAAATACTGTGTCTATCTTGTGATTGTGTTTCTATCAGTGATTTTGGATATGCTGCTGCTATGATTTTTGAATTAAACACTAATGAATCTAGTCTAGCATATGAAATATTAACATGGTATCAAAGTTAACTTGATTAAGACAACTTTCACAAGGTGAAACTCCCTCTCTCTCCTCCTTAAAAGAAATTAGGGTTTCTGCAAATTTTGGAATTTGGAAGATCTTCTTGCATAGAAAATTGCACCTCCATGGAGTGCATCTATTAAGCCCTAGATCAAATTTTCTAGGTGGTTGGATCTTCGGGAAATCCAAACCCTAGTTTGGCAGTGAAACAGAACAAAAAATTATGCAGTGTTGCAACCTCGCAAGTGGGATTTGAATACTAAAGATTTGGGATTTCTAGAATGTAGTTGGATCAACCAACTCACCTCCCTCAAGCACATCTACTGGTAAGGTCAACTTTTGATTTCAAGAATTTTCAATTTTTGGTGACCTACTAGATAGGATGGACCCAAGCACTAAGCTTGAGGACAAATTGGAAGGCCTAGAAAACTTCCTAGTTTGAAAGTATAGGATTGGTCTCATTATTAGAGAGAATGGTCTTGAGAAGTACATCAAGAATGAAATTGAAGAACCCAAAGAAGATGAAGCTAAGGAGAAGCATGAACAAGACCTAGTCAAGGAAATGAGGATCATTGCTGACTCTATTAAGGATCACTTGATCCCACAAGTTTCATCTAAGAAGACACCTAAATAGATGTATGATGCTCTTTCTAGAATGTATGAAGGAAGGAACATCAACAGAAATATGAATCCAAGAGCTCAACTAAAGGGAACCAAGATGAGAAAAGGAGAGTCTATTCAAGATTAATCACAAGGGTCTCTCAATTCAGAGGAAAAATAAGTACTATTGGAGACACCCTTGATGAGGATGAACTAGTTATGAATACTCTAAATGGTCTCACTATACCTTAGGACTCATTCATACAAACTTTTTGTTTCAGAAAATAAAGTATGAAGTTTGGCATAGTATGGGAAGACTGCATTCAAGAAGAAGCTAGAATAGCCAATAGAGAAGCTCTACTTAGAGAAGATAACTAGGCTCTAGCTACCCATAATAAAGAAAGGAAGCAACAAAACTTCAAGAAGAGTAATCAAAAACCTTCCAAGAAGAAGTTTCAGAAGAAAAATAAGTATTACTCAAAGTACCAATGCTACAACTGTCTTAATATAGGACACCTAGCTAGAGAGTGCCCATCACCAAAGAACAAAAACAACAACAAGAGACATCATGCTCATCTAGATAAATATGAGGATGAAGAATAAATACCTTGAAAGAGATTAATAAGAGAATAATATGTAGATGAATGTGTACTATTCTCTGCACTCTTTGGGTCTGAAACACTTGGAGAAGACACATGGATTATTAATAGTGGTGCCTTGAAGCATATGACAGGAAACAAGCAATATTTGTCAAAACTTGAAGAGAAGAGATCTCCCTAGAAAGTATCATTGGGAGATGACTATCAATATCCCATCAAAGGTATTGGTGAATCAAGCTACAATCTTGACTCTAGGACTTCCATGAATATGAAGGAAGTATTGTATGTACTAGGTTTGAAAAAGAACTTACTTTTCATCTCAGCTCTAGATAATAAAGGATATAGAGTTTCTTTTATAGATGGACAAGTACTAATGTGTCCCAAAAGAAAAACACTTTAAGATGTTGTGTTTGTTGGAGAAGAAGGAGGACTGTATAAATTCAAAGGACATCCAGAGACAATGCTTGTCCATAACACTATCGGCTCAAGTGAATTATGGCATAGAAGGATTTACCACATTAACAAAAAATAATTTCCCTATGTGAGAAAGGTGGTAACGCAGTTACCAGATCTAAATACTGATCATAAGGGTACTTGCAAAGGATGTGGAAGCGGAAAGAATATAAAGAATCCTTTTTCGAAAAGTGAAACAAATACCAAAGGAACATTAGAACTAATTCACTTTGATGTGTTTGGTCCTATGCCCTCTATATCCCTAATTGGATATGAATATTTTGTCACATTTATTGATGACTATTCAAGAAATACTTAGATATACTTCTTGAATAACAAGAGTAAAGTGTTCATGAAATTCAAGGAATTCAAAGCCTTGATAGAGAACCACTCAAAAAAGAGAATCAAGACACTGAGTTTAGATAATGGTGGAGAATACACTTCCAGGGAATTTGAAGCATCATGTAAGGAGGTAGGAATCAAGAGGGAACTAACCACTCCCTATAATCCTCAAATAATGGTGTTGCGTAGAGAAAGAATAGAACTATTATGGAAGTAGTGAAGACCCTGATTCATGACCAAGACCTCCCTATGCATCTATGGGATGAAGCAGCAAGAACAACTGTATATGTGTAAAATATATTATCTCACAGTGTTCTTGGATTCAAGACTCTTGAAGAGATGTATACAAGAAATAAACCTGAAGTGAGCCATCTAAAGATATTTGGCTTTCCCGTTTATGTGCATATTCCGAAAGAGAAGAGAACCAAATTGGATCCTTCTGGAAAGAATGGAATATTTGTAGGATACTGTGAATTCTCCAAATTCTTCAAGATATACATCTCAGGATTTCATCATATCAAGATTAGTAGGGATGAAATCAAGAAGGTGTCATCTTGAAGAAGTACATGAAGAAGATTTACATCCCAGAAGGATAGAAGTGTTAATTGTTTATGGTTATATCATATCTTATAACTATTAGCATCATAACAACATAACCATAAGAAAAAAGATCACTAAAATATACACAAGCACAGCTACAAGAAGAACACAAATATTTATCCTGGGAAACCCTCATGGGGAAGAAAACCCAGCAAAAAATTCCTCTATATATGATGTATAAAATAAAAACCCAAAGACAAGTTTTCACCTCCTTCTGTTCTGGCTCTCTCTCTCTCTCCTATGCGCTACACAAGTGAGTGAGTCTATGTTCAAATAAGAACCACAACTCCTCTATTTATACTAATTGTCAATTGACATTTTGCACTAGAAAAGTCGGCCCCAGTAAACTGTTTGGCCCAACTTCACCTAGGAATAATCATAAACAATATATTATATTATTTAGTAGGGTACTAAAGACCCGACACAAGTGGAGGATTTACCTCATGACTCTATGATGACCAAATACAATAGTAACACCCCATCGGAGGAATAATAACATCTTCCTTGGGTTACATCGGTAAAATTAATTTAGAATATCCTTTGAAGTTACAATATTTCAACACTCCCCCTTAATGAGAAGGTTATTATACTGACAACATCATCATTGACTATAGGATACTAGAGAGACAATTACAACAATATATTGAGGAGATACATCTATACGTCACATGAATTTTTTTCACAATTAGAAACTTGGAACATTTCCTCTTCATATTCTGCATCACATGATCACTTGATCCTTTCTTCGCAATAATGCATCGATCTTTTGATCCTTCGTAGTAGCACTTCAATCTTCCGATCCTTTGTAGTAGTACTTTGATCTTCTAATCCTTTGTAGCAACACTTCGATCTTTCAATACCTTGCAGCAACACTTTGATCTTCTCTATCCTTTGCAACATGACTTCGATCCTTTCAATCCTTTGCAACAACAATTCGATATTCTCGATCCTTTGCAGTAGCACTTCGATCTTCTCAATCCTTTGCAACGACATTTCTATCTTCTCGATCCTTTGTATCAGCACTTCGATACTTTCGATATTTTGTAGCATCACTTCGATCCTTTTGATCCTTTTGCAGTATTACTTTAATCTACTTGATCCCTCACTACCATGCTACCTGCAGTACACATGATCTATTTGAGGGATGATCAATCCCAATCACTTTACGACATAAGTCCAAGGACGATGCAATCCTCCATAAACATGATCCATGAAATTTATCAGCTGAATCATCTACAACTAAATGTAGATATCGACTGCACCCAATTTCGGCCCTATTGTCTGTGAGGACTCATCATAGAGCATCCATACCACACAGGTTAGAACCACTCACAAGTGAGTGTTATACTACAGTATCCACACTCACGCGTAGGTATACTTTACCATGCAAGAGTATTGTCTATAGAGCAGATATCAACCACATTCAAAATGTTCACTCAACGTAGAAAATACATACCACACAGGTTAGGACCACTCCCAAGTGATTTTTAACTCTATGGGATCTACATATGAATGTAGCTATACTCTCCACATAAGAGTATCATCTATAGAGTAATTCTCAACTGCATACATACTGTTAGTCCTAGCATCCATGAGGACTCATCATAGAGAATCCATACCACACAGGTTAGGACCACTCCAAAACGAGTGTTAACTCTATGGAATCTACATATGAATGTAGCTATACTCTTCACATAAGAGTATCATCTGCAGAGCATATTTCAATTGCATGCACAATGTCAGTCCTGGAATCCATGAGGAATCATCATAGAGAATCCATAACACACAAGTTAGGATCACTCCCAAGCGAGTGTTAACTCTATGTAATCTACATATGAATGTAGCTATACTCTCTACATGAGAGTATCATCAACATAGCAGATCTTGTCATTACTCCTCATTTCCTAGGAATTTTTCATATCATCAACCAGCTCCCCCTTTGACTGAGGAGAGTTCATGTCTCCAACCTGATCTTCCTTTTTCTAAGATGATCCATCATTTGTAGTCCCATCACTTCTCCTCCTTGCGAGGAAAGTCCTTCCGAACTACACCAAGCTTGTCGCAGAAATACTCAAACTTCATTCGAGAGAGAGGCTTTGTCAGTAGATCTACAACTTGCTCATGATCGATACCCACATACTGGAGCTTGATAGATCCCTTTTGTACCATATCCCTTATATAGAAATATCATATTTCTATATGCTTCAATTTGTTGTGGAACAATGAAAATTCTGTCATCTTTACACAACTCTAGTTGTCACAGAAAATTATTGTAGTGTCCACCTCCATGTCAAATATTCCTGACATCAGCTTCTGAATCCATATCATTTGACAAAAAGCAGAGGAAACTACAATATACTTTGCTTCAGATGTGCTGAGAGCAACACTGTACTGTTTCTTACTAAACCCTGAGATCATGGTGGATCCTAGACAATAACATGCACCTGATGTGTTTTTCTTGTCTACAGCACTTCTTGCCTAATATGAATCCGTAAATCCATATAATCTATAATCATGATCTCTACCACAGTAAACTCCCAATTCTATCGTACCTTTAAGGTACCTCATCATGCTTTACAACTATTTGGTGAACACATCTAGGGTTAACTGGATACTGACTCAAGGTGATCAAAGCAAAGCATATATCTAATCTTGTGTTCATGAGATACATCAATGACTCAATAATATTCCTGTATTGAGTCTACTAACTCTGATGTCTTATCAAACAACAACTTCATGTTGGTCTCCATGGATTTACAATCCAACATATCAAATCTTCTTTAATATTTCCACATCATACTTTCCCTAGTTTGAAAAGATTCCTTCTGAGATCTTCCACACTTCTATCCTGAGGAAATAATGCATCAATCCAAGATCTTTTCATCTCAAATTATTCAACTAGCTTCTTCTTGCAATTTGTGATTTTTTTCTCATTTCCAGTCAGAATTAGATCATCCACATACAACAATAGTATGTCAAGTTCATCATCCATAACCTTAAGGTAAAGGTTAGGATCAAATTTACTCTTGGTAAAGTCCATGCCTTCCAAGAAGCTATCTATTCTTCCATACGAAGCTCTAGAATCTTGCTTCAGTCCATACAAAGCCTTTTTCAACTTACATATATGAGTCACTATGTTTTCGACTTCAAACCCTTGTGGCTATTCGATGTAAACCTCTTCCTCAATCACACCATTAAGGAAGGATTTTATTTACATCCATCTAGTGTACATCATGGAAGCAAGTGCCGTGATAGTTGTGATGGAAGTGTACCTTGCTTCTTGGAGCAAGTGTCTCTTCATAATCAATTCCCTTTCTCTGAGAGAAACCTCTATCCAGAAATCTTGCCTTACTTCCCTCAGGAGCATATTTTACTTTCAAATCTATTTGGGAGATACAACACTCTTACTTTCTAGTTTGGGTACTATATCCCAAACATCATTCTGGTATTCTTTCAACATTGCATCTATCATGAGTTCATTTTGTTATGTCATCGACATATCCTAATCTTCTACATTCAACCTTGAAGGTTGGAACCCATTTTACTATTGGTAAAGTCTTGGTCCATAAGGAAGTTGTCCATCATGTTGTACCATGTCGAACTCAGATATCTTCTATAGTCACTCCCCCTGAAGCGGACCATCATCTTCCCTCTGCATTCTATACTAGAGTGATAGGTAGCATTCTCTACTACTATGTATCCATCTCAGGTTACTAGATACCAAGATCCCTTTATCTTGAAATTTGTCTAAAATTTCCTCTTGCACCCATCTGTGAGCTTGTTGTATTCTATAGATTTCCATCTTCAACCTTGTAGAAAAGGTTAATATATTCATCACTCTAGGTGATCTCTCAAGCTCCTAAATGTGCTTTTCTATGGGTGCCTTCTTAGCTCGTACAAAGCATATTCTGTATAGGTGGTTCTTTTCTTGATATATAATTTTACTGAAGAAGTGCATCTTGTCAATAGAGTATGCCATGCCATAGTCTATTCTTTCTAAGACAAACCAAAAACCTTTCTCTATACACTTGTTCTAGTAGATCCATATGGAAGACACTACGAACTTCCCTTTAGGTCTCAGAAACATATCGTAGACATCATTCCCCATGATCAACTGTTACTCTTTGATCATAGCTTCTTCCATAGCTGGAAAAATTAGCATCAATGATCTCACCCAACTGTGTTACTCAACTAGAGTGTGTTTGAGGCCTCTTACTTTGGTTTGGAAGTACCGTCATGCTTTTCTTCATCTTGGAATATTTCTCATGCCCAATATGGTCTTCATCTTTCGAGGTGGATCTACTGCTCTCGGAAGCTCTTTCTTTCGTCATGGTGTCTTTAACCTTGGGAGCTTCAGGTTCATGTTTATTGGAATGAATATTGAATTGTCATCACTTGTTCTTTGGAACAAGTCTTATCCTCCTTTTTCTTGTAGGTGGTTGTACAAGACCTTACCTACAAGTCAAATGCACCAGTTGCATGGTTAGAACCATTTTATAGAACATATGCATAACGGAAAAATATTATGCATCATGCAACTTTTTAGCCAATAAAACATTCATCCATATCTCATGGAAACTTTGTAGATACCTTCCATCTCTACCATGACATCATTTATATTGTTCACTAATCCAATATGTCAGTAAAGAGGTTTCATTCTAGACAAGTAGCAATGGAGCGTTGTATAGCACCATGGGCTACTTACCCATCACATGCATATTAGTAGTATATTTTCATTAATGCAAACATTATATCATGAATAATACACAACATATATAGGAAATACAATTAAAATAATTATCTTTCTTTTATTTTTGTCATCTCCTTCTAGATCAGCAACTTCTTCTTTGACTAGTGAGATTGCTTCATTCTCATGCTTGAAATATTTTCTGGAATGTTGCTTCTGGTAGACCTAAGGTTTGATAGAGAAACCCTAATTTTTCAATTGAGGTATATTTTAGATCTAATTGGATAGAAATATGCACCTCCTCAGGGAGAGTTGAATAGTATACTCATTTTCCCAAAACTGTGATCAAAACTGCAAAATATCTGATGCCCTAGTTTTCTTCAGGTTATTCTGTAGAAATGACTAATATTGTCTCTGCGGTATATCCACAAATACTGCTCCTCTATGTCTGAAACTTCTCACTAATCTAGCCTTGTCTATCCTCTTTCCAGAAAACGCAGGTTATAGTAGAATGGGTTTCACCAATTGGGACTTATGCGTGTTGTCCCACGGTGACGCATTTTAGGACTGTTTTGAAGATCAAACTTGTATGGACTTCCATGTGTCACTGTTTAATATTCCGGGTCTGAAATGTTTACCATAGAAATTACAATCCATACCCTTACTGGAACATCTTGAAATATTTCATTTGGACCTTCTTGGCCCATGATATATCAATTCTCCCTAGGTTACATGTTTAAGTCTGAATCCTAGGAGAGGTTGGAACCCTAACTTGGAGGAATCATATCTCCCAGAATATAGCGAATATGAGGATGAAAATTTTACACAGGGTACATCCAAAATTTATATCGACTTGTGATAGTTTCAGCTCCTGATACTTCTCCAATATTTAGATATAGAGAATCTACCAAAACTACTAGTTTTAGTATTTTAGGGTTTTCAAGCATGAAACCCTAATCTTAAATAGTTGTAGCTGTAGCACTGTTTCGGCTGCACAATGACTTCTTTCAAGGTGGCTCTGATACCATGTTAAATTTTTATGGTTATATCATATCTTATAAAATTTAGGATCATAAAAACATAACCATAAGCAAAAAGATCACTGAAAGATAGACAAGCACAACCACAAAAAGAGCATAAAGATTTATCATGGGAAACCCTTATGGGGAAGAAAACCGAGATAAAAATTCCTCTATATAAGATTTATAAAAGACAAACCCAAAAATAGGTTTTATCCTCCTTCTATTCTCTCTCTCTCTCTCTCTCTCTCTCTCTCTCTCTCTTCTATGCACTACACAAGTGAGTGAGTCTTTGTTCAAATAAGAACCACAACTCCTTTATTTATACTAATTGTCAATTGACATTTTGCACTAGACAAGTTGGCCCCAATAAACTATTTGGGCTGAATTCACCTAGGAATGCTCATAAAAAATATATTATATTATTTATTAGGGTACTAAAGACTCGACACAAGTGGAGGCTTTACCTCATGACTCTATGATGATTGAATACAATAGTAACACCCCATCAGAGGAATACTAACATCTCCCTTGGGTTACATCAGTAAAATTCATTTAGAATATCCTTTGAAGTTACAATATTTCAACACTGCCGCTTAATGAGAATGTTATTCTACTGACAACATCATCATAAAATATAGGATACCAGATATAGAATTACAACAGTATATTAAGGAGATACATATATACGTCACAGGAAGGTTTTTCATAATTAGTAACTTGGAACAGTTACTCTTCATCTTCTATATCACACGATCACTTGATCCTTTCGTTGTAGAAATGCCTCAATATTTTGATCCTTTGTAGAAGCACTTCGATCTTCTGATCATTTGTAGTAGTACTTCAATCTTCTGATCCTTTGAGTCAGCACTTCGATATTTTGATCGTTTGCAAAAACACTTTGATATTCTCTATCCTTTGCAGTGGAACTTCGATCTTCTTGATCCTTTTCAGCATCAAATCGATCTTCTCGATCCTTTGTAGCAACACTTCGATCTTCTCGATACTTTGCAGCAGCACTTCAATCTTCTTAATCCTTTGTAGAAGCTCTTTTATCCTTTCGATCTTTTTGCAGTAGCATTTTGATCCTTTTGATCATTTTGCAGTAGTAATTTGATGTACTTGATCCTTCGCCACCACTCTACCTGTAGCACACATGATCTATTTGCAGGATGATCAATCTCGGTCAGTTTAGGACATAAGTCCAAGGACGATGCAATCCTCCATCAACATGATCCATGAAATTGATAAGTTGAATCATCTACAACTAAATTTAGATCTCGACCACACCCATTGTCAGCCCTATCATCCATGAGGACTCATTGTAGAGCATCCATACCACACAGGTTAGGACCACTCACAAGTGAGTGTTATACTACGGTATCTACACTCACATGTAGGTATACTCTACCATGTAAGAGTATTTTATACAGAGCAAACCTCGACCTTATTCAAAATGTTGACCCAACATAGAACATCCATACCACACAAGTTAGGAACACTCACAAGTGAGTGTTATACTATAGCGTCCATGAGGACTCATCATAGAGAATCCATACCACACATGTTAGGACCACTCCCAAGTGAGTGACAACTCTATGGAATCTACATATGAATGTAGCTATACTCTCCACATAAGAGTATCATCTGTAGAGCCGATATCGACTACATACACAATGTTAGTCATGGCATCCTTGAGGACTCATCATAGAGAATATATACCACACAGGTTAGGACCACTCCCAAGTGAGTGTTGACTCTATTGATTTTACATATGAATGTAGCTATACTCTCCACATAAGAGTATCATATGCAGAGCAGATCTCGACTGCATACACAATGTCAGTCCTGGAATTCGTGAGGACTCATCATAGAGAATCCATACCACATAGGTTACGACCACTCCCAGGATACGGTTAACTCTATGGATTATACATATGAATGTAGCTACACTCTCCACATGAGAGTATTATCTGCATAGCATATCTAGCATATCTCATCATTACTCCCCCTTTCCTAGGAATTTTTCATATCGTCAACTTGCTCCCCCTTTGACTGAGGAGAGTTCATGTCTCCGACTTGATCTTCCTTTCTTGAATATGTTCCATCATTTGTAGTCCCATCGCTTCTCCTCATTGTGAGGAAATTCTTTCCAAACTACACCAAGCTTGTCGCATAAATACTCAAACTTCATTCGAGAGAGAGAGGCTTGGTCAGTATATCAACAAGTTTCTTATCAGTACCCACATATTGGAGCTTGATGGCTTCCTTTTGTACCATATCCCTTATATAGAAATATTGGATTTCTATATGCTTTGATTTGTCGTGGAACACCAGATTTTTTGTCATCTTTATACAAATCTTGTTGTCACAAAAAATTACTGTAGTGTCCACCTCCATGTCAAATATTCCTGACATCAGCTTTAGAAGCCATATCGCTTCACAACAAGCAGAGAAAGCTGAAATATACTCTGCTTCATCCATGCTAAGAGAAACACTAGACTATTTATTACTAAACCAAGAGATCATGGCGGATCCCAAACAATAACATCCACCTGATGTTCTTTTCCTATCTACAACACTTCCTACCCAATATGAATTCGTATATCCATATAATCTATAGTCATGATCTCTACCACAGTAAAGTCCCAAGTATGTCATACCTTTAAGGTACCTCACCATGCTTTGCAGCTATCAGGTGAACACATCTAGGGTTAACTAGATATTGACTCAAGGTGTTCACACCAAAGCATATATATGATCTTGTGTTTTTTAGATACATCAATGACTCAATAATATTCCTGTACCGAGTCTACTAACTATGATGTCTTATTAGACAACAAATTCATGTTGGTATCTATGGGTGTTTCCATGGATTTACAATCCAACATATCAAATCTTCTTTAATATTTCCATAGCATAATTTCCCTGGTTCGAAAAGATTCCTTCTGAGCTCTTCCACACTTCTATTCTGAGGAAATAATGAATAAATCCAAGATCTTTTCATCTCTAATTATTCAACTAGTTTCTTCTTGCAATATGTGATCTGTTTCTCATTTCCAGTCAAAATTAGATGATCAACATACAACAATAGTATGTCAGGTTCATCATCCATAACCTTAAGGTAAAGGTTAGGATCAACTTTACTCTTGGTAAAGTCCATGCTTTCCAAGAAGCTATCTATTCTTCCATACCAAGCTCTAGGAGCTTGCTTCAGTCCATATAGATCCTTTTTCAACTTACATATATGATTCACTATGTTTTCAAATTCAAATCCTTGTGGCTATTCGATGTAAACCTCTTCCTCAACCACACCATTAAGGAAGTCTTGTATTTACATCCATCCGGTGCACATCATGGAAGCAAGTGCCATGATAGTTCTGATGGAAGTGTACCTTGCTTCATGGAGCAAGTGTCTCTTCATAATATATTCCCTTTCTCTGAGAGAATCCTCTAGCCACAAATATTTACTTACTTCCATCAAGATCATATTTTATCTTTCAAACTATTTGGAAGATACCACACTCTTGCTTTATGGTTTGGGTACTATATTCCAAACATCATTCTGGTATTATTAAAACATTGCATCTATCATGAGTTCATTTTGTTAGGTCATCGACATATCCTAGTCTTCCGCATTCAACCTTGAAGGTTTGAACCCACTTCACTCTTGGTAAAGTGTTGGTCCATAAGGAAAATGTCCATCATGTCATACCATGTCGAACTCAAATATCTTATGTAGTCACTCCCCCTGAAGCGGAGCACCATCTTCCCTCTGCATTCTATACTGGAGTGACAGGTAGCATTCTCTGCTACTATGTATCCATATCAAGTTACTAGATATAACCAAGATCTCTTTATCATGAACTTTGTCAAAAAGTTCCTCTTGCAGCCATCTGTGATCTTGTTGTCTTCTATAGATTTCCATCTTCAACCTTGTAGCAAAGGTTGAGATATTCATCACTCTAGTTGATCTGTCAAGCTCCTGGATGTGATTTTCTATGGGTGCCTTTTGAGCTCATACAAATCATATTCTGTATAGGTGGTTCTTTGCTTGATATATACTTCTACTGAAGAAGTGTGTCTGGTCAATAGAGTATGTCATGCCATAGTCTATTCTTTCTGAGACAAACCAAAAACCTTGATTTGTATACCTATTCTTGTATATCCATATGGAAGAAACTACGAACTTCCCTTCAGGTCTCAGAACCATATCATAGACATCATTCCCCATGATCAACTGTTACTCTTTGATCATAGCTTCATCCATAGTCGGAAAATTTAGCATCAATGATGTTACCCAACTTTGTTACACAACTAGAGTGTGTTTGAGGCCTCTTACTTTGGCTTGGAATTCCCGTCATGTTTTTCTTCATCTTGGAATATCTCTCATACCCAATATGGTATTCATCTTTCGAGGTGGATCTACCGCTTTCTGAAGCTCTTTCTTCCGTCACAGTGTCTCTGATCTTGGAAGCTTTAGGTTCATGTTTATTTGAGTGAATATTGAATTATCATCACTTGTTCTTCGGAATAAGTCTCATCCTCCTTTATCTTGTAGGGGGTTGTACCAGACCTTTCCTACAAGTCAAATGCACCAGTTGGATGGTTAGAACCATTTCATAGAACATATGCATAACGACAAATTATTATGCATCATGCAACTATTTAGCCAATACAACATTCATCCATATCTCATAGAGAATTTATATATGCCTTCCATCTCTAACATGAAATCATTTAGATTGTGCACTAATCCAATATGTCAGTCAAGAGGTTTCATTGTAGACAAGTAGCAATGGAGAGTTGTATAGCACCATGCGCTACTTACCCATCCCATGCATATTAGTAGTATATTGTCATTAATTAAAAAAATCTATCATGCATAATAAAAAACATATACAGGAAATTCAATTCAAATAATTATCTTTATTTGTTTGTCATCATCTCTTTCTGGATCACCAACTTCTTCTTTGACCAGTGAGATTGCTTCAATCTCATGCTTGCTTGAAAGCTTTTCTCGAATGTTGCTTTTGGTAGACCTAGGGTTTGACAGATAAACCCTAATTTTTCAATTGAGGTATCTTTCATATATTATTGGATATAAATATGCACCTCCTCAAGGTGAGCTGAGCAGTATACTCATTTTCCGAAAACTGTGACCAGAACCGCAAAATATATGATGCCCTAGTTTTCTTCAGTTCCTTCTACAGAAATGCCTGATATTGTTTCTGCGGTATCTATGAAAATAATAATCCTATGTGTTTAAAATTTCACACTAAGATATCCTTTTATATCCTTGTTCTAACCTTGCAGGTTAGAGAATAATTGGTTTCACCAATTGGGACTTATGCACGTTTTCCCAAGGTGACTCATTTCAAGACCGTTCAAAAGAGAGAACTTGTACAAACTTCCATGTGTCATTGTTTTACCTTCAGGGTATGAAATATTTACCATAGAAATTACAATATGTTCTCCTTCTAGAACATCTTGTAACATTTCATTTGGACTTTCGTATCCCAAGATACATCAATTCTCCCTAGGTCACCTGTTTAAGGTTGAATCCTAGGAGAGGCTGGAACCCTAACTTCGAGGAATCATATCTCCCAAAATATAGGGAATATGAGGCTGAAACATTTACAGAGGGTACATAAGGAATTCATCTTTGTCCTGTGAAATTTTTGTCTCTTGATCCTTCTCCAATAGCGAGATATAGTGAATCTACCAAAACTACTAGTTTTAGTATTTTAGGGTTTTCAAGCATGAAACCCTAATCTTCAATAGCTGTAGCTGTAGCATTGTTTCTCCTTCACAATGACTTCTTTCAGGGTGGGTATGATACCATGTTAAATTTTTATGGTTATATCATATATTATAACATTTATCATCATAATAGCATAACCATACGCAAAAAGACATTGAAAGATAGACAAGCACAACCACAAAAAGAACACAAAGATTTATCCTGGGAAACCCTCACGAGGAAGAAAACCTAACAAAAACTTCCTTTGTATAAGATGTATAAAAGAAAAACATAAAAACAGGTTTTCTCCTCCTTCTAATCTTTCTCTCTCTCTCTCTCTCTCTCTCTCTCTCTCTCTCTCCTATGCGCTACACAAGTGAGTGAGTCTATGTTCAAATAAGAACCACATCTCCTCTATTTATACTAATTGACAATTGACATTTTACGCTAGACATGTCGGCCCCAATAAACTGTTTGGGCCGACTTCACCTAGGAATAATCATAAACAATATATTATATTATTTATTAGAGTACTAAATACCCAACACAAGTGGAGGCTTTACCTCACGACTCTATGATGACCAAATACAATAGTAACACCCCATCAGAGGAATAATAAAATCTCCCTTGGGTTACATCAGTAAAATTCATTTAGAATATCCTTTGAAGTTACAATATTTCAATAAGAAGCTGAACTCTCTCCTGAAATAGTAGCATGGGAATATCATGACATGCTATAACCTCAGGAGCCCCCTACTATGGATATATCTCGAAATAGAAAACCTGCTTGGGTAAGAGAAATCATACAAAAAGGAGAGAGATATGGAGCTCCATAAATCTCCACAAGGACTAGCAAAACATCAAATCCATATTCTAGTTATGTATCTTTGATGTGTGATATTGTAGATCAAGAACCCTCCTGTTATGAGGAAGCTACTCAGAATAAGGAATGGTTTGAAGAAATGACGGAAGAATACTAGTTGATCATGAAGAATGATGTTTGGGATATAATTCCCAAGCCAAAAAACTAGAGTGTGGTATCTTCGAAATGGATGTACAAGATAAAACATGCTGCTAATGGAAGTATTGAAAAGTAAAAAGAAATATTTTTGGCTAGAGGATTCTCTCAAAAAGAGGGGATAGATTATGAAGAGACATTTAATCCAATAGCAAGGTACATTTCCATCAGAACTATCATGGCACTTGCTATGATGATGAAGTCGGACTTACACCAGATGGATTTAAAGACAACCTTCCTTAATGGTGTGATTAAGGAAGAGGTTTACATAAAACAAACACAAGTATTTGAAGTCGGAGATAGAGAAAATCATGTATGCAAGTTGAAAAAGGATCTGTATAGACTAAAGGAAGCTCCTAAAATCTTGGAATGGCATAATAGATATCTTATTGACAAGCATGGGATTTACCAAGAGTAAAGTCGATCCTAACCTTTATATGAAGAATATGGATGATGAACAGTTCATACTATTGTTGTATGTGGATGATCTATTTATGACTAGAAATGAGAAACAGATCAAGGATTGCAAGAAGAAGCTAGCTGAAGAATTCAAGATGAAATATCTTGGATTGATGCATTATTTCCTGGGGTTGGAAGTGTGGCAGAGCCCAGAAGGAATCTTTTTGAATCAAGGAAAGTATGCAGTAGAAATATTGAAAATATTTGATATGTTGGATTGTAAATCCAAGGCCACACCCATGAACACCAAATTGAAACTATTTTGTGATGAGACATCAGAGTTAGTGGATATGACTCACTACAAGCAGATTATTGGGTCATTGATGTATCTTACGAATACAAGGCTAGATATATGCTTTGTTATGAACACATTAATTCAGTATCTAGTTAACCCTAGACAGGTTCACTTAATAGCTACAAATCATGTGATGAGGTACCTTAAAGGTACGATATATTTGGGACTATACTATGGGAGAGATCATGACTACATATTGTATGGATATACAGATTCATATTGGGCAGGAAGTGCCGCAAATAGAAAGAGCACCTCAAGTGGATGTTATTGTCTGGGATCTGCCATGATCTCATGGTTTAGTACGAAATGATCCATTGCTGCTCTTAGTATAGCTAAAGCAGAGTACATTGCATCTTGCTCCACTTGTTTTGAAGCGATATGAATTCAGAAATTGATGTCAAGATTATTTTACATGGATTTGGACACCATAATAATTCTCTGTGACAACCAAAGTTGTATAAATATGACAAAGAATCTGGTGTTCCATGACAAATCAAAGCACATAGAAATCTGATATTTTTATAGAAGGGATATGGTACAAAAGGGAGCTATAAAACTCCAGTATGTGAGTACCGATGAGCAATTTGCTGATGTACTGGCCAAGCCTCTATCTCGAGGGAAGTTTGATTATTTTCGTGACAATATTGGTGTAGTTCGAAAATACTTTCCTCGCAATGAGGAACAGTGATGGGACTATAGATGATGAAGATATGGACCTTCTTCGAAAAAGAGGAACAAGTCGAAGATATGGACTCTCCTTGGAAACGAAGTGTAATAACCCAAAAATTCATAAAAATTTAAAAAATTTCATGTAACATAAAATGTCAAGGTTATCATTGCCACTAAACCATTAACTATTAACAGATACTCAAACAGTTATAAATAACAAGGAGCATTTCTTTTCTTTGGATCTATATAAATTATTAGTTTATCTTAAAGTACTATATTAAGAAATTTAAACACAACATGTTATGTCTTTCAAAAGGTGAGAATGGAAACTATATCTTAAACCGATGTTAATTTTGTTATTATTTTCTTTTGTCAAGTAGGACATAATCTTAGGTGAGATCGGGGATTACTTAGCTTACAGCTAATACAGTGGAATGATGGTTATTTTTACATGTTCTAACAGGTAAGCAGTTTGTTCCAGTAAACTTCTAGTCAAGAATGATACTCCACTAGAATAGGATAAAATGCTAGTAAAATAAGATGTTTGTTTGCAGCTTGACCCTGTAAGAGGTAATGTTGGTATTTCTAATGTTATCAAACTGCATAAATATGGTAAAACAAAACTAGGAAAGGATGGGTTATGTGCATTTCAGTTTACCACCAAAAAAAATATGTGATCCAAGTAATTCTTCCTTCTTGTTTTTTTCAACTATATGCTTATATCTTTTAAATTGAAATGTCTAAGAACACTTCTACTTCTATCCATAAGAATATATGACCTAATGTTTTTATAAAAGAAAAGATATGTTACATGTACTTATATCCCTAATTATTTCTAAAGGTTTGCAGTGTTAGTAGTTTTGTTTTCAGTAAACCTAGTTATAATTTCTCACGGATGACTAACTAGGTAATTAGATAACCTAAATTACTGTTTATTGGGTTAAACATAGTTTAAATATTTTATTGTTCCTATATTATTTATTTAGGTCTACTTGCTAGATTTATAAATTATAACTATACTAGTTTTACTGTATAAAATATTATGCATACTAGTATGTATTATTTAAATTTGTTCTTCTATCTGTAATTAGATAATTTAAATACTTTCAATAGATAATACAAATACAACTAAATTTCTGCAATTTAGGTTACGAAAAAACCTGTAGAAGTAATCATTTACATCTGCATTCAATTTTATTTAAATTTACTTATCTGAAATAAACATACATGTTGTACTAGAGTACTGCCTTGCAAGAGGCATGGAAAAATACAGTTTGGGTCATTTTTCTATCTATCAATTAACTTAGTAATATCTCTATTGATTCACCCTAATCTAACTGGTTACTAGCCTTCACAGTATAAATAAATTTTCTTTCTATATCCATAACAACAATAAAATAACAATATACTATAATCATGAGAAAACTCTTAAACTTTTCTAAAACAGTAAATAAAATAATAATTGAACCTAAACAAGTAGAACCTATCAAATAGATGAGATGACAACAGCTTAAGGAGGCTATTCCTCCCAACCAACTCCTGGAGAAGAGCTGACATCAGTACTCAGGACCCCCTAGCTTGTCTCCTGATCCTCCTGTTAGAGAGCTGGGTGAGAGATGTCGTGATCTTGAGATCCTCTGCAACTCCACTGAGTGTTCAGCAGTAACTCAGTCCTACTTACAGTAGTAAGAACTTCAGCTTAGAATAGCTGCACAAGTTCAGTCTTCAGCATTTATCCCCTCAAACTTACTTCAGCTAGTGCCCTCCGTCGAATTCACATGTGCACTTCATTCACTCAGAATGATCATAAATCTAGAATGAGTAGCTTCAGCTGTCTTCAATGAGAAGTTTTATTAGCATGCCTACGTCTTTTGGGTCAGTTTTTACTTAATGTGCCACCTACTCTCCTGTTCCACTTTCTTGAGGAATCATAACCACAAATATAGTGAAGTTGCCACTTGCAACAACTAGAAGTAGTTTGAGGATGTTTCCACTTGTCAATATGCTCTCAACCCACTCTCCTCTACCAAGTGACTAGTAAACACTCATTTAATAGCTTCCCTAAGCTATTGTCTGATCTTTTATTTATTTATTAATAAAATATTCTGCAATACATTAAATTATTATTGACCCCACTTGGTCATTAATTACAAACTTTAACATAAAACATAACATAATATTTTCTCAAAAACATAAAATTGTTTTGCAAATTGGGGCATGTGACATACACACTAATCCGAAAACAAGATCTTTTCTACTCTATGATGTTAACATGAATTGCATAAAAAGCATGAATGAAGCTCACAAATCCATAATAAGAGAACCAAACAGCATAGACAATACGCACATAAAGACAACAAGTTGATAACGGAGTTTGTCCAGGATGGACTACGTCTTCGGGCATGCTTCTCAATAGGAGGGCCGATCTATAATCTCAACATAAGGCAAAATACATGGCAATGATACAATGATACCTTGGCGACAATGGTCAGGAAGAGAACCGCTACCCAAAACACAACAAGACTGCTTCCAGCAACTCCAAAGCCTGAAGACAGTGTAAAACGAGTATAAACACTCGTACCTTCCTCCTACAGAGCTACACAATCTCCCTTCTCTCCTTTAGCTACAAAGTCTCCACTCCAAAGCATGAGTGGCAAATGGTAAATGAATGGGTTTATATAGGTTGGCTTGCCCTTGTTCACATGACTCTCATGGATTCCTTTGATTGCAACTAATTTTCCTATCTTGGCCTTGGTTACAACTTCTCCAAGCTGGTTTTCATGTGGTTGGAATTTTTAATAAATAATAAACAAACATATTTAAAATACCTTTTAAAATGGCATGCCCTTTTGGTTGGTTTTTAATATGGTTCCACCCATATTATAATAAGAACCATACAAACCCACTTTTAACCTTAACCCAAAGTTCGTTATGCCGTATGTGGTGGCGCTCCAACATACATTAGGTGGCATTTTATCCGTTTGCAAAACCCACTTTTGTAGCCATTCCCAAACAATAAAGTTTGTTTTTAACCCACTTTAAAAACCATAACAAATTTTTTTTAAAAGCACGTGGTAAGGAGTGGGCGCGTCCCACGTGGTGGCTCCTCCATGTGAAATACATGTGTTAAGGCGCGTTGAAGGGAAGGTCGAGCTCCACGTGATTTGTGGGTTATAAAAACCTTATCACCTTGAAAACCATGGGTCGGGGCTTGCCCTGGCCCCTTTTTGCACCCTTATAAATTTCTTTTCAAGTTTAAATAAAAGATCGTTACCACACATACCAAGAACCACCTTGTGGCCCAATGGTAAGGTGGAGTGATTATGCATGAGAGGTCACAGGGTTGAACCCTATGGAGGCCATAATTTTTGCATTAGACATATTGGCCAATCCCGTGCTACCACGTGGAGACCTGGGATTGGTCCACCTCATGCCCAGTCAGCGTCCAATCAACCGCCCAGTCACTGCCCATACTGCCACATCACCGTCTGTACGCCTAGTCAGTAGTATGCTAGCTCGGATCCATACTACCATGTTTCACCTTGTCTGTACCATATATATGCCACGTGTCACTCTATCAGTGGTTCCACGTGGCACCTCTTTTTTCCAATTTTGCCTGTTGACCTTATAGAACAGAACGCGATAAATTTCTCATACTGAGTCCGTTTGAGGTGAAACAAACGCCATTGGAATCGTCTCGATGAGCCCTTCGATTTGGTGCTGGTTTTTCTGAGATTGGAGGACTTCAAAAATTTTGCCTTCTTAGATCCTCCTGGATCACACACCCCCTTAATTTATAACATCGTCCTCAATGTTATTTATTATTCGTCCTCTGAATTTCCCTGAAATAGAATTGGATATGCATCCCGCATATGAATTTCCAATTCCCAAGTGGCTTCTTATAGACTAAGGTGCTTCCATTGCACCTTCGCTTGACCAATGGTGCGTTTCCGAAGCGAGATCTCCCTCCTTTCAAGGATATAATCCGGTTCCACAAGAAAATATCCTTTGGGTTCCACCTACACATCATTATAGTTAATAACATGAGTAGCATCATGTACATATCTTTTTAATACATAAATATGAAAAACATTGTGAACTCTTAAGTTTGGCGGTAAAGCTAACTGATATGCTACTTGTCCTATCCTGGACAGTATTTCGAAAGGTTTGCAATATCGGGGTGATAACTTAGCACAACTACCTAACCTCAGAGAACTCTTTTTAGGTCTCACCTTAATAAAGACATGTTCACCTACCTGGAACTCCTTTGGAGTTCGTTTAAGATCTGGTTCAATTTTTTGTCGATCTTGCACAACTTTTAAGTTACCTTGTACCTATTTTACAATTAACTCCATTTCTTTTAATAATTTAGGTCGTAATACTAGCCTGTCAACTAGATTATTCCATGAGATGGGGGTATTTCACTTCCTTCCATACAAAATTTCAAAAGGACTATATCTTGCTAAGGCTCTATAGTGATTATTGTAAGCAAATTCTACCAGGTGTAAGTAATCTTCCCATTTACCTGGCTGTTCTTTTACATACATTCTGAGCAGATCCTCCAATACCTGATTTATTCTTTCATTATGTCCATCTGTTTGAGGATGAAAAGAGGTACTGAAGTTTAATGTAGTATTTAATCCTTTAAACAAAGACTTCCAAAAGTTTCCCATAAACTTAGGGTCTTTGTCTGACATTATTACTTTCAGTATTCCATGTAACCGAAAAATTTGTTTTAAGAAAATATCAGCAATATTTGCATCTTTATAAGTAGTTTTTATGGGTATAAAATGAGCTTCCTTGCTTAATTTATCAACCACTACCATTATTGAGTCATTTAAGTTTGAATTTCTAGGTAGTCCTATGGTAAAATCAACGCTAATTATCTCCCACTTCCAGCTAGGAATAGGTAATGGTTGAAGTAGCCCGGTTGGATGCTGATGTTCGGTTTTTGCTTGCTGACATTCAAAGCACTTAGCAATGTATTTTTCCAATTCATTTTTCATGTTTGGCCAAAAATAATCCTTTCTTAGCATAGTTATAGTTTTTTGATAACCTGTATATCCCAAATAAGGAGTTTTATGAATTTCGTTTAAAATCAGCAACTTAATCTTAGGTACATCATGTACATATAGTCTATCTTTATACAATAATAATCATTTTTCGTTCAAACTATACCCTATACTTAGACTTTCAATTAAATTTTCTCTTACCTTTGCTTGTAATTTCCAATAAATTTCATCTTGTCCTATTCCATCTTCTAGCTGTTCTTCCAAATCTATTTTATAGGTGCTGATTGATGCTGTAAAATTCAGTTTTGCATTTCTGCTTAATGCATCAACAAGCTTATTTTTTTTTCCTTTAATATGTTGGATTTCAAAATCGTATTCTCTAAGGAAAAATATCCATCTAGCTTTCCTAGAATTTAAGTTAGGTTGATCCAACAGATATTTTAACCCTTTATTATCTATCATTCAAATATAAACTTCCTTCCGATTAAATGATGACACCACATTTTTAAGGCATGTATGACAACAACTAACTCTAAGTCATAGGTCACATAATTTTTCTCATGAATCTTCAACGTCCTAGACTCATAAGCAATGACATGTCCTTCTTGAGTTAAAACTCCACCTAAACTATCATTGCATGCATCAGTACATACTCTAAAATATTTATTAGGGTCAACAATTCTTAAGATTGGTGCGGTGGTTAATAACGTTTTTAAAATTTTAAAACTGTCTTCACACTTCTGAATCCACTCGAATTTCTTCCCTTTCTTCTGTAAAGAAGTTATGAGATTTGCAATTCTTGAAAACCCTTTGATAAATCTTCAATAATAACCAGTAATACCCATGAATGATCGTACGTCAGTTACGTCTTTTGGGACTGGCCATTCTTTGATTGCCTTTATCTTTTCAGGGTCAACAAAAATTTCTTCTTTGGTTACCACATTATCTAGACACTGAATTTTATCCTTAAAGAAGTCACATTTACTAAATTTTGCATAGAGTCGATGTTCTCATAAATCTTGCAAGACAATATTTAAATTTTCTTTATGTTCTTCTTCAGACTTTGAATAAATTAAGATGTCATCAATGAATACGACCACAAACTTATCAAGATATTTATGTGTTACATTATTCATCAGACACATAAAGATAGTTGGGGAATTAGTAAGCCCAAATGGCATAATGATAAACTCGTAATGACCATACCGGGTCCTAAAATTTGTTTTAAAGATGTCTTCATCTTTGATTCGGACCTGGTGGTAACCAGATCGTAAATCAATCTTCGAGAATACTGTTGCTCCATGTAACTGATCAAACAGATCATCTATGCGGGGTAATGGATATCTGTTTTTGATAGTCATTTTATTTAGTTGATGGTAATATATACATAGTCATCGAGCTCTGTCCTTCTTCTTAACAAAAATAAATGGTGCTCCCCAGGAAGACACACTGGGTCTAATGTAATTCTTATCAATGAGTTATTTTAACTGTGACTTTAGTTCATTTAATTCTAGTATATTCATTCGGTAAGGATATTTTGATCTGGGCACTGCACCAGGTACCAACTCAATAGTAAATTCCAACCCCTGCTTCGGAGGGAGCCCTAGAATTTCTTCCGAAAATACATCCGAATACTCCCTTAGGATCGGAATGTCTTCCAGTTTTAATTTGTCTTTGTTATTAGTATTTTCTTCATTAATTATCATTACAGCAAAGGCTTTACAACCCTTCCAAATAGCTCTCTTAAGATGCAAGGAAGAAATCTGTCTTATGGATTTTTTCCTAGGGATTCCTTTTACATTCACTATTTCTCCGTCGTTATTTACACAAGTAAAGTTTTTATCAAAAAAATTCAGGACTACCCTATGTTGTTCTAACCAATCCATACCAATTAACATATCATATGAACCTAAAGGTAAAACATTAATCTTAACAAAGGTTTCAAACTGATCCATTTTTACTGTACAATTATTAACAAAGCTAATTACCTTTCTCTTTGCACCAGTAGCTAGCTGGACTAACCAAGACTTTTCAAACTTTTCTACTAATAGCTTACACTTTTCTACTAAATCAGGAGAAATATAGCTTAAAATGCTCCTGGATCGATTAAAATAGATATAGGTATTTGATTTAGCTTACCTTCCACTTCCACCATGGAAGTTTGATAATCCGCTTTCCTGTTCTCCAATGCTGCATTGATCCTGGGCATTGTCCTCGCTAGGTCACCGACATTCATCTCCTCCTATATCATGTGTATGTTTCTAACAGTCTTATTTCGATTGGTGCAAACTGATGCATAATGCAGACCATTATATTCCCAACACTTTATTGGTTCCTTTCATTCAAAATTCTTGGTATAATTACTATGATTATTAACAGATTATTTATTTCTTTGACCATTTGGATTGGTCTGTGAATTACTTTTTTTCCCTTGGAAATTTTTACTAGGAAAGTTTCATGTGTTATTATTCTTAAAATTTCGGTTAGGTACAAACCTTTCTTCTTATGTTCAAAATTATTAGTTCTTTTGGCCTTCCAGTTTGTCATACTTTCCTTTTTGTGATTCTGTTCATAACATAAATTCACCTTTCTTATTGCTTCTTCTAAAGTTTTCAGATTATAATACTCAATTCTGTCTTTTATATGATAGGGTAAACAACTGAGAAACCGTTGTACCTTAGGCTTCTTGTCCACAATAAATGACACATACTTGAGTAGACTTAGAAATTTACTATTTAGTTCTTTCATATTCATTGTTCCCAGTTTTAGTTCATAAAAATTCTTAGCCCGCTCCTCATAGTACTGTGCAGACAAAAAATTATTCTTAAAATATTTCTTGAATGTACTACAGTTAATGTTTTTCTCCCTAATACCTTTTTCTCTTTTTAGGTCCTGCCACCAAATATATGCTTTCCCAGTGAGGTTATAAATAGGCATTATGGCTTTCAGTTGATTAGAGTAGTTATAAATTTGAAAATATTTCTTCATCCCAGACATCCATGAATCCGCCTCTTATCCCTTCTTAATTTCACCATTAAAGGTTGGTGGCTTGATTTTCTTGAATTCTCTAGATATTTATTCATAAGGTTTAAACTTTCTCTTCCTAGTATAATGATTATCTTCACTACTATCACTAGTATGTTGATAATTATTTTTATGTGAATCACCATACACCTTAGAAGATGAGCTATTTTTTATTTTAAATTGTTTAGTATTTTTATCTTTATGTTGGTAAGGCATATATTCATACTCTGTTCATTTATCTTTTTCCTCATTCTGAAATCTTTCCATCAAAATTTGATTTAGCTCCTCCCGAGCTCTCAGAATTCTCTCATTTTCCTTTTTTAACTGTTTCCATCTCTATTCTTAATTCCTTGACTGTTTGTATTAATTCAGATGAGTTATTAGTTATTTCTTCTTGTATGGGTTCTCTATTGGAATTAATTCGTTCAGTAAATGGGGATTCCTCATCCCCACATTCTTCTAATCTTTCTATACCTGTAGTTAACTCAGAAAAATTTTCTGGTAGTATAATTCAAAAGAAAAAAAAAATCAGTATACATGTTTTAAATCTATTTTTCTATTTATGAATGTTGAGCCACATTCAGGCCTAGTGTCTAAACCTTATGCTCTGATACCACATGTAATAACCCAAAAATTCATAAACATTTAAAAAATTTCATGTAACATAAAAAGTCAAGGTTCTTATTGCCACTAAAGCATTAACTATTAACGGATACTCAAACAGTTATAAATAACAAAGAGCTTTTTTTTCTTTGGATCTGTATAAATTATTAGTTTATCTTAAAGTACTATGTAAAGAAAGTTAAACACAGCAGGTTATGTTTTTCAAAAGGTGAGAATGGAAACTGTACCTTAAACCGATGCTAATTATGTTATTATTTTCTTTTGTCAAGTAGGACATAATCTTAGGTGAGATCGGGGCTTACTTAGCTTACAACTAATACAGTGGAATGATGGTTCTTTTTATAGGTTCTAACAGGTAAGCAGTTTGTTCCAGTAAAATTCCAGTCAATAATGATACTCCACTAGCATAGGATAAAATGCTAGTAAAATAAGATGTTTGTTTGCAAGTTGACCCTGTAAGAGGTAATGTTCGTATTGCTAATGTTATCAAACTGCATAAAGATGGTAAAAAAGAACTGTGAAAGGATGGGTTATGTGGATTTCAGTTTACCACCAAAAAAAATATGTGATCCAAGTAATTCTTCCTTCTTGTATTCTTCAACTATATGCTTATATGTTTAAAATTGAAATGTCTAAGAACACTTCTACTTCTATCCATAAGAATATATGACCTAACATTTTTATAAAAGAAATGATATGTTACATGTACTTATATCCCTAATTATTTCTAAAGGTTTGCAGCGTTAGTACTTTTGTTTTCAATTAACCTAGTTATAATTTCTCACGAATGACTAACTAGGTAATTAAATAACCTAAGTTATTGTTTACTGGGTTAAACCTAGTTTAAATATTTTATTGTTCCTATATTATTTATTTAGGTCTACTTACTAGATTTATAAATTATAACTATACTAGTTTTACTGTATAAAATATTATGCATACTAGTATGTATTATTTAAATTTGTTCTTCTATCTGTAATTAGATAATTTAAATACTTTCAATAGATAATACAAATACAACTAAAGTTCTACAATTTAGGTTACAAAAAAACTTGTAGAAGTAATCATTTACATCTGCATTCAATTTTATTTAAATTTACTTATCTGAAATAAACATACATGCTGTACTAGAGTACTGCCTTGCAAGAGGCATGGAAAAATATAGTTTGGATAATTTTTCTATCTATCAATTAACTCAGTAATATCTCTGCTGATTCACCCTAATCTAACTAGTTACTAACCTTAACAGTATAAATAAATTTTCTTTCTTTATCCATAACAACAATAAAATAACAATATACTATAATCATGAGAAAACTCTTAAACTTTTCTGAAATAGTAAATAAAATAATAACTAAACCTAAACAAGTAGAACATGTCAAATAGATGAGGTGACAATAGCTTAAGGAGTCTGTTCCTCCCAACGAACTCCTGGAGAAGAGCTGACAGTAGTTCTCAGGACCCCCGATCTTGTCTCCTGGTCCTCCTAGTAGAGTATTGGGTGAGAGATGTAGTCTTGAGATCCTCTGCAACTCCACTGAGTGTTTAGCAGTAACTTAGTCCTTCTTACAGCAGTAAGAACTTCATCTTAGAATAGTTGCACAAGTTCACTCTTCATCCTTTATCCCCTCAAACTTACTTTAGCTAGTCCCCTCCATCAAATTCACATGTGCACTTCATTCACTCAGAATGATCACGAATCCAGAATGAGCAGCCTCAGCTGTCTTCAATGGGAAGTTTTATTAGCATGCCTAGGTCTTTTGGGTCAGTTTTTACTTAATGAGCCACCTGCTCCTGTTCCACTTTCTTGGGGAATCATAACCACAAATATGGGGAAGTTTCCACCTACAACAACTAGAA
This sequence comes from Pseudotsuga menziesii, assembly GCA_001517045.1. Classification (NCBI taxonomy): domain Eukaryota; kingdom Viridiplantae; phylum Streptophyta; class Pinopsida; order Pinales; family Pinaceae; genus Pseudotsuga; species Pseudotsuga menziesii. The sequence continues at coordinate 271,479 of LPNX010730326.1, read as the reverse complement.
GTAGTTTGAGGATGTTGCCACTTGTCAATATGCTCTCAACCCAGTCTCCTCCACCAAGTGACCAGTAAACACTCATTTAACAGCTTCCCTAAGCTGTTGTCTCATCTTTTATTTATTTATTAATAAAATATTCTGCAATACATTAAATTGTTCTTGACCCTGCTTGGTCATTAATTACAAACTTTAACATAAAATATAACATAATGTTTTCTCAAAAACATAAAATTGTTTTGCAAATTGGAGCATGTGACAGGAAGAATAGGTTGAAGACATGAACCCTTCTCAGAAACAAGGGGAGAAAGTTGCTAATATGGATCCTCCTAGGAAAGGGGGAGTGATCATGAGAATGACATTGATGATGGATGACAGTGATCCTCTCTTGAGGATGGAAGGTATAACACTCTATGCATGAGAGTGGTCCTTACTAGTTAAGGATGGCCCTGCAGATGTTACTCTTGCATGGAGAGTACTCACATTTAGTTGTGGATACCGTAGAATAACACTCACTCAGTAGTGCTCCTAAAATTTATGGTATGGATGCTCTACGATGATTCCTCATGGATGACAGGACTGACATTTTTTATGCAATCGAGATCTGCTCTGCAAACAATACTCTTATGTGGAAAGTATTCTGACATTCATATGTTGATGCCATAGAATAACACTCGCTTGGGAGTGTTCCTAACCTTTGTGGTATGGATTCTCTATGACAAGTCCTCATGGAAACTATAGTATAACACTCACTTGGGAGTGGTACTAACCTATCTGGTATGGATTTTCTACATTGGGCTAACATTTTGAATGCAGTAGAGATCTCCTCTGTAGACAATACTCTTACATGGTAGAGTATACCTACACGTGAGTGTAGATGCCGTAGTATAACACTCACTTGGGAGTGGTCCTAACAGCATTGGTATGTATTTTCTATGATGAGTCCTTATGGACGATAGGGCCTGCACTGGGTGCGATCGAGATCTACATTTAGTTGTAAATGATTCAACTGATCGATTTCATGGATCATGATGATGGAGGATTGCATCATCCTTGGACTTATGTCCTAATGTGATTGAGATTAATCATCCCGCAAATAGATCATGTGTATTGTAGGTAGCGTGGCGGCGAAGGATCAAGTAGAATGAAGTAAAATAGTAAAGGGTCAAGTAGATCAAAGTGTGGCTGCAAAGGATAAAGAAGCATCAAAGTGCTGCTACAAAAGGATTGAAAGGATCGAAGTGTTACTGCAAAAGTATTGAAAGGATCGAAGTGCTGCTACAAGGGATCAAGAATATTAAAAGGCTGTTACAGAAGATCGAAGTGCTGCTACAAAGGATCAAGAAGATCGAAGTGCTGCTACAAAGGATCAAGAATATCAAAGTGTTTCTGCAAAGGAAAAGTATTGCAAAGGATCCAAAGATTGAAGTGCTACTACAAAGGATCGAAAGGTTGAAGCATTGCTACAAAAGGATCAAGTGATCGTGTGATGTAGAAGATGAAGACATTGAAGAGTAACTGCTCCAATTACTAATTGTGAAAAACTTCCTATGACGTATAGATGTATTACCTCGATGTATTTTTGAAGATATTGTCCCTCTGTGGTCCTGTTTTATATGATGGTGTTGTCAATAGAATAACCTTCTTATTAAGGGGAAGTGTTGAATATTGTAACTTAAAAGGATATTATAAATGTATTTTACTGATGTAACACCAAGGAGATGTTAGTATTCCTCCTGTGGGGTGGTACTATTTTATTTGGTCATCATAGAGTCATGAGGTAAATCCTCCATTTGTAATTCAGGTTAATAGCACTGTAATGAATAATATAATATATTGTTTTGAGTCTTCCTAGGTGCAATTAACCTAGACAGTTTAGTGGGGACAAATTTATTATGGTATAATTCAGTTGTCTCATTGTGTATAAATAGAAGAGCTGTGGTTCTTATTTGGACACACAAACTCTCACTTGTGTAGCACATAAAAGAGAGAGAGAGAGAGAGAGAGAGAGAGAGAGAGAGAGAGAACAACAGGAGGAGGATAACTATTTTTGGGGTTATATCTTATACATGTTATACAGAGGAATTTTTGTTGGGTTTTCTTCCCCTTGAGGGTTTCCCAGGATAAATACTGTGTCTATCTTGTGATTGTGTTTCTATCAGGGATTCTGGATATGTTATTGCTATGATTTTTGAATTGAACACTAATGAATCTAGTTTAGCATATGAAATATTAACACAGCCCACCCATCAACACTTGTTCTTTAGATGACAAGACTTTCAAATGATTTTTATATATTTTATGTTTTATCCATGAGGGGGGTCTCTTTTCTCCTTCTATGGAAGTGCCACCTCTCTTGAGGCCCTTTCCAGGCTTGCACAATTGTCCTTACTTTATTTTTCTATTACGAGGTTCATCGTGTCGTCTTCCATGATATTATCATCCGTGTTTTTAATCATCGAGGAGTTTAATTCTTGTACCAGAACATTTAAAGTAGTGACAGAAGGGAGAGTTTCGAGGGGAGGGTTCGGCTTACTAGAGTTTGTATATGTAACCATTTTTGTTAGTAGCGGTCCCTACTCGCCACCTTTTTTCTGCTTCACGTAGCTCTTGACCTCTTCACCACCCTGAACTATCTTCTTAACCCATACTTTTTTCTGCCACACTTGTTCACAGTGTTGTTTGGTCAATCTCTTATTATGTGGTCGAACTGTTTGCAGGAAAAACAACAGAATGAGATTTTCTAGTAATCTAGTTGTTGTTTCCATGAGATTCCATGCATATCCAATGAGGCTTATTCATACAGAGCATCACATAAGTCTTCCTCTATCAAAATTTTCACACACCTCCTGCCCACCTTTTGTTCCCAATTTTCTTCCAACGAGATAAACTTACCAATTTTTCCTCCAATTGCTTCTAATATGTCTTTCTTCGAAAACATCATCAAACGTCTAGGTAAGATTGCCCATATTTGTTGTACATTTTGAGGTTCTCTGTCTGCTTCAAAATCAACTTTCCATTTCTTTAATATCAGCCCAGAGGGCCCCCATTGCTAGGAATTTTCCAACAGTTTTTGTCTTTCTTCCTCCGTTTTAATTCTGAAAAGGATCCATGCTCGAGAAAGTATGTGAAAATTCAGCATTTGTTGCAGGTGTGATTTTCAATCCTCCTCCATCCACCATCACAAAGCTGCTTCTCCAATTATTTTTCCACAAAATAATCCTACCAATGCAAGAGACAGATACTCTGGTATGTCATTTATGCCTATATATTTTCCAACTGTTAGTGTTACATCGTCTTTCCTTTCTTTGGTTCCTTTTCACCTCATAGATTTATGATTACCACCTTCTCTATGGTTTAATGTCTTATTATCATCCATGCTTTGAAACATGAGATTCGGCATTTCAAGCATGGGACTTGACCTAACCTTCTATTGAGTCTACTCCATATTTAGTGAGTTCACAAAAATTGGTACTTTTGGAGAGTACGAGTCATAATATACCTCGTCTATTATCATTATGGAAGCCTTGGTGTCATGCTTAAGAGTTTAGAACATTTAATGAAAAAAGTGTTAAGATTGTCTTCTCTCCTTCGGATGTTTCACTTCGCTCTGTTATCCCCCCCCTATATATATATATCCACGTGCATGGTATCAATTTCAATAAAGTACCTCTATTATGACCATGGTGCACATTTTACTAAGACCATTTTACAAATTTACACGATGTTTTTACATAACAAACTTATGATTTTATACATTATTTTCAAATATGAAGATGAAACTTTCAAATTATACATAACTATATGTATAGTAAATATATCATGATAATTATATGTCTTTTAAAAAAAAAATCAATAAAAATGACTTAAATATGTAGCATGTGTGCGCATTTTTCTAACCTATGTAATTTTATGTAAAAATATTAAAATTGTCAAATTTGTAGTTTTATTGTAGACACCATACATTGAATTACAGAAAAATGACATACTTTTTTTATCAAAAATATATATTCCTTCATGTCCATAATATCAATTTCATAAAATTTCACATGTACCGATGTGCATTTTCCTACACCTAACTTTAAAAGATTTTGACTCTTTGATATTAAATTTACATCAAATCACTACAAGTATTCTTGCTCAAAACCTAATTTTATAGCACAAGATAAAATGTGGAATTATATAATGGTAGAGGGCGAATAAATAATTCTTTTCCAACTTCAAACCACTCAATTTCATTTCATTATGAAGCATATGCGTGCATTTTAAAAAATCTAGGGAACTTTGGAATTTTTGCATAGGAGGATATTTTCAAACTTGAAATTAAAATATTATAATTCAGTATGATGTAAAATGAGGAAACACATAATTTCCAACCAGAATCACTAAAAATGACCCAAATCAGAAGCATGTGCATGCATTTTTCTAAGTTGAGCAATTTTATGTAAAAAACGAAAATTTATCCATCTTGTAGATTTAATTCAGATATTATACATTGATAGATATGATTATTTAAAAAATATATCTAAATTCAAGTGTGTAATCTTAGTTTCATAAAAGTTCATGTCTATGAAGTTTGGCGTGCATTTTACTATGCCTAACTTTGATAAAAAGTGATTATGTTTTATACTGCATACTTAATGCAAATATATCATTCTTGTTGTAAACCCACTCTTGTGATAGAAAATGAGAATGTGGAAGTATATAAGGGTATAGGATGAAGAAATAAACCTTATCCAACTTGAACCACTCAATTTGAATTCATTATGAGGAATGTGTGTGCATTTTAGTGTTCATGTCCATGCATTTTCAAAAATCTAGGTAACTTTGAAATTTTTTTGCAGACTAAGATATTTGTAGACTCAAAATTAAAATATAATAATTCATGATGATCTAAAATGAGGATATACACCATTTTCAACTAGAGTCACTAAAAATGATCCAAATAAGAAGCACGTGCATGCATTTTTCTACACTGATAAATTTTATGTAAAAATACTAAAATTGCCAACTTTGCAGGTTTAATTCATATATTATACATTGATTCCCATAAATATGAGAGAGGTTTTTTGTCAAACATATATCTAAATTCAAGTATGTAATCTTAGTTTCATAAGAGGCCATGTGTACTGAGTTTGCATTCATTTTATTATGCCTAACTTTGATAAAAAATGACTTTGTTTTATACAGTTACATACTAGTTTTATAGCTAATAATTACACGTATGCCGTAAATTAAGATAAGTAAGAGTATTTCAATGATTAATCCAATAAACCTAAAAGTGATATTCTCAGTGATTTACATCTTTCAAAAGAACAATTATTTAGCACATGTTTTATCTAAGGAAGGTCTACTTTCACCTATGGAGCAGGTTTTCATTGAACAAATACTAGATGTATATGTCATTGTCAATAACTAGGGTTTGAGCTCTTATTTGGATGAAATCTTTGTTTTGGTTTGATCAAAAACCAAAATAAATATTTCAATGATTTACATCTTTCGAGAGCACAATTCCTTGGAAGATGCTTTATAAAAAGAAGGCCTACTTTTCCTATGCAACGGGTTGTCATTGAAGACATATTGGATGAAAAGGTCATTGTCAACAACTTGGGTATAAGCTCTTAGCTAGATGAAATATTTGATTTGTTTTAATGATAGTTAGCGATGGTATACTTTTTGTTTCAAAGTTTATTTTTGGAAATATTACAACTTCTACTGCATGTATATGAATCTTTATATTGTAGGCCATATTCAGACTAATGAGCATTTAAAAGGCGGAATTTGTGTATAAAAAAAATAATGATTATGAAGAAATCTAGTTCTCTCGATGAATATTATAGTGCTTGGAACACCTTTAGAATGTATTTTTTGTTATTTAGTGGAGTTAAAAAGTTGTTTTCTTTTTCTTTTGAAAAAATGCTTACCATCAATAGGTGTATTGTATTGATAACATTGAAATCAATGTGTAGTACAAAATTATAGGTCCTCCATGAGCCAGAGTGGGTCACATAATAGATCAATCCAAAAATAAAGAAACACTCTAATGCAATTTAGTTGCAACTTTGAGTATCTTATAGCTAATTTCTACAATAAAAATAGGGCATCCAATTTCCATGAAAAATAGAAATAGACTTGATAGCACCAACAACCAATACAATAGAGTTGTGATGGTTATCATGAAATAACTTAAGTGCAACAATATGAACTAAATTTTATGAGTTTCAAGACCGTAGTACCAACACACAAATTTATCAGGTAGTATTGGTTGAAAATAACTTATACAACTACCAATTTTCCAAAGGATGCATCTAACCCAGAGGGAACAAATAAAAAATCATTCCATCAATGAAAATTTTGAAGTTACCCACCAAATTGATTAGCCATTAAATCAATTTCATTCATCCACACAAATATAATGCCACCATTATCATAACTACACCACCCTGATATTAACTACGTGAACATTAAAAAATAATTTAATTGTAGGTTTCACTTTTTAAAGTAGTTGGTATTTAATGAAATGAATCCACACATATCTAAAGTCATCATTATCATAACTACAACACCATGATCTTAACTACGTAGACATTAAAAAAATCATTTAATTGCAGGTTTCACTTTTGAAATCAATTGGTATTTGATAAAATTTAAAACCTCTAGATAGGTAACCTATGTTAAAACCACCATCGATTAAAATTGTTGGCCGGCCAACTCATGTTTAACCATAAATGTGGCTAGTTTACCCTTCTTTTTGCCCAAAAATTGTCTTAATTTTTCAGTATCCTACTAAATTATCTTTCATTAGTTGACCTACATACCCTCTTTACAATAAAAAATATTTATTTCCAAAAGCATCTAGACAATTCTAGACAATAAAAAAAACATATTATGACAAAGAAAATCATATTTCGACATGCCTTGATTAATTTTCTTAATGGTATATGATACATCGTAAAAGTGGGTAAAACATTATGTACCCATGGTTGAAGAGTCCAGTGAAGATTTGAGAGGAGAATATGAAGAGAAATTTGTGAATATGGAAAGACATGGCATTGATATCTCTCACAATATGTCAATCCTCATGGTGGATCTAGAGAGAAAGTTTAGACCTTTTAGTGAGTTTGGTGGATCAACCTCTGAGGAAAGCTCAAAAGATAAATTGGACAACAATATTGAAGACCCAGAAAAGGAGTTGAAAAAATGGCAGAGAAAGAGAAACCAAATTCCAACAGCAATAGCTCTGAGTCACAAACTTTGTTTAAAGTGGAGAAAAAAGTGGAAAAAATTCCCTATCAAGCTGAGATCAATGTTATTAAATAGAAACAATGGAATAAATAGTTATAAGTTTATTTTAGTTTCCATAACATAGTAGAGGAGAAAGTTATATTATTTTCTTGACTGAAGTTGGAGGATCATGGCCTAACTTGGTGGGAAACCCATATGGAGACACTTAGGTTCGAGGGTGATCCCCCAATAGCTACGTGGGAGGACATTGAAACCCTCATAGATTCTTAATTTTACCATATTGGGAATGAAGAGGACTAATGGATACGTTGGCATTATTTTCAACAAAGGCAAGAGAAAAGCGTAAAAGTGTACGCCACAAAGTTCAGAGAAATGGGCATTATGTTGGGTATATCTACCAAGAACTGAGATGTACTTTTCAATTATTTGTATGGTCTCCTTAGTCACTTAAGGAGGAAAGTGATTATTTTTAAGCCTAGAACTATTGACGATGTCTATGTGCAAGAAAGGTATATAGAGATTATGCAAAAGAACAAATGGAAGACAAGTAGTTGTTGGTTATGGAGCCTAGTTATCTTCTTGATTCAAAGGTCTTGTTTCAGCTATGTTTGGATCCTTGTTCCNAAGGTCTTGTTTCAGCTATGTTTGGATCCTTGTTCCAAAAGGGGGGTATGGGAAGGGGAGCTCTAACCCCCCCCCCCCTCCTCAAGTTAGGGGATTAGGTGCAGAACCCCCAAATTTTTGTTTTAGTAAAATGCCTTGTAAAATATTGTAATTTTGTAGTCAATGTGGACCATTCATCATAAGGTCGTAGATATGATGATAGAAGTTATGTTATGGTTTTTTTCCTATAAAGAAACACTCTTTTATGTATGATAAACTTTATTGCAGCTATGTATTGTGAAATATCATTGTGATTGAGAGAGAGAGAGAAGAGGAGGTTGCAACATATGTGTTGCGAGTTATATCCCCTCATTTTACTAGATGAAAAAAAAGAAAGGACTAGTTATTTCTTTGTGCATGTATCCCATATAGAATGAACCACATATATTGGTGTCTATATTGAATTGTTCTCTTATATGTTTTATTTTTGCATCTATTTTATTTTATTTCTCCACGATCTTGTTTTCTAATAGTAGTTTTGAGAAGAAAGAATACCTAGATAATTTCAAGGATGGGAAGAAGAAGGGGGTGGAAGGAAATGATAAGAAGACTACATCCACAACACATCAACACAAGGATCCAAAAAACCATGACAATCATTGCAATATAAGCAGTCACAATGAAGACAAGTGTTGGAATCTACATCCAAAGATAAACCCACAAAACTACAAGAAGGATTTCAAGAAGAAGAACATTATGGAAACGGATTCAAGAAACTAGGTAGGGAGTGGATAAAATGTAGATGAGAATATTGTTTTCACTGTAGTGCATAACAATGTCAATATAAGTATCCTCCATTCCATGGAAGAGAGGGAGATGGAAAAAATATTCCACCTCAATATTTAGGTCAAAATGACCAAGGTGGATGCTTTATTTTATTCTCATTCACATGCCAACCTTAGAGAAGAATACCTGGTAAGTAAGGTTGTATTGGAATTTCATGGTCATCTTATCCCCTTTCGTAATTGAGGATGCATAACATATGGTCACAAAAAATTACAAGATTAAATATTATATAATTGCATATTATATCGATGAAGTGGAGGTATATGTAGTACCACTTGATGTTTCTAGTTTAGTGGCTGGATGCCCCCACATGTATATGAGGGATGCAATCTTCATGAGGAGAGCAAACTAATGCCTCTTGATAAAGGATGGGAAATATTTCATCATCAATGTGCACAAAGGTAAATCAAAGATCTCTCTAGTAAGTTCCAATTTAGAAAAGAAGTTGATTAGTTCAAAAATAAAGTTTGTATTTATTTTCTTAAGACATAATCAACAATAAGGTGAATTGGTAAAAGTAAATCCATCTCCAGAGGGATGTACTAGAGAAAAAAATAGTTGGAGAATATTTTGTAGGAAAATGGAGAAGTATTCTAGGATCCTAAAGGGATATTTCATAAGAGGGAAGTGGAGGATGAGATACAAGTAATTTTTGATTCTCCATTTCCAAACATTGGACTCTACAAATAGTCCATTATAGAAGGAGAACAAGTGAAGAAACTATTGAAACAACTACTAGAGTGATGAGTAATATGAACAAGTATATCACCTTAGGGGTCTGATCCAGGTGGATATTGGTGGCCACCCGCCTATTCCACTTGGGGCCCCAACATTGTTCTTTTAGTTCTTTTATTTTTCTTAATTATAACACAACTTACCATTTTTAGCAGTTTTTTGGGTCCTAAACTTCTGGAGCCGTTTTGAGGACCTAAATGACATTTTTTGGAAAATATTCCTCAAATAAATCAAAGGGATTCATGATCATAAGCATAGTCCTTGGATATATCTTTCCAATGAGGTATCATGTGCATTAAATAGAGATCATATACCAAAGTTACAATGCTGGGAAATTGATGTACCAATTTACCCCAATGGGGCCATAGTTTGGCATTTTTCATTTCCTAGGGTTACGTTTTAGACGTTTAGGTTTTTCCCTTTTTTCTAAATAATATATGGTCTTTCAAGCCTTGTTTTAAGGGGGATTTCAAAGGCTGGTGGCCACCACATCTCTTCTCAGAGATAAGCTACCAGCGCCCTGGCTAGTTTATTTCCATTCTGTCTATAAGGATATTTCCGGTATATGATATTAATGAAATGAAGTATTATTTCTGCTGAACTTGGTCCTTAGTGTAGGGGTTTTCTAGCTTTGACAACCCAATACAATTGGATCTTTTGCTAGTGAGTGTTCTTGATTTGCATGTCCATGATATGATCTGTGGTGGCTTGTTCCCTGCAGTTTGGGTTTAACTCTGTTCCTGTGAATTGTTCTGCAATGTCAGAGATGTTCAGTAGATGTGGAAAGTAGGGCCAAAGGAGGTCCACATTGAACACTGGGTGCATACCAAGGAATGGTGGAATACTGAGCTTGAAGGCGTTGTCCCCTATAGCCTTTGTAATAGTGTATGGCCCATATCAGAGTGGGTGAAGCTTACGGTAGGGTCCAGCGAGGCGTTCCTTCTGCAAATGTAGCCACACTTTGCCTCCCACCTAGAATTTGTGTGCCACCCAATGTTGATCATGTCGCTTCTTGTATTTTTCATTGGTTCTCTCCAATATCTCATGAACCTGTTGGCGGATGTGTTGAATGCGCTCGATGAAGTTGTTTTCCTTGTCAACTTTCAAATCGACATGAGATGAATCGACATACGTGATCAAAAATGGCATGGCTACGTCAATGGGACATAGTGGCTAGAATCCCAATCCCACCTAAAAGGCGTTGTGGCTGGTTGAGATGTGTAGAGCTCAGTTATAGTTTTGTTGTAGATAGGTAAGGCTCTAATCCCATGTGTGTGGATGTTTAGAGTTGTACATGTGAAAAATGTGCATGATCATCCTATTGACGACCTCTGTCTGACCATCAGTTTAGGGATGGAAATTTGTGGACTTGGTGAGATTGGTGTCCAGCATTGACCAAAGGTTGGACCAAAATGTACTGAGGAACCTGCTGTCCTGATCTGAGATGATAGACTGTGGGATCCCAAAGTGTACCCACACTTGTTCAAAGAAGAGTTTAGTAGTGTTTTTTTTTGTGATATTCTTTTTGTAGGCCACCATAATGACCATCTTTGAGAATCTGTTGATGACCAAAAAAACATAGTCCTTTTGATTCTTAGTAGAAGGAAGGCCTGACATGTAATCCATGGAGATGGATTCCCAGGGTCGACTAGGGTTAGGCAGTGGAGTGTAGAGGCCTTGCTTCTTGATGGTCAGTTTTGAAATGGCATAGGAATTGCAGGATATGATGTACTTCCTGACATCCATTCAAAGATTTGGCCAATAGAAATAATTCTGGAGTACTTCCACTATTTTCTCGACCCCAAAATTTTTGGTGACCCAACTTTAGTGTGCTTCCCAAATCATCTTGGTGCACTTGCTTGAAGGAACACAAAGGTGTCCTAGGTGGCATAAAAGTCCATCCTGGAGGTGAAAATTGGGAACTTGCTTACCCTCCAAGAGCGTCGTGTATGTGCAGCCAAATTCTAAGTCGCTCTTGTAGAGCAGTGGCCAATTAGAATTCTCGTGCCCACAAGAGCTGAGCATGGTGGTTAGTGCCACAATCGGTGGTCGAATGAGTAAGTCTACAACATTATTGGTGCTTCCCTTCTTGTACTTGATATTTAGATGAAATTGTTGCATCTATTTGGACCACTTCTGATTGCGATCATTTTGCAACTTTCCTTATGTTTGCATGAACTGCAAGGGTTGGTGGTTTGTGTGGATGACTGTTTCCTTCCCCAAAATGTAATGCTTCCATTTTCCACAAGCCTACAAAATAGAATACATCTCTTTTTCATAAGTGGGATACTTCCAAACTTTGTCGGAGAGTGTCTCACTATGATATGCCATTGGATGTCCCTGTTGAGTAACAAAAAAACTGCTAAAAATAGTAAGTTGTGTTATAATTAAGGACACTAAAAGAACTGAAAGAACAATGTTGGGGCCCCAATGATGGGGTCACCTATCATCATAGTAACACATATCTCTAAATAAGATCACCCTTGAGAATCAATAGTCTCTTCCTAAGATCAATAATTCGCTAGATCAGTTGCAACATGCTAGATACTTTACCAAGTGGATCTCAAATAAGGATACCACATGATATGAATGAAGAAAGAAGACACCTGGAATACCTCCTTAAATACTATGCAAGGTCTATATGAATGGTTACTAATTCCTTTTGGTTTGTAGATTGCACCAACTACTTATATGTGTTTGATGAATGATGCATTGCGTCCTTTTATACATTCATTTATCTTAATGTATTTAGATGATATATTGTTTTATAGTACTACTTGGGAAGATAATATTTCAAATATAAATCAAGTGTTAGAGACTTTGAAAAAAAATCGATTGAGAAAAAACCTTAAGAAACAATGAATTTGCTTGGCAACCTTTGGTGTGTTTGGGGTATGTGATTGTTGGAAGAAAACTTACTATTATCCTGCAAAGATGGAGGCCATCACCAAGTGGCCAAGTCCTACAAATTTAATTGAAGTTAGAATATTTCTTGGGGCATAAAAATACCTTTGGAAGTTCATAGCTTCCTTTTTAGTTGTGGATACACCTCTACATGCAATAATAGCCTGCAAGAAGGGTTTTTAGTGGAGAAAAAAAAACAAAAATCCTTTGAAGATATCAAATGAAAGGTCAGTTAGGTGCCAAATCTCTTGTTTTTGAACTTGTAGAATCCTTTTTAATTGGATACATATGCAAGTGGATATTCTATGGGGGTATTTTTGATGCAAGTAGGAAGGCTAGTATGCTATTATTCTAAAATATTCCATGGCAGAGTCCTGAACTACCATACATATGATGAGGAAGTCTATGTCTTGGTTCAAGGTGTTAAAAATGGAAGAAATATTTGATGGGTAAGGATACCATAATTCATATTAATCACCAACCAATGTAGTATTTGTAGACCTAGAGTAAGCTACAACAAACCTGCCACTACCTCTCGATGAAATTTTACAAAAAATCCATATAATCATTAATTACAAGAAGGGGAGTACCAACAACTTGATAGACATGATCTCAAGGCCACCTATAACCAATATATTAGCTTTGGTTACTCTTATTCATATGGATTTGTTCACCCATGATGCAAGGAATACACATAAGATGAGGTTTTTAAGGAGGTATTTCAGCAACTACAAGGTCAATTCCATGTAGAATATGGCGAAAAAAAGAATGAAAAGAATCTATAGGATGGGTTACTATATAATTTGGAAAATCTATACGTTCATAAAGGTGACATATTTCAACTTATGAGAGAGGCTCACACTTCCAAAGTTCTAAGAAATTTCGGTGTCAGGAAAACAGTCACCAACTTAGAAGGCGTGTTTATTGGCTTAGAATGCAAGAAGATGTAGCTTGGTTTGTTAGAGCATGCATACTCTATTGTAAAATAAATCCCAATATTAGGAAGTAGGGTATATACCATCCATTTCCTTTACCCACTAGACCATGGGAGAAAACATCCATGGATTTTGTGGGTGGTATACCAATAACTAGGAAGGGGCATGACTATATATTTGTGGCAGTTGATAGGTTTAGTAAGATGTGCATTATCATGGATTGTGAAAAAATATCATCATAGGAATCGAATCAACATACTTTTTATTTAAAAATGTCTAGTTTCACTTTGGGATACTAATAAGCATCATCTCATATAGAGATACCATATTTATTTGTGCCTTTTGGACTACACTTTGGGAGAATATGGACACTAAGTTGAAGAGATCTACAACTTTCCATCCATAAAAAAATGGGAAAACATAAGTGGTGAAATTAATTTTTTTAGCATTTGAGGGATTATAATAATAAGCATACAAATACCTAGGATGAGAATTGGATATACATATAACACTATTATAATAGAGCAGTCCATACTTCCATTGGTAAGTCCCATTTTGAAACTTGTTTTGGATATTTTCCACCTTTACCTCTAAATGGTATATGGATAGAAAGGGGGAGTGAATGAATACACCACAGGTGAAGCACTAAGAGATGAAAAATGCATTGATAAGATTAGGAAAATCCATTTTCAAGTATATGAGACATTGAAGAAGTCATGAAAATTACAAGGACAAGCATGCCCAATAAAACAATATTGAGAAAACATTCAAGGTGGGATATAGAGTTTGATGTCACTTGAATAAGGAAAGACTACATGGTCTAAATAAGAATATCAATGTACTATGGTATGGTCCTTTTTAAGTATTGGATAAGGTAGGAGATAATTCCTACAAACTCACTTTAACCCCATATATGTGCATTTACTCGAATGTGAGTGTGGAAAATATGAAACTATTTGAACTATCCATGTTGGACCAAGAACCTTATCAGGTCTTACCTCTTGTAAAGGAATTAACACCAAAATATCAGGAAAACTAAGTAATATATATAGTTTTGTAGAATAAATCTAGAACAACCAGACAAGGACTGTATGAGCTTTAGCAGCTTGTGTTGAAAGGAAAACTTCCAAATAAAGATAAATGGTACTCCAAGCAGAAGGTAGAGGAAAAATTTCTCACCTCATTTAATAAAATATTTTGGGGACCAAAAGCCTCCCAAAAACGGGTGGTGTGATCCAAAATTAATCAATAAATTATTTTCCATCTATTTTGGTTTTTTTTGGGTGCAAATATCATATGAATTGAATTTTAGGGCCCATTTAAGGGGTAGTTCTTACTTTGTATATTTAGTGTCTAGAACCCTCTAAGGACCATTTGAGGAATTAAATGATTTTTTTATCGTTAAAATATTATGAAAATGGTTCCTACATTTTTGGCAAAACCCACTAACAAAGCCTCGTCGACAGGGGTTCCCACTTTGTCGACGCCCAACCAGCACAATCTCCCTGAGCACTGGCCTAGACAGGTTTTACCCTACCCAACAACATCTATGGAATAGACGAGGTCTCACCCGAGGCGTTCATGGGAGAGCTGTCTGAACTGAGTTTTTGGTAGTGGGGATGGAGGATATGGGGATCCGACAAAAGGGCACCATAAATGCCAGCTCTAGAGCTTGCAACCGACTTTCCACTATTTCTTTAACTTCCAGAGTGTATTCATAACTTATGCAATCATTATATCACTACATAGTTGTCACAATATCGCAGCATTGTCCATGAAACATATCTACTCATAGCGCAACAAACAATAATAGAAAAATAGATCACATTGATATAGCAGCAAAACAAATTGCATCGATAAAGAAGAAAGAGACTAAACAACATCAACATCATACCAAAACAACATCATAACATAACAGAGTCGCAGCATCATAACAGATCAGATTGCAATAGCAATAACAAACAAGATTTTTTCCACAATCACCATCTCATATTAATATTATGCAAAGGAACCACATTACACAATTATTCTCCAAAACTTGGAGACTGCATAGATCAGGAAAAACCTAGATAAATCATAGATACACAGGGAATTCTTCACAAAACCAGATCATGCTAGATCTTATGTCTCACTTAATCTCTGATGAGATTCTCCTAGTCTCAGTCAGTAGATCCTTCTCTCCTATATCTACTTGCAAAACTAGATCTATTAGTAGGCTTGCGCCATTATATTGAGGGTCCACTTCTAACTAACTTATAACCGCTAATGACCCATTACAAAAAAAATTGGTCAAATAACATATAAAATATTCAAAGTGGTTATTCTTTTGCCCATCATGCTAATCTGGCCTTGCGTGGTACTACGTGAGGTTGTGAAGCTGCCGTGATGTTGTGCAACTCACTTACCAAAACCCCTGCCAACATGCCCCCAACACAGTCTTGTGGCTCATCCCCGAGCCACGTTAGGTTGATGGGGTGTGTGCTGACATTCGCACCTTGAAATATTTAAATTGTTACTCAATATCATGTATCCATAGCTAGAATTTGTCGGCAGTACTCTGAAAATTAGTCAAAGTCTGCCTCATCGAGTGCTCTTCTCTGGCCTTGCCATCTACCTCCTATCAATGATCTTGCACTTCCTACAGCATGGTGACTTCTTTAATAGCCAACTATCCAACGATTTCCTAAAATTCATCAAGCTGAGTGCAATGCTTTTGTTAGCGTTCCTATGCTTGGGAAACTCTCTACTATAAATCCTTCAGTTCCTTGGCCCATGTGATATACACCATCAGTGGAATAGCCCTCAATGATGTCTTCAAGGTTGTCAGTTGACCTTTTTCTTCTTGTACTTGCACGGTAAACTGATCAAGCTGCTCATCCTGGACAATGCTCTGCCAAAATTGTGTTGTCTCTTCCATAATGGTTTTAGCCTCTTGCTCCATGCCTTCGAACTTAGTTGCAATGTCTTTAATGGAGGCTTTCCTTTTCCACAACCTACTCTTGCAGCATCGTCAGTTGTACCAGGGCTTGGAGCATCAGGTTATTATCCTAAAGCTAAACAATAGTTTTCCCTAATCGTTTGGCCTTTTCGACTAGGGTGAGGTTGGTTGTGTGCGCAAAAATGTGCTGGAAAGCTTTAGAAACAGCCTTATCAAATTCACTGAACCTGGCACACATTTGCACCTATTCCATGATCAGGAAGTCTTGTACCTTTTTAAATTCTGTAATATCATCAGTAGCCTTTCACTGTAGCTCAGCCTGTGTCTCCTTCAAGGCGTCAATTTCTCAAACTTTTTCTTCTGCCAGCTGCAACCAAACCTAATGTAGCTCGTCAGCCTATTTTTGCAACTTCTTTGCGATGCTCTGGGACTGGACATAGCTCTCAGTCAACTCTTTTTGTCGTTTCTCTAGTTCTATGTCGACAACATGTTGCAACTCCACTAACTCCATAGTAGACAACTTGTTCAATTCCAAAGCCATGCTCTGGATTGGTCACAGCAATTGGTGAACTTCCTCATTATTCACGTCAATCGTAGTCAGGGGAAATTGCATGTTCCTGGCCTAGGGCTCAGTGCTAATCGATGAAATTTCCTGTAGTATGGGTCATACAGATGTCTTCCTAGAAATAATACCTACTAGTTTTTTATCATTCAAGCTAGCATTATGATATTAGGATCTTTAACTGAGAGAATAACTTGCACAACAATAAAACAAAAGAGACAAGAGACACAAAGAATTTTCCCCAGGGAAACCATAAAGGAGAAAACCCCACAACTTCCTTAGAGATAGAATGAGTAGCAATGGCAACAGTAAAACCTGAAAACATAAATATGATCTCCACAACTTTTGTCTCTCTCTCTCACTCATGCGCCCCAATGAGTGAGTGTGTGTGTGTGTGTGATAAATAGAGAGGCTCACTCTCTATTTACATTCTTTTATTGAATTGAAACCCACTCCAACATGTTGGCCTCACTTAACAATTACTTACTAGAGCCGACATCTCTAGGAGTGTCTAATAACCCTACTTCCCCACAACTTGTGTGGACTTTGCCTCCTCCGACCAACAAGGAGGGTTATCCTTAACAAAAGGATGGGGAATATTGCCCCGACTTACAATGACTCACCTAGGGTCGACTTCTCTAGGATAGTCTAATAACCCTAGGGTCACACAACTGTGGGGACTTTAACCCTTGACAAATAGGAGGGTTACCCACAATGACTTGACATGACTTGTTCACATTATAGAAAATCCCGATCAGAACATTGGGGCATGACATAACTCAATCACATTATAAACACATCCTGGAATAAACATCGGGGTACAATACATAAGATATACAAGTGAATACATTCCGAAGTTACAATTACATCAACACTCCCTCTTAACTAGGAAGGTATTCTCTCCACACAATTTATTAGCACAAGTCTTCTTCTCTGTATCATCTAAATCATTGTCAAGTTCTCGTCATCTTCATCTTCAAGTCATCTTCATCTTCAAGTCATATTCATCTTCAAGTTATCTTCATATGAATCTAGATCATCACTCGATCTGGATCATCATCACTGGATCTAGACCATCACTCGATCCGGATCATCATCACTGGATCTAGATCATCACTTAATCTAGATCGTCACTGCTAGATCATCATCAAGTCTATATCATCACTTGATCTGGATCGTCACTGCTGGATCATCATTAAGTCTATATCATCACTTGATCTGGATCGTAACTACTGGATCATTATCAAGTCTAGATCATCACTTGATCTGGATTGTCACTACTAGATCATCACTGAATCATCATCATCATTACTGCTTCTGCTATCTCAATCAAATGGTGCCATCTCTTCATTCTTCTTGTCATAGGAAGTTCTATAGAGCCATCCCTTTTTCATGCTGGTTGTAGTCCTAGCTTCCATGGAGGTCTTCTTCAGTGCTTATATCTGACACTTAAGTCAGAATGGCCCACCCAGCTCTTACATCTGACCTCATCTTGTCAGAAAGGCATGCCCAGCACTCACATCTAACCTCATCTTGTCAGAAAGGCCCAGCACTCAAATTTGACCATGTGTAAACACATCGCGCCAGAATGGCTCAGTACTTATATCTAACCATGTGTGAACACACCGCATTGAAAAGGCTCTGCACTTACATTCGACCATGTTCAAAAACACCGCATTGGAAGGGCTCAGCACTTATAATTGACCATGCTCGAAAGCACCGCATCGAAAAGGCTCATCACTTACATTCGACCATGCTCAAAAGCACTACATTGAAAGGGCTCTACACTTACATCTGACCATGATTGAAAGCAGTGTATCGGAAGGCCTCTCAATCCTAAACTAAGGATTCCTGGTAACTGACCAGGTACCTCCATTCTCCTAGAGAATGGCATCATCCTTTATATCTGATCAAGTGGGAACACCTCCCTCAATCACATCAAGATGGCCATGCGCTCACATATGATCATGTAATACTACATCCTACAGTAATATCAAAACGACCCTCAGTCCCAGACTGAGTTTTCCTGGTAACTGACTAGGTGCCTCCATTCCAAGAGTAGCATTTATCCCTTACATTTGATCATGTAGGGACCAATCCTATAGTCACATTAGAATGGCTTAGCACTCATATCTGACATGGAAGGAACCAAATCCTCTCACCATGACAGAATGGCTAAGCCCTTACATGTGACCATGGAAGAAACCTAATCCTCTCACAATGTCAGAATGGCTCTTGGTCTCATCATTTCCCCTTGGAGGGAACCTCGATCTTGAGAACACTAAGATTCTCCCTGAAGTACTCAAACTTAACTCTGGCCATTTCTAGCATACAATTACATCAGGGCTGATTACGTCCAAGGATAACCTGTGATATTTGCTAGGACTTATGCTCAAACAACCTGTCTCATCAGCTATGCTATAAATCCTTCTTTCATGAGATATTGATCTGGATCACTGCTCCTCTCTGCATCATACAAAAAATGCAAGTCAGATGAACCAAATCAAATAGTAGTTTTCAAAAGAAACATACTACCTCCCAAATAGCAAGTGGAAACATCTTTTTCCTTAGCTGTACTCAGTGCCATACAGGACTCCATCCTGCCAAACCAAGAGATCACACTTGATCCCATACTCAACTATACCCTTCAGGTACCTCACTGCATGCTTTGCAATCATCAGGTGAACATGTCTCAATGTGTTCATAGCAAAGCAAATATCTGGTCTCGTATTTTTCAGGTACATGAAGGAATAAAAAATTCGATGAGACATCATGGAATCAACCATCTTTGATGAAGCATCACTCAATAGCTTCATGTTCGATGCCATAGGTGTGCTCATGGCCTTGCAGTCCATCATCCTGAACCTCTTCAGGATCTCTACTGCATACTTCCCTTGTTTGAGGAAGATTCCATCCACATTCTACCACACTTCCATGCCTAGAAAATAGTTCATCGACACATAACAGGAGCATCACTAGTCTTTCACCTTCAACCTTGAAGCAAAGGTTGGAATCCTCTTTACTCTTAGTAAAGCCTAGAGTCATCAATAATCTATCCATCATGTCATACCATGTCGAACCTCAGGATCTTCTGTAGTCACTCCCTCTGAAGCAGAGCATCATGCTCCCTCTGTCTTTCATACTCTATGCACTGAAACATTATGTACCAGAGTGATAAGTAGCTTCCTTTGCTACTAATATTCTATGTTTCCATCTAGGATCATTGGATACCAATATCCTCTATCTTGAAATTTTTCAAAAGTTCTTCTCACACCCATCTGTGAGCTTGTCATCCTCTATCAACCTTGTAGCAAAGGTTCATATCTTCATCAAGCTCCTCATGTATGGGTTATCCCATGGGTGTCTTCTGAGCTCATACAATGCCTTCTTACATTTGCACACATGATTCTTCCTGTCAAGTATATTTCTAGTGGCTGCAAATGTCTCTTCGTAGTCTATGCCTCGTGCTATGAATACTGCAACCTAGACATCATTCTTCTTGAACTCGTCTTCCCTTTCTTCTTAGTTACTTCTTCATGGCTGGAAGGTTCTGCATCAATGATGTCACTACATTCGTCATATTATTCTTCATCTTGAACTGTCATTACTTGTTCCTCTAAACAAGTCTCATCCTTCTTTGCATGTAGGTGATTATGTAAGGAATATTTCCTACAAGTAAAATGCATTTGTATGGTTAGAAACATTTCATAAGGAATATTGATACTGGAAAATTATTATGCATAAATATATGATGATGCAACTACTTTAGCCAATACAACATCCATCCATATCTCATGGAAACTTTCTAGATGCCTTCCATCTCTACCAGGACAACATTGAGATTGTGCACTAATCCAATATGTCAGCAAAGAGGTTTCATTCTAGATAAGTAGCAATGGAGAGTTGTATAGCACCATGAGCTACTTACCCATCACATGGATATTAGTAGTATACTGTCATTAATGCAAACATTCTATCATGCATAATACATTAACCGAATATAGATAAATGCATAACAAAAACAATATCATGAAATGACAATTGAATACTTATCTTTATTTGTTTTGTGGGTAGACTCCTTCTTGAGCCTTTAGCTTCATCATCTTCTGCATTCATTATTTCTTATCCAAATGCTAATTTGGATAAGAGTTTCTTCAAGAGTTGAGTCCTTCGTATTCCTCATCGCTTGAGGGATATTCTTTCGATGGTGAAAGCTTGATCTTCAGTTGCTCCCATCTTCTCTTCTCTTAATATGAGTCGAGCTTCTTATCCTTCTTAGAGTCTATTGAAAGTAATCACTTCCTTCTAGCACACATTCCTTGAATGAAATGAATCCCATGATCCTGGGAGGCCATTCAAGGAGGTTATCACAACTTCTGCATTCTCCACTTCTTCTTTTACCGCTTCAAGTTGTTCTGCATTCTGGATCTTCACATTCTTCAACTGTTTTCTCAAAGTCATATTATGATTTATGTTCTTCCCCTTAAATAGCTTGGTCAAGGAATCAAACATATTCAATGTCTTTATGGAGGACACTTGTGGTACAAGTTGATCCGTGACTGAATTAGTAATGATCTTCTTGGCCTTGACCAAGTTCTTCTTGTGTAAGCCTTTGAGCCTCATCTCCCTCTGGAACTGGAACCTCTCTTCTTATGTAGGTGTCCAATTCATTTTCTTCAGATAGATCATATACTTCCATGCTTGGAAGTTTTCAACTTAAAAAATCTTATCATCAAGCTGATGTGATAGATCACTTTTAAATGAGAACCTCAAATGAAAATAGCAAAATATTAGAACTTACCGATTTGAGGTGTCCGTCCTGGTTCTGGAGCTAGCTGATCTAGGGTTTGTCAGAGAAACCCTAATTTTCAAAACTTAGAATCTTTTAGATCTGATTGGATAGAAATATATATCTCTTAAATTTGAGCTATCCAATGTACTCCTTTTCTGAAAACAGTGGAGGGAAGCTCCCGGAACAGGAAGCCCTAGTTTTCCAATTTCTCCTGCAGAAATATATGTTATTGTTTCTATGGTATCTCCAAAATTGATGCTCCTCTATGTCTAAAACTTTTTACTAAGGTATCCTTGCATGTCCCTATTCCATCACAGGTTTCATCAGAATTTGTTTCACCAATTGGGACTTATGATCATTTTCCTAAGGTGACCTGTTACAGGACAGTTCAGAACAGTTAAGTTGTACAGACTTCCACATGTCACTAGTTAATATTCTAAGTCTAAAACTTTAACCACAGAAAGTAGATTCTGTGCCCTTTCTAGAACATCTTCATAAATTTCATTTGGACCTTTGTATCCCAAGATATAGCAATTATCCCCAGGTGTCCTGTTTAGGGATGAATTCTGGAAGAGGCTGGAACCCTAACTTGGAGGAATCATATTTACCAGAATATAGTGAATACAAGGCCGAATTTTGGATACATTGTACATAAGGATTTTATATTCCACCTCTACAATTTTTATCTCTTGATCCTTCTCCAATCCCAAGATTTAGCGAATGTACCAAAACTTATCAGTTTTAGTATTTAGGGTTTTTCCAGCTCTGGGTCAAACTAGGGTTTGACTTTCTCATAGTTATACCCAACCAAAAATATTGATCCAGGTCTCTAAACTTAGATTTTCATGAGGAGATAAATCCTATGCTAGGATCACTCAAAAATTCCTCTTCTGTAGAAATCCCTAATTTCCCGCACTGAAAACTGAAAATGCTCGAAATTGAATTCCGCTTCGACAGAAAGATGCGCCCTTCAATGGAGAGCTGCCTACCATACTTTTGCTGATGGATTGTGTAGAGAGACCCAAAAAGTAAGAATCCCTAGCTTCTGCAGCTGCACAATGTCTTCTTCTCAGGTTAGCTCTAATACCATGTTAGATTTTTATCATTCAAGCTAGCATTATGATCTTAGGATCTTTAACTAAGAGAATAACATGAACAACAATAAAACACAAGAGACAAGAGACACAAATAATTTTCCTCAGGGAAACAATAAGGGAGAAAACACCGCAACTTCCTTAGAGATAGAATGAGCACCAATGGCAGCAGTAAAACCAAAAAACATAAAGATGATCTCCACAACTTCTGTCTCTCTCTCTCACTTGAGAGATATTCTCCTCTCTCACTCATGCGCCCCAATGAGTGAGTGTGTGTGTGATAAATAGAGAGGCTCACTCTCTATTTATATTATTTCGTTCACTTGAAACCCACTCCAACATGTCAGCCTCACTTAACAATTACTTACTAAAGCCGACATCTCTAGGAGTGTCTAATAACCCTAGTGCCCCACAACTTGTGGGGACTTTGCCTCCTCCGACCAACAAGGAGGGTTATCCTTAACACAATGGTGGGGAATATTGCCCCGAATTACAATGACTCACCTAGGTTCAACTTCTCTAGGATAGTCTAATAACCCTAGGGCCCCACAATTGCGGGGACTTTAACCCTTGACAAATAGGAGGGTTACCCACAATGACTTGACATGACTTGTTCACATTATAGAAACTCCTAATCAGAACATAGGGGCATGAAATGACTCAATCACATTATAAAAACATCTTGGATAAACATCGGGGTACAATACATAAGATATACAAGTGAATACATTCCGAAGTTACAATTACATCAATACTCCCTCTTAACTAGGAAGGTATTCTCTCGACAGCTTTGCTGCATCAACTGTCATCGACTGATAGTATTTCGGTTCCATCTAGGTAATGACCACAATAAGGATAAACAACCAAATACATGAAAATGACTGCCCAACCTGAGCAGTAAGTGTATCTTTGAGCAACTGATTGAGCAGAAATAGAGACCAATTCATTTGCACCCCTTCGGCACACTTCTGGGTGTAGGAGACAACACCCGAATTGCATTGTACCGGTCGGTTTCCTCAAAATACTTTGCTCACTAGAATCCTTGTGCCAATGCGCACCACCTATTAGTTAATGCTATCGATGTAATAACCATGACCATCATGCTGTAAACCAAAGCGCTCCTTCAGCTGCTTGGAAAGAGTTTTGTCAGTATCGCTCCCATGGATATAC
Organism: Pseudotsuga menziesii; assembly: GCA_001517045.1. NCBI lineage: Eukaryota > Viridiplantae > Streptophyta > Pinopsida > Pinales > Pinaceae > Pseudotsuga > Pseudotsuga menziesii. Next base: position 247,664 of record LPNX010730326.1, on the reverse strand, counting down.
TGCGCTAGATCTTCCCCAGCCTTCGACAAGCCTATGATGCTTGTGATCAAATCTATTGTCATAGGGATCAACGTGTTCAACCAAAGCATACCTCCATGAAATCAAGCCAATGACTGCTTCACGAACACATGGGATTCATTCAATCGCCCAAAATGACGCATATTGATGAGCCCCAATAATCCCGATTGATATAACCCACTCACCCATAGTTGAGGAATCTGCTGAATTGGGGCATTAGGCCCCATCGGGATTGACTCATAGGGCTCATCCCTAACATATTTGAGTAGTATCAGGTCATGGTCTTCAAATTTAAACCTTATGAGCGTAGGTAAAATGTCAACCGAGCACTTCATCCCAACCGACAGCGGCGACAATTTTGGTGGGTACTTCTAATTCTTTGATGGCTGCCTCTGCTTGGCTCCTAGATGCATAGGAGTGACATAGCCCAAAATTTCATGTACATAGACACCCTGAGGTGCCGCAGACTCAACAGCTCCCGAGCTCAACTTCCCAGTCTATGCAATTCCTTCTCCTTGCACTCTCACCGAGGTGCGAGTTTTCCTCTTCTGTGGCGGTGTGGGGCTAGGCCTCTGAGCCTGCTGATTCCACTTGGGAATGGATGAGGAATCGACTGTCATACTTATAATCTCTTCTTCAACAACTATGGTCTGAATCATAGACTCGTACTCACTAGAAATTTCTATGGCATCGAGGTCTTTCAACATGCCTCATGCCTCAATCCTTCAACTACACTCGATGAATCTAACCTGTAACACTACAACTCACTCACCAATTCTCACCAAAATGCATAATCCCTGCTTTGATTCACACTCTCTGCTTGTTGAACTAAACAATCCCATCCTTACGCATCCCCTACGTTGTTTTATAACCATCTCCAATCCAAATTTCATCATTTCCAAATCTATTCTTGCCATTATTGCTAAATCTGGTATTAATGACGCAAAATCTGCTGATGATCTTACTCTTCTAATGGTCGGATCATTCATTAATGCAGGTCGCTTCAACAAGCGCTGCTAGCCAACTGGTTTAACTACTTGTATTTATTAATTTATTTGACCACCCCATAGCCCTGCAACTGTCGCAAGTGGTCAACCAGTTATCGCTAACAACTTTAACCTTACGCAACCTCACCCCTAGGGCTCGCCTTGCTTTGAACTAAAATCTTCATTTTTTTTAGCACCTCAAGTGGTGTGCATCGCCAGCCCTGACCTGTAGGGACTTAAGCAACTCCCATTGAAAAGAATCGGCAAGACTGCACTGTCTAATTGTTGTAATTGAATTGCACCACCAAAAGTAATGGAATGAACAAGATAGGGACCTAACCAGTGCATTTATAACTTGTCTAGATTCTTGATGAACTTACTATCCTATAATAACACCAAATCTCCTATCGCAAACTATTTTTTCTTAATGTGGTGATCATGCCACACCTTCTGTCGATCCTTCGCAACCTACTAGTGGAAGCCAACAATAAAATGGTCTTCTTCAAGCTGGATTAACTGTGCAATTCGTTCTTCTAATGCTTCTGCATCATCCATTCCCGTCACCATGATAATGTGCAAACTAGGAACAATACACTCCATGGGCATGACTGCCTCTTTCCCATAGACCAACTTAAATGGTGTCTACTCAGTTAACCATTTACAAGTAGTGCGATAGGCCCATAGCACTGCTAGAATTTTTAGGTCCCAGTCATCGCGGTTAACGCTACATACCTTAGTCAACGCGGTCTCCAAGATTTTGGTGAATGCCTCAACGATTCCATTTGCTTGTGGATGGTATGGGGTACTCCTCTTATGTTTCACCTACAACTCCTCAGTTAGCGCTTTCACAGTCCGGTTGATGAAGTGACTACCCTAGTCACTCATCAAGATCCTAGGACACCCAAACCATGTCATGATGTTTTCAAACATTGCTGTCGTTGCAGTGGTACAATCTACAACTAGTGCAGCTTTTTCCCACATAGTGAGATGGTCGGTTGCAGTGATGATGTATCACGCACCTATCCATTTCCCTGGTGGATTAATAGGACCTACAAAATCCACATCCCATTTATCAAATGGTTGCAGAGTCACCTATGGTACCGGCAGCATCTCATCCCACCACGATGGTTTACCGACATGCTGGAAGATGTCACAGCTCCTCACATAGTCTGCAGCATCATTATGCAATGTATGCCACCATAGTTCGACGCGCAACACCTTCCACATAGTATCATGACCTCCATAGTGACCTCCCACAATTCCTACATGTGCTTCTTAGAGAATGGGACCCTGCTCATGTGGTAAAATACATCTTCACAAGATTTCATCCAGTCCAAGCTTATATAACTATCCCACAATTAATTGAAAAGTAGAAGCTTTTACAACCAACTGCTTCTTTTGGCTAGTCGACATGTCCTCTGGGGTGATACCAATGGACAAAAATTGAATAAATGGTGCATAGTGATCATCTGGGATGTCAACACAAAACAGTTGCACATTTGGCAATCCATCATCAATATTACTCGGTTCTTCCCTGTTCTCAACGTGAGATAGATGATCGAGGCTAGAATTCAATCGCCATAGCTTCACAACTATTTCAAAATCAAACTCCTGGAAGAGTAAAAACCATAGACAGATCTTCCCCCCCAACACAGGTTTATTGACCAGGTATTGCAAAGTAGAATGATCAGTGAACATCTTGAAATGTCTACCCAACAAGTAGTGCCAGAACTTTTGCAATGCATAAACCATCGCCAAGCCTTCCCTTTCCATCATTATATAATTTCGTTCAGCAAAATACAAATTTCTACTGGCATATGCGATCAAGTGATCCATGTCACCCTCACCTGGTTTCACAAGAATGACCCCCAACGCGATAGAAGAAGCATTGATGTGTACATGGAATTCCTTATCCCAATAAAGAAAAACCAGTATGGGCACAAAGGCCATCTTGGCTTTCAAAGTGTCAAAACTTCCTTGACATTCCTGAGTCCATTCATAGGATGCATCCTTCTTTAGTAGCTTCTCCATGGGGGCAGTAATCGTAGTGTATCCTTTGATAAACTTGCGATAGTATCCGGTATGCCCCAGTGTGGCCCGAATCATTTTGACATTAGTCAGTGGTGGTAGACTGAGGATTAGTGTGATCTTCATCGGGTCGACCAATAGACCTTCTTTGTAGACAATGTGCCCCGGTAGCATGCCAAATGGTGCACAAAAAATAAACTTTTTAGAGTTTAAGGCGATCTTATGCTATCGACACCTTTCTAGCATCAGCTGTAGGTTGTCCAGATGGTCCCTCATTAGTCCATAGACAGTCCAATCATCCATATACACCTGTAGGAACTTTTGAATAAAATATTTGAATACAGTGACAACTACATGATTGTATATTGAAAATAACCCCACTCAGTGACAAACCTAGTCTTATAGCAATCCTCCTTTGCAATTTGGATCTGGTGGTATCCCGAGAAGCCATCCATGAAAGAATACATCTCTTGGCTGCCTACACCTTCAAGAAATTCATCTGTAAAATGGGTCGGGAACAGATCATGTACACATGCATCATTCAACTTCCTTAGGTTGACGTCAAGACAGATTTATCCTGTCTTTTTGTCTTGGACCACCATAGGACTTATCCACTTGGATTCTTCCACAAGCTTGATGATCCCATCATCAAGCATCTGGTCAATCTCAGCCTTCACATGGTCCTTGTATTGTGGATTCATTCGATACGGCCTCTGTCGCACCGGTTTGGCATCTAGTTTCAACATGATTTTCATCTCCCCCAAGTCTCCTAAAATTCCCTTCATCTCTGAAAACCATGTCAAAAAAAGGTCTTGGAATTCATGTAGTAGGTCCGTGATCCTAGCCATGGTCTCCTCGTCCTAGTAGTCTCTGACAATGGCAAATTTTGGGTTCTCTGCCGACCTATTGTTAACTTTCTGGATCTTTATCGGCTGACTCATCGAGTATGTCGGTATGTCGTTGTCTGTGACATCGCGGCTTCCTTTGAACTTTGGAATATTAACATTATGCAACTCATCATCATATTCATGGTCCCCCAACAAGTTGTAACATGCCATCATGGACTGGATTGAACAATGCACATGTGGATTAACTAGATAGGCGACAGGGGTGACCTTGAGTATGACATTGCAAATGATTTGTAAAGCATTGCATACCTCTGGGTTTATGTCCTAAAAACTAAATGCCTGTGCAAAAAAAACAAAAAACTCTTCCCAAGTGGTGATAGTCCTGCACAACTCTGCCACCACATACCAGGATATCGACATTTCTTCCAGAGTGTGAACGAAAGCATGGACCCATTCATCCCTGGGTTGCGACACCCATAAAGTTTGACACTTGATTAAATGACCGGTGGGATCATTTCATCCGACATATCTCCCAGCATGATAGACCTCTACATCACCAAAGCAGACCATCATCAATCTACGGCACTGTTCCCAGTCATGGATCATCTGTTCGTGTGTCACCCACCATCGATCCGGAGTATCCTTTAGTGATACATCAAGAGCTAGTATCCTTTGAGATAGTCCTAGTAGTCCTTCATAAATGGAAACTTGACAGTCTCAGTCGCAACATGTCAGAGAGACTGTGTAATCAACCCACATTTCCTGAATGATACTTCATGCAATCGATTCTGCCAATTTTCTAGAGCATCTTCAGAGTCAGAGGACACAAAACTTACGCTATGCCATCCATGTTCTCCATCAATAGTAGGATGGATATAGTCCTCAGATATGTTATAAGCATGATCCCAACTTGTCCCGACTTTATCATTTACAGGTTCAATATATCGTCGTCCTTCCTAAGGGTCCATAGGATCAATGACCCTGACATCTTGGTTTTCAAATGTCATTACTCATTTTTTGAAGTTGATAACTACCATGCTATCATTATCCCATCCAATCCGTAGCATTGTGGGATAGGAACCATCGTCTTCTACAACTTCTATCACAACAAAGTCAGCATGTGTTTTCATACCTTCAATGTTGACAAACAAGTTTGAAACACAACCAATGGGTTGAATCTTCGCTTGGTTTTCTAGTCGCAGCTGTACCAACGACCATCCCAATGTTGGATTTCCCATCAATTTCTAGGTTTTCTTGGTCAGAATATTTACATTTGATCCTAGGTCCAAAATGACCGAGTCAACCTCATAATCTCCAATCTGGATATTCATCCTCATCTCCTTGCCTGTCTTCCTTTCTTGCAAGGAATTCACAGTAGAATCCTTCACTGTCTTATCCAGGTGGTGCAATAATGTCTTAAGCTCGACAAGGGATTCGAGTCCCTTGTTAGCGATAGACAACTCTAAAAAAACTTCCGCAAGGTACCATACTGCCGCGATGGTCCTGCCTCTACAGATGGATCAAAAGCAAATGCATATCAACAATTGGTAATTTACCCATATTTTTCCTGATTACATTCTTTGCATTGAATAAGGTATCTTTCTCTGTCGCAATATCAAATGTGACCTTTTTATTACTAGTGAGCCAAACTTGCAGCCGTGGTCCATCGTCTCCAGTTGTCTCACCAGCACAAGTGACAATCCCAACGTCGACATCTTTCATCCGTAGCTCAGCCTGAATAGTGGCAACTATTGATCCTTGAATCAAGTTCAATGGTGGGTTTTCATTCAATGGTTGATTCATCGGTTGGTTTTGTGTCTAAGGCAAGTTCTGAGTCTGAGTCTGCGGTGGGACCTAGTTCTGCATTATCGGCTAGTTCTGCACTTGGAATGCAGGTTGATTCTGATTCTATACATTCTGAAACTTAGGAATATTTCATGCTTGCCATTTTGCAATCAATTGAGGGAAGATTTCAACATTATTATTGCTTGTTGCACAGTATGTACATGGTGCATGAGGGCACTCCCTCTGATAATTCCCAAATACCCCACAGGTGTAGCACTGGATTGATTCACAACCTCATCCTCCTCCTCGACCTCTGAACCCTACGCAAAATCCTCCTTGAACTCCTCCCTGCTGAAACTATGGTTGGGACATCTGTTGTTGTGGTGGGTTTGGTTGTTGTTGGACATAGTGCGTGGATTGAACATATTGTGGATGATTCTATTGTATTCGTGGTGCATGGTTATACTGTAGTTGTACCACCATTTATGGCTGGTGCAAACTGTGGCTGCGCTATAAATTGTTGCTGCAGTTGTGCAGGGACAAACTACAACAAAGGTGGTGGTGTATACAGAACTTGTGCTGTAGGTTGTACTACTTGCGGTTGTTCTTGCGCTGTTTGGGGGTCCTCACCTTTCACAAAGTATGAACTGTATGTCCTTTCCTGGAGAAAATTGTAAGCACGATAGTTTTTGTCGTCATGTCCAACCGATCGACAAAATGTATAGTACAAATTTTCTGCCTTGGTAACCATCTTCTGCATGTAATCACAGTTCTCATGTCGATGTCCATAGACCTGACATATGCGACACCATGGTACACCGGCACAACTCAATGAATTCAAGGCTCTTTATAGCAAATAGTTTCAAAACGTCGGACAAGTGTTCTTGGTATGTCCGTCCACATGGAAATGGGTGCACCAAATATCATCGCGATATTCCGTATCCTTTAGAGCACCAAATTGGCCAATTGCTCTTGAATCTAGTTCATTCCAACCATAGATTCTCCTACTGGTGATGCCTCCAATTTCATCACGGTCTCTAGAACCTCGCTTTATGTCGCAATCTTTTGCTGTATTAGTGACTATCTGATATGCGGGACAAGTGTGGCAATGAACCATTCGTTGTGTTGAACATCACTCATCTGAAAACTGACCTGAGCCATCAACGTATTAAACCACTGATCAAAGTCCCAAATCGTCTCATTGGGGAACTATTTAATCTCCTTCTGTTACAGCTGATTTTACCACACATGGTGGATCACACATTTATGGCCTTCCCTGTCCCTCTGCAGACTCTTTGGACCCCATGGACCATTTTTGTACATTTGATGTTTCCAAGATCATCCCTAAAAACATGCATTATGTGCCATACATGACTTTTAAACCTATTCTCACGTATATACGTGGATATGAACCTCAAACCCGCATACATCGGGATGTGTGCAAAAGGCCAAATAGTTTTGGAGTTTTCCTTGATGTGGATCCAAGACACTTGTCTCTTGGCCTTCAATATGTCGTGAGATTTCTCGGATTTGACCTTCCATTACCCCATTGAAGCACTATATAAGGAACCCTTTGGACACATTGAAAGGAGAGAAATTGAAGAGCAAGATATAGTCCATTGTTTCCGGAGCTTATACTTGAGTCTGCATCCCTTTGTCCCTTGGAGCACTTTGTGTTCTTCCCAAGATTGCCTTTGCTTGTGAGCTTTCTATTGAGAGATGGAGGATTGAAGTGGTGGAGGCCCAAGTGGAGGACTCAGTTTCTCTGGTTCGTAGACATGCCGACAGAGGTTGTCACTATTGTAATCTCTGAGTTATATTAATAGAAATATCTTTTCCTATCCAATAATGTGTATTTAAATGAATATTGAATCCATGGATGCTTTTAAATGCTTATATGTTATTGATTATATATGCTAGAGTAGGTCTAACAACATTATATAGCATGCTTGTCTTGTTTGCTGAATGTTGAGAGAGCACAATTCTAATACAAGCGAGAGTGGAAAAGCTCAACGGGGATCTACATCAACCATCCAGAATAAGGTATGTTTTGAGATCCTTTAGTGTTAGATATTTTGTTTCTCTTGCATATGGGAAAGGATTGATTTCTGTGGTTACTCTGTCTATTGTGGTACCCCAAGCCATAGGAAGTTTTCTCCATAACAGAATTGGCGAGCATACTGGGGAGTTCCTAGTCATTTCCTTTGGGGGTTTTATCGGCATTCAATGTTCTTGAATTGCTCTTATTTCTCTGTTTCTGAGTCGGGTCTAGGGGCATGTTTTCCTAGTAGTGTCTGATAGGAGTAAATTTTGTCTCAGCTTGTCTGTTTACCTTCTTTTTTATCTCTTTTTCTTCCTGTACGTGAGTTTTTTTCTTCACAGTCGTGTGTACACACTGTTTTTACTGGGATATTCACGTATATACACGGTTTTTCTGCACATAGTCGTGTATGCCCTAAGTTTTTCCTTTTTGGGGAAGATTAAGTTTTGTTGAGTGAGTTTGGATAATTGTTGAGTCTTCTTGGATGATTTTGGAGTCTGTATACACCTATGTTTCTAACCAGAGATGCTTTTTAGTTTGAATTTTTTGAGAATGTTCTTGTCATTTCATTTTCTATTTTTTGTTTTGGGATTAGTGCATTAGGTCTCTTTTACCTTAGTGCTTTTCTTGGGTGTTGTCTGATAGTGTTTACATATTCTGGGGGTTATAGAGTCATACTTTTTCTTTATTATCTCATTTTAATTCAAAAAATACAAAAACATTTGCTTTTTTTCATCATTATGGATTGTTGCATTTTTCATTTTGCTTGGTACTTGCATTAGGTTTTCTTGGAGAAGTATTAGGTATATTTTCATATAGGAATGATTGCATATTCATTTGAAGGAAAATTTTGCACTTCATGTAGTAGCATACCCTGTTTTTCATTCGACACAGTGCATTTGCATTGATTGTTAGGTGTGCATTTTACTTATTGTTGCGTCATAACATCATTAGTTGCATGAACATTTTCCCTTTTGAGTAATAATCCAATTAAAATCAACACATAATAAAATGAATTACACTCTTTTCTTTTATAGGGTGCACCAACAAGATTAGGTTTTAGGGTCTTGGAATAGTTCATTGTGAGTAAATTCTCCAAGACCACTAAACGAAACATTTATGTGTCTGTCTAGGTGAGAGAGTGAAATTCCTTTATATAATTAGTGTTTCTTAGGATACTCCTCTTACAAGGGAGTTAAGCGTGAGGCATTGTGAGTGGTTATTGATTGGGATGACCCCTAGTCATAACTGAGTAGCACCAGAGATATTTCCAGGATTGTATTTGCATCTCGGGGCTCTTTCAAGAGTTTCAGGCTTTGCTACCCTACCCATATGGTCAATCCCGCCTACGACTGTCTGCCTGAGCATTGATTATATTGAGGTGACCTTAGTTGCCTTACCTAGTTTATCGACGGGGTACTTCGTAGTGGTTATTTTGCAGGTGTCCTGGCCAGGTAGGGGTCAGATAGCACAGTCTCTATATGCGTTGAAGCTGAGGGCCACTATAATTGGTTAGAAACCTCCACTTGTTGTGTATGGGAGTCTCAATCCTCTCCTAAGCGAGACATACCTGCTTCATTTGGGAGCTCACATATCCTACCCTTGTTTACTTGTGATTTGGATTTACATTGTATAGGTGTATGCTCTGTGCATGCTAGTTTGCCTAGGGTTTGCGTAAATAGATAGATTCTTTTTAATTTTTTGAGTTATTGTGGATTCAGGTGTGGCACTTCATCATTCTTGTTGTTTAGTACCTTCCACGTCTCCTCCTCCTTTGGGAGAGAGAAATAGATAGTCTGGGCAGAATACTTCTCACATTGGTTCACACACGATGGGAGATCACGAGGATGAGATTCCTAAGATGTTTTATCCACCTCACAAGGTTGGGGATGCAGATTTTACTCTTGTATATGATCCTTCACCAGAAATACCTTCACATTCTGGTTATGATCCCTAGTTATATTAGTTATGGCATGCCTGATATCCCTACACACGATGCGGCACATCATGCCGAATCAAAAGTTGAACCTAGCACTACGCCTGGGGGCACTCCTATTCCTTTCCATGCGAAGAGATTTGGGAGCACCAGTCACATTGCACCTTCCATCCCGGTGGTGGAAGCTGCCTCACATGTCCATCCTAGACCTGGTGTTAGTAGTCATATGCGGATACTAGAACCGAGAAGAGTGACCATAGGGAACACCACTTACATCCCTTCACATGTCCCTTCGTCCTCAAAACCTACTCCTTCGAATGCATTTTTGACAACCCTTCCTCCCCCTCATTCACGTGGTCCTTCGGGATGGAATATCGCTACTAGCCATGTTCATACTGCGACTACTCACATGGTAGTATTTCAGAGTCATGTACCTCCTGTTGTCTCGGGAGGTCATATTCCTGTTTCTGAATCATCTCACGGTCCATCGCAAGGAGTTCCCCATAACCCTAACTATGGAGCTTCTCTTGGGACATCCCATGGGACACCTTATGGAGCTTCTCATGGACAATCTTATGGACTACAGTACGGAAAGAACTATCAACCCTATGGGTATGGGTATCAACAACATGCTTACTCTTCTAATTATGGATTTGTAGCACCGCATAGTCAAGGTACACCACATCATAATGCTTCCATGCAGCCCTACATGGGTCAAATGGGAGGAGGATATTATTGCCAAGGCCATGGTATTTATAGTAATCAGCCTCATATGAACTAGAAATATTAGGGAGCATGGCATAGACCGGCTCAACCTAGGCTCCCTTTCCTTGCAAGGTTGAACTTACCTAACTTATTGAGACTTATGAACGATCCGGTATCTCATGACCCGGCATGGCTGGTCGTCCCTAACAAGCTTCCCTCAGACATTCCCAAATTCTGGGGAAACGTAGGAGAAGATCCTAGTGAACATGTCACTACTTTTCACCTTTGGTGCTCTTCCAATTCCTTACATGACGACTCAATCCGTTTAAGGCTATTTCAACGCAGCCTCACCAGGCCTGCAACGAAATGGTATATAGAGTTACCAAGGGGGGCATTCATTTTTTTCGATGGCCTTTCCATGAATTTTCTCAATCACTTTCAACTACCCATGCATTTCGATGTTGGTACAAAAATCTTGTCGACATTTCGACAAGACAAAGCCACACATATTTCGGATCACATTCAAGAGTGGCGTAGATGGAAGAGATTGATTAAAGCCTTCATACCACCGGAATTTCTCCTTGAGTGGTTCCTCAATTCATAATTACCTTACATCGCGAAGGATGTTTCTACATCTGGAGTCCAAAACAAGGAACAAGCAATCTTTAGGGCATAAGAGTTGGATTTGATCTACGCTCAATCCATACTTTTGTATGAGATTATACCTAATGCTCCACGTTCTAGTTTCAATCCCAAGATCAAGCCTGGACCACATGCTGATGGCATTGTGGGTTGTACAAGTGCCAAACCTATGGATTTGGTTGTGAAACAAGTGAGCCAATTGTCTATTAATCAATCCGCTTTGGGACAAGCCATGGCTTCGTCTCAACCCACCCAAACGACAAGTGTACTTTCCGTGCAATCGTTGGACCAGAAGGGCAACCAGCATCCCGGAAGGAATAAGAAAAAGCATAAAAATAATTGTAAGGGTGGGAACGAGAATGAAAATGATAATTTTAATGACAAGAACGCCCGTAATGTTGGGGGGGACAAGTAGTCTAAACATAAGGTAAATTTTCCATGCAAATTGTGTAAGGAGGACCACCTCACTCACTTGTGCCCTCATATGGAAGATGCCTCGAGATTCATAGCATAGGGCCCAACTGTGCTAACTAATCCTTTACCCCATAATCAAAATATGAAATTGAGGACCAATGATCCTCATTGTGTGTTGGGTAGAGATTAAAATCCGCCAGAATCCAATACTGGTCAGGGTTGCATCAACATGGTACATACTACTAAGGTTGTGACTCATGCAAAACATTATGGTTCGTCACAACCGAACCTTGGAAAAGAACCCGCTCCCCCCGAGATCCCTTTGCATATTGAAAACCCTATGGATAAACCTAAAATTGCACCTCACATTCCTAAGGGATTCCTAAAGCGTTTGAGGCACAATCTTAATGCCCGAGCCACCCAAAACTATTCCTTTGTCGAGGATTTGGGCCAAACCTTTTGTGCGATGTCCGCACTTGAAGTACTTCAGAGTTGTCCTCCGCAAAGGAAAGACTTACTTTATGCTCTTGAGAATAATGATGATAAATATTCTTCCATCATCAAATTTGAAACCATGGGACTACATCCTTGCTTTCCTTACTACGTGCCTCTTTTGATTCATGTAGAGTGTCTTAATATGACCTTCAAACGCACTGTGATTGAAAAAGGCACTGTTGTTTCCATGATGTCTTTATCGTGCTGGAAGGGTTTGGGTTCTCCTGAGTTGTCTCAATCCACTACCATGTTGACTACCTTACATGGTAGATCATTTCGGCCGCACAGTATTCTTCCTTCTCTTAAGTTCCAATTGGGAGGGAAGACTGTCGCGATTGAGGTTGAGGTGGTTGATGCGCCCCTTGACTACAATCTTTTACTGGGCTGGAATTGGATCTATAGTATGCAATCCATAGCCTCTTCTCTCTTTTGAGTAGTATGCTTTCCATTTAATGGGAATATTGTTACAATTTATTAGACATCATTCCATAATTCGAGTGTTAGTGCATCATTGGGAGCTTCTATCCCGATTATCGATCATTCTTAGCTGGAAACTGGAAGTGTGGGTGTGGGTATATATCCATCTCTTATGGGGACCTTTAGCTATTCTGCACCCGTTCTTATGATCAGATCTAGTTTTGGTGGGGCTTCATCTTCATTGAATTCAGTGTCTTTTCACACTACCCATATGGAAGATCCTTGGATGCTTCCTTCACCGAGTCCTTCGAATGGACCTGTTGAAATGGATGTGTCGTTTCCTGCAACAATGATAGCATATCAAGAGAATCTTTATTGTGTTGTAGAGCCTAATCCTTCCTCTTCACGGAAGGAGGAGGAGGACCCATATGTGTTTTCTGCATGGGCAGTTGAGTCCTCCTATGCACATGATTGCCTTGATGATGTTTTCCCATCAGATGAAGCCATTATTGAGGCCATGTCTGGGGTTGAGCCACCTTGGGAAGAGTTACATCATAGATCCTATTTTCTTCTTGATCTTAAACGTACAGAGCATGAATAATTTAGGGAGATTCTTAGCAAGAAGATTGGTAGTCTCGTGGTTCCATTGAGCTCTCCTGGTCAGATGGTTGATGGGAACATGGTGAATTTATCACCTGCTATTCCTATCAATATTTCTTGCGATCCTGACAAAGTTGAGAATGTCTACATTGGGGCGGATTGTTCCCCTGATGAAATCAAGGAGTATACCGATCTATTTAAAGAGTTTCATGACACATTTGATTGGTCATACGAGGAAATGCCAGGTATCGAACTTTGTATTTCCGTACATGAAATTAATACCTATCCGAATGCGAAGCCCGTTCGACAATGTTTGCGTGTGGTGAATCCTAGAAAAGCACCCGCTATTAAGTGTGAGATAGAGAAGCTGTTAAAAGATGGTTTTATCTATCCCGTTCCCTTCATAGAGTGGGTTTCAAATCCTATTCCAATTGATAAGAAGCAGGGAGCGATCAATATATGCACTGATTTCCATGATTTAAATCGTGCTTGTCCTAAGGATAATTTTCCCACACCATTTATTGATAAGATTTTGGATGAGTGTGCGGGAAGCGAGGTATTCTCCTTCATGGATAGTTTTTTTGGATATAATCAGATTCAGATCAAACCCGAGGATCAACATAAAACTACATTTATTTGTCCTTGGGGTATGTTTGCATATCGAAATATTCCTTTCAGTCTTAAAAACGTCGGAGCCACATTTCAGTGGGCTATGACCTTAATTTTTCATGATCTAAAAATGATTATCGAAGTGTATTTGGATGATCTTGCTAGTCATTCTCATTGGAGAGTGCGTCATCCATACCATTTGAGATTAGTATTCAAGAGATACTGCCATTTACAGGTTAGGTTAAATCCTCATAAGTGCATCTTTTGCGTGACCGTTGGTCGCTTGCTAGGGTTCATTGTATTCAAGGAAGGTATAAGAGTCGATCCCTTAAAGGTTGAGGCAATACTTCAATTTCCTCCCTCATATAATATTAGACATATTCAGTGTTTGCAAGGCATGGAAAATTTCTTGCGGAGATTCATGGTTAATTTTTCCAATTTTACTAAAGGCTTTATGTGTCTTTTAAATAAGGACACTACCTTTTGCTGGGATGAGCAAGCCCAAGTGTCCTTTGATGCTCTTAAGCGAGCCTTAGCATCGGCCCTCGTGCTTAGTCCACCTAACTATAGCCATGATTTTTTTTATTTATGTGGCCACGTCCATGGATATGGTTGGTATGGTTTTGGTTAAAGAGGATGAGGAGCTCCACGAGTATGTCATATATTATTTGAGCCAAAACCTTATTGATGCAGAAATCCATTATTCTCATATGGAGAAACTTGCCTTGGACATCGTTCATGCGGTTCATAGATTGAGACATTACTTTCTCCTTTACCAGACCTTGGTGGTAGCTCATGTCAATCCGTTTCATTTTGTCATCACTAGAAGGATGATCGGGGGAAAATATAATAAGTGGATTGTTATTTTGCAAGAATTCGATCTCGAATTCGTTTCGCCAAAATCGAAGAAATCGTTGATCTTCGCAGAGCTCATTTTTTATTTTCCAAGTGTGGAGGGGGAGGAGGTTTATGAGGATATGTTTGTCGATGAGCATATTTTCCTTATATCAACTTTGGGCCCATGGTATGGGGATATCATTATATATTTGCAAACTTTGAAGGTCCCTACTCACCTTTCACGGGATGAGTGACAACAATTACGTCATGTATCTAAGCACTACCTTATAGTGGATCACACTTTGTACCGCCATGGGGTAGATTCCATTTTACATCATTGTTTAACCCATGATGAGGCTGAGGTTATGCTGAATGATTACCACGGAGGGGCATGTGGTGGTAATTTATATGGGATTTCTACAACCCAAAAAATATTGAGAGCGGGATATTTTTGGCTGTCGATCTTCAAAGATTGTGTCAATGTGGTCAATAAGTGTTACCCTTGCCATGTGTTTGCACGCAATATACGCTCACATCCTACCCCGCTACATCCGATTATCACCACCAGTCCCTTCATGGATTGAAACCTAGCTTCGCCTAGGGGGCATCATCACATTATAGTGCTTATCGATTATTTCACGAAATGGGCCGAGTCTATGCCCACGATTAAATCCGACGGTGACACAGCTGCGCATTTTGTTTTCAACCAAATTATTACTTGGTTCAGAATTCCGAAAGAGCTTGTCACTGACCACGGTAGGCACTTTCAGAATAGAATGATGGAAGAGTTGGCTTCGAATTTAGGGTATAAGTAGGAGCACTCCTCTTCTTATTACCCTTAGGCAAATGGATAGGTTGAAGCAGTGAATAAATCACTTAAGTCCATTCTCCAAAGAACCATCGTGCAAAGCAACATGAATTGGCATATCATGTTATATCTTGATTTGTGAGCCTATAGAACCACGGTTAAGACTTCCACTGGTTTCTCTTCATATCAGCTCGTACATGGGGTGGAGTCTGTCTTATCGGTTGAATGTGAAATCCCTTCGTTGAAGCTAGCCATAGAAATTTTACCCGACACTTCTGCATTGGAGGAACATTTGGTCCACTTAGAGCAGCTTGATGAGCAACACTAGGACGCCTTAGTGGCTCTAGAAGTAAATAAGCGTCACGTTAAGGTCCTGTTGGCACCCCAACAAATCCCCTTCAATTTATACAAAATAAAGGGCCCCCATTAGAATTTTGTAATTATTTAGCTTTTGTTTTTAAGTTTTCCTCAATGGATTTGGATATTGGTTTGACTGCCTCCTTCCTTTAATTTTGTTTTTTCTCCACTTCTCGTTTTGTTTTATGGAAGATGATATGGTGGTCATTTTCTTTCTGAATTTTTGGCTTTGATATTTCCATAAGTTGATGCTTTGAATAGTGTTTCATGCGAGGTGCATATGAAGGAACACAACCTCACATTCAAACTCTTATTTTGAGTGACCTATCATATATATTGTTTTTTCCATTCTTTGGCGGAACAAATTAATTCAATGAAGGCCTTTCTTAATTGCAAAATGTAAGACTTATTATATATATTCATAATCTTATTATGAATATGTATAAAGATATGTGACCAAATTTAATAAAAAAAGGATTATGGTTCATGGATTATGAAAATGTGGTTGATTTTTCAAATTTTTCATGGATAGTTAAAGTGAGAATGCATGTATAAAAAATAACTTTTGGTTGTATAATTTTTATTTTTATTTTTATTTTTTTTCTTTCAATATTTTGTGGGCATGTTTTAGTTTGATATCAAACATTTAAATTGGTGATTGGTGTGCTTTAGAGAGATTACTTATCCAAAACATAAAACCTCACCATCATTATCACTAATGCATACTCATAAAAGCTCTTTACAAAAGAACAATCATGTTTATAAAACCTTAGTTATGCTACGAGTGAATTTAAGATTTCTTTTTATCCATGATTTTCATTACTTTAAATGAATACCTTTTAAAATAATAAAGTGTATTTTTAAAACTTTACGTAAGTTATGGCTTATATCATGGATTTGTAATATATAACATGCATTTCTTCATTTTGATATTGGTGTTCTATAACTTTGCAGGTATCTCGAATCTTCTGCCAAGATGTTATCTCCAAGATTTGATTAGATTGCAAATTTTAAATATTAATAAGTCGCCAAATGTCAGTTCATAGGGAAGAAACAATTTAACAAATTGAGGAAATGTCTAATAGATTTCTATGAATTTATTTGGAATGCTGTTACATGCAAGTTGTGATAATTAATTATTTCAGTCCACATCAACGCACGTTATCTATGATGCGTTTACGAAGAGAAATGAGGGATATCATTATCATTTTTTAAGTTCTACTCTTCGGGAAGATTTCAGATACCAACACATTACTACGGAAGATTTGTTATTTCTGTTATAACTAAAAGGCGCTATTTTTGAGAATGCTGGCATATTATCTTTAATAACAGGATCAGTGTTTTAATACGCATGAGATTGAAGGATATGTGGTAGTTCTGTAGAAGATAAAAATAACATAACCTTTATCACCAAATCATAGCAGGATCTATGCAAACATGTCATGGGTAAATAGTCTCATAATTGCGCGTATAAATAGAAGGAGATGGTGCGCCACCAAAGTAGCCAAGAATAATGTAACCAAATTACTTCTATGCTATTAGATCAAAGTGAAAGGCTTGACGGAGAAAGCTGTGAGAATGCACCATGAAATACTGCAGATAAAGACCTGAATGATAATGCCGATATTTAACAACTGGTTAAACGATAAAGTTAAAAGGGAACATTCTTTTAACCTTTCATCATGATATTTTTCTTCATTTCTGAATCGTTTATCAATTTTTATGTTTTATGGCAGTTATTTGTTCTCATAATTGTTGTTTCAATGTGTAGGTTCAATAGCGAACATGTTGAAATTCATTGAAGTTATTCCCTTGGAAACAACGCGTGGAAATATGCTATTAAAGAATCTAGAATTGGATATAATTTAAACTATTCACCAGCACCGTGAGATAGTTACTACCATTTTGCAAGCGTATCTCAGCATGAAGAAGAAAAAGGATTAATAGTCAAAGATTCGATCCACCTCTCCAAACAGAATTGATACCTCTAAAATCATCTTGTTTCCGCGATCGTTGGATCTATTTGCGGCAAATGAAGTGGTTTCAATAGTTCCCAAAGATATCTCATGTCGAGGTGGCATTCATCCAAAGAGAAATAAAGTAGGGTGAAAGGTACGACTGCCTATAAAAGGAGAAATAATTTCTACCAGTAGAGGGGGGAAGGGTCTCTACAGATCGGAAGGAACAATTGTGTTTATGTCTTTCTTTCATTTTATTTCTTTTTGTAACTTTGTTTCAGAAAGCCTGAGATGAACGCTGCCAGGATGTTTAAAATTTCTGTGTAATTCTTTCATTTTGAAGGCTAGTGTGTGGAGATGTTGCTTCTAGGGGGATGGAGTATTGAAGAAATAGACTTATCTAAAATATAATTACAGTTCTGGTTTTAATTTCTTTGTTGGAGTTTTACCTTCGTGGAGGATTGTGACTAGAGTTCTCAAACCGGTATCACTGCTTGTTACTATTTTGAAAACTTAAGATATATATATATATTTTTGATATATTGTTTTCTCACCATACATTTTATGCAATTATACTGTGATATAATTGTATTTATTATCTGAAATTATACTCTTTCACACAATATTAATGTTCGATAAATTACTACTGAATTTTTTTTATTCAATATTTTTATTGATGATTATGATTTAGTGATAATATATTTCATGTTTATTTCTGAAGAGCATTTGTATTTTTACGATGTTTTCTTTAATGAATATAATCTTTTACTCAAGCATGTAATATTGGAAATTAGTTATCAATTAACATAATATTACAGAATAAATTAAGATAATTTTATATTTTAATTTTCTGTTTTAGAATAATTTATAACAAAGTGATCTTATGATAAGTAATTTCTGATATTGTTATCTTAATTATTATCGTTTATCTCTTGGTTATTAATTATTAATTGATTGATAATTAATTTAATCTTTTAAAATTTCTCTTAGCTAGTTGAGATAGGGTAAATAGTTTTAATTTTTGTAATTAAACTTAGTTTATTTAAGTTAGGTTTTTAGTAACTGTTAGTGAGTTTTTGTAGATCAATAGTTTTGTATTTTAAATTAAGTTTAAAACTGAACAAAACTAAAAAACAAGAAGACTTTCATTAACAAAGCACATTAGATTAGTTTAGACTTAGAAATTGAATTAGAATTTAAATAATAGTTTAAATTTAGGAAACATTTTGCTGAATTATTATATTCTCATTAAGAGGATAAATTCAGCTGGTAGTAAGAGACCATAACCTGCAAGATTTTGCTATCCCAAACACACCGGAAGCTGTCTTAAGCAACTTGCGTGGGCTTAATATCCTCAGTTGGCCTAGGTCAGAAAATCCGGCCAACAAATGGTGCTAGAAGGAGGGCGAGGTAAAACAAGTGGTTATTTTTATTTTTTTCAATTATTTTGATAACCATTTTTCCTCCAATTCTTGTTTTTCAGTTTTATTATTTTATTCTCTTAGTCGTCATATATATGCTTAAGGGTTGGTTAGACGACAAGCTAGCCATTTTAAGAGTCAATTAATCTTGTTTGTTTATCATTCATGGCTCATGCCCAAATTCCTGTTTGGGAATCCATTTTTAATTTCACATTGGTTAATATTCCCAATGAGACAATCAACCTCTTGTTGAAACTTGAATTTGATGGTGAAGGCGATATATATGCAAGAGAACACCTTAGGAAGTTTTTATGTAAATGTAACAAACATAAGATTTTTTATCATAATGCTACTTGCAGGTTATTTTCCCTTACTCTCAAAGGATGAATCAA